>VZRH01005651.1:828164-904577 GCA_013397555.1 Urocynchramus pylzowi | reverse complement strand
AAAAAAAAAAAGGAAAACACTTCTCAGTAGAGATTAAAGCTCAATAAATCAACATCATAACCTATATCAACCTCAAATGACTATTTTTATCTAAGCAAGAAACACTTCTACCTTTGGAAATGTTTTACAGCTATACATGGTTATTATCAAAAAAAAAATTAAAAAAAGTTCAGAAAATGGAAGATTTAGTGAAATACTGGAAAAGAGTTTGAATCTTGCACAATTTAAGTGACATTTTCACTAGCTCCATACTGTATAGAAGACAAGACAGCAATCAGAGACAAACTGTATCCTTACTGATATTGTATGTTTAGTATATGGGGATTCAGCACCAGAGTAGAGGAGGCTTATTTCTTCTTCAATACATGCGCCTTTCAGATCTAGAAGATGGGAACATAAGTCTGAAGGGGCATAGAGAAAATAATTGCTTTAAGACCTAAATAACTGTAAAAAAAGAAAATTCTAATGGTATCTATGTCTAATCAGGAAGCAAGGTGACCTGGCTCTTCCATGCTCTACTGATGAGTAGATTAACACAGAAACAAAAAGAATTAGAAGAGCAGGAAAAAAAGTGATGATTTTTCTTAGGGGAGTAAAATCACCTATCCTGCCAATACCCTATCTCTTAAATTACTAAAGAATATAAAAAGTGTGAATTTTTTAAAAACAAAGACTCAAAGTTAACAGAAAAATAGTATTACTATGCAGGGATGGTCTTTAATGTACTGTATTTTGTATTTATGCACATTTTGTAAATACACGGGATTTTCTGCTTGTTTCTGAGACTCTGACACCACCATGATCTGTGACATCATATCCTTCTACAACCAGCTCATTCTGCAAATGGACATCATGAGAAAGGGAGTGCACTGAAAAATAGTTTAATAATAGCAGAATTAAAGGAGCAGAGCTAAAAAAATCACATGAAAATTCACTGAGTCGGGAAACAGAACCCTGTCCTCCTAACTCGATGATGCATTCTTGTTTCTTGATTCAAAATCCCATATTATCTGAAGAAGAGAATGTATGGTGCTAAGGAGCTGTCTTTCATTAATTAATATCTGTGCTATTTGTAACTATTCCAAGCGAGACGCAAAAACTGAGAACTAAGTTTAGCTATGCATCAACAATTTCTGCACGTGTAATTTATGTTTATGGACTACCTTGGCTTACCATGTTAGGATTTTCTCAGTTTTTCTGTGACTGCTGTGAAGCTGCTGAGAAAAAAAAATCGACAGAAGGGCAACTTTATGTAAAAAAAAAAAACAAAAAACAAAACAACCAAAACAAACCAACAAAAAACCAAAACCCCAAAAGTTTTCTTTTTTAATTTCTTGTTTTTCTTTTTAATCAGGAATTATTCAGACAAATAAAAATCCAGGCGTTGTTATTAAAAGCTTAAGCCACTACCCACTGCCACGCACCCCCCCGGATGCCAGGCAGCGCCGCGCTCCTTTCCCTTGCCACACAGCAGCCGCTAGATGGGGGTCGTGCACCTCGGGCACATCTGGAACATCAGCCGGCGGAGCGCCCGCACCGGAGAGCACAGACTGTGTGTCAGCCTCTCGCTGCGCCAGCAAAAGGATTGATTCTCCTATCTGCCGGCAAAAAGAAGCCGCCTTCTGGCAGGTGCTGCTGTCTAATTTCTCTGTCATGCTGCACGCTGACAGGCAGCCTTCCTTAACACGGCTCTGTGAGTGATTGTCCATAAAGCAATGACCTCTGCCTTAGCTATGGAAATGCTATCATGACTGTTTCTGTCCCTCCTTACCAAAGCTGCATGTTTCTTCAGGGCATGAGCATTTCAACTGACAACTCAGCTTTTAATTTATCTTTCAGTATTAAGGTAAAACACTGCATGTGGTCAGGGTTTTCCAAGTGTTTTACACTATTCCTTCAGTGAAACAACAAAGGACTAAAAATTGTCCAGAAATGCAAGGACAAAGTTGTTAACACCTCTCGGACGCAGCTGGCAGGCAGGAAATCAACTAAAAAATCAACTAATCCTAAATGTCTTCATGGGGTTGCTTGCCCCTCAGTGAGCAACCTATTTTACTTTCTCAAACCAACTCTCACTAGCCTGTCTGCCAGCCAGCAGAAATTAGGAGGAAAAGAAAAACAACCAAACATGCCAATGCTCTACTCCTCTGTTGAAACCTCAAGTGCCATTTTCCTGTTCCTAAGATGCTGAAAAACTGATTTACAGCAGCAGAAAAAATCCACACTGCCAGTCTGAACAGTCTTTTAATCCTTGCTAAGCATAGTGACTTAAAATATACAGTAGTGATGCGTCACTGATTCTTCATTTTCAAAATCTATTTGCTTATTAGAAGATGAAGCTTTTATGTGTGAGAAAAGACTATAAAACAGAGACTGTACAGGTAAAAGCACAAATATGGAGATAAAGAAACATTGCAAATGTAAGTTCTAGGATCAATGCAATCTGATCTACAGACTTTGTAATGAAAAGACAGGAAATCATAGAATTCACAAAATCACTAAGTAGAAAGAGACCTTCCAGATCGAGTCCAACCCATGCCTCAACACCTCAACTAAACCAGTCAACTTCTGAAAAAAAAAAATGGACTTTTCTGCACTGTTTGCAAGTTTTTTAGAAATGTGTTCAATATTCAGAAGTCAGCTTACCAATATGAATTTGTAGCAATGAAATGTAGCAATGCTGGCCCCATGTATTGACTGCACAGGGTTAAATAGGAGCATGTTCTGGGTAAAGAAGTCCATGCTTAGTTGCACCATTAATGTCTTACATGTGATAGTACTTAAGCTCCCTGATGTAATATTTTATGCTTTGAAAAGAGAAATCTGGTTAACATTTTTGAACAAGTCCAAGTTGTAAAGAAAAACGAACATTCTTCAGAATGACTTTATGTGTGCTTTGTTTATGGACATATAGCGAGAATAGCAATTATATCTGCTTTTCTTTAATTTTTTTTTTTTATTAAAATAGCTATAGATTCAAAAATAACTTAACAAATAGGGATCCCAAATGACAACAGAGCTCATAAGCTGACTTTATGTGCAGAAATACTGTCTGCTTTTTCCTTTCAGCAATTAGACAGCTGTAGGACTAATATACTGTCTGTCCTATAATCACTTTTCTGAGTGTGGGGAGGCAACTTTACAAATTTAGTGGCAGCTGATGAGAATCAAGTAAATGCTGAGCTGTAGCACACATAGCTAGCTGGAAACTCTGCAGCACAGTCAAGCCTCCCACCTCTTCTTCACTCTAGAGAGTATTCTTAAGGACACAACTTTTCTCAGATCTCTGGGGTCTCACCTTCAACAGAATGGGCAGAGCTTCAGGCTGAAGCCTAGAAGTAGGACACTGCCATAGCTGTGCTTTCCTTATCAAACTGTAAAAATACTCTTCAGATCTAGAAACCAGGAATACAGAAATCCATAGGCCTTGGCTTTAAGAGTGATGAATGCTGTGAAAACGGGCCAGACACCACCTCAGTCTTTCCTATGAAACGCCTCTGATTTAAAGCACAGTCATAGTGGAGTCAATGCCTGTTACAGTAAATGTTATGACAAACTGTATAACATAAAAAAAGTTCAATGGAGGAATCTCTACAATTTAATAACTTATTCCTTTGAAAATGAACCATCTTTTTATAGTACTGTTACTTCTTCTTTTAAAATGCATTACATATGTAGACACATTTATAGAGTAAAAGTGGCAGCCCAGAAATCAAAATTTAGAAATTCCCCCAAATTGTTACATTTTAAATTTAATGAATACTTTAAGTATTATCAAATTAAAGAGAAAAGTTTAAGGCAAAATTCTTAGTACAGATATTATGTATTTGGATTGCTATTCAGCCAAATAGTGGGAATGTCTATTAAAAACAAGGTAGTGATGGATTACTTTGTTAGAGAGAAAACAAAGCATGCAAATCTTCTTTGACATAAAGCATGCAAATTCAGCACTGAATTTTATACACTGTTAATCAAAACTATTCACTTGTTGCATTAGCTTTCCCAATAGTGACAGATACAGCAATCTAATTAATTTTAAGTACAATCATGAAACAGCAAAGCTGCTTGGTCCTAAAGCTCTGTTTCAGTTTCATTTGGTTCCTCTGGGCATTACCTGTGAATTGTAGGTGCTTCTCTGAGGATGTACTTGCTCTCTTAAAATGAAGAGGTCAGCGCCTTTCTCTTGAATGGGTAACATTTTCAAAAGCACCTGCTTTTGAAAATCAGTGGTAAAACTGCTGTCATCTTAAATAAGATGCTTTTAAAAATCCCCCCCCAAAGAATCTCAATTTGATTTGCTTCAGCTATAGTGCACATCTGAACAAGATTCTATTCTTGTATAAAAGTTTCACCAAAGGGAAACAGTAGAAAATTCCAACTAACAAGATCTGCTGAGCATTCAATGAATGTAAGACAGAAACAGCACTTAGATCAATGCATTTCTCTAAGAAAAAATAACAGGCAGTAAAGCTGGTTAAGTAGATATTATAAAAACCAATACATGTTAGAAATCTCATTAGCCTCCACACATCTGAGTAACAGCAGCAAATATACAGTGTTAAATGCATCTTAACAGACTCATCCAACTGAAGAGACAATAACTTCCCCTCCTAAATGGAAGGAAGGAGCTCTGTGATTGACTGTTTCAAGAAAACCCAAATGAAACTCATTCAATTACTTTTTTATCTATTACTAACTACTCCCTGGTGCCTTTTACATGCCACCAGAAGAAAAATAATTTATCTACTTTGTTGATGTGAGGGACTGGTTTGCCCACTATCCTAATACATGCAGTTAGAGAGAGTGTGGAGACACAGACAAGTGGTTTAGTGAGCTGATAGCACAATGAATCCCACAGCACCTTTATGAGATAAGCATATTGTCCTGGTTCAGAGATGGCTGTATTAAGTTAGTGACTCTAAGACTCTCCTCAAGCAGCGACACAATCAATGTCTAAGATGAGACTATCTTAAAGATTTCTGATTTTAAAAGAGATGGGTGCCAAAAGAGAAAGAACCTGGTTTTTTGTTTTTTTTTTTTAAATAAAAAACCAAAACCATACATGGATGTCAGCAAAAAGCCATCAACTTTTTTCCTTTCCTTCAGAAAAAAAAATACTAAATTGGAAAGAAAACAAATTATTGTAACATCTGACTTCTTTTATTATGGACTGTCTTAAAGAAAGTATTTGCATGACCAGAGGTCTACTTATTATCAAAAGAATTCTTGGAAGACTACCACTAATGGACTAAAGCAGCTGGCAGGTTTATTAGGAGATGAAAATCAAAACCTTTGGCAAGAAAAGCTGTATAAACTGCCAGGTATTTCTTGGGGGAGAGAATTTCCAAAGTTTTAATACACTCTGTTTAAACCTTGTTTTCAGTATTATGTGCTTCTGCAGAACTTCCTTCTGATCTTTATGCACTACTGAAAATAATCCCACACACCCATAACAGAAATTTCTGGGATTTCTCACTGTCAAATCAATGTGGGTCTTTTTCCTCAGACCTTTTTCTTTTTTTCTCAGCATCAAGTTTACCTGCAAAGATGTTTATTCTTTAATAATAAATAAAGAATAAAATTGAGTAGGTGTGTGTCAACTCTGTGCTTTGACTCAAAGCTGCATTAATTTTCTACAAACCAATGATATTTAACATATTTTTTCTTCAAAGCTTTTTGCTAAAGTGGAAAATGCAGCATTTTGTACTGAGACACATGAACAACACGTGGTCTGAAAAAAAAGGCCTGTGTATGAAAAAATAAATTTTGGCATTGCTCACTAAAGCAGTTTCACAAGAAATACACATCAGATCTACTCCAAGCAATTTTTTTATCAAAGGATGAGGTAAAGAGATCTCATTTTCCATATGAAAAAAATTTTCAGAGGTGAAATAAAATCAGAACTTTTAGATCTCAAGGTGCAAACAAGTGCTATGCATAAATTCAGGGTTGATTTTCTTTATGCCATTTACTTCACAGTGACTACCTCTTTGTCTAGTGTTCAATGTAAAAAAAAACCCAACAACTTTGGAAGTCTATCCACTCCCTTCACTGAAGTCAAAGGTACCTGTAAAAGCACACATAAGGATATTTGCTGCTGGACGTTATAAACATGTTGTTATCCTCAGCAATGTGTCTGCAAATCCTACCATGGCTTGGGTAGAAATTTTGGGTTGTTGCATTATGGCCCCATATTTTTCATAACAAGAAACAAATCCTGATTCTTGTTTGTAAGCTCTGCCAGTACATTTCTGTAATATTTTGGAGAAGAAAATTATGTTCTCAATTTTTAAATCGCACTGCCTAAAGTCAGGCATGTGAGCTGATGTTCAGACAGCTGGATATAGGCAGATTCTTTGAGACACGGAAGGACACAAATTAAAAATTTTCAACCCCTGACCTAAATGCTAGTGCTTGAAGCAAAAGAGGAATTTATCATTCCTTTGGCAGAAACAGAGTTAAATTTATGGATCTGAGATTCTACCATTTAAGTCCCCACAAAACATAAAAGATGCTGGGAAAATGGTATATTTTATCAACATGGTGTTAACAAAACACTTACTAAATTGCCTGCCACATAAAAAACCCCAGAGATTAATACTATGAGATGCAGTCATGAGAAAAAAGGACAACTGTTTCCAGACCCATTAATTCTAAAATCTCTCGAAAATGGGTTTCCTAAATGAAGACAAATGCAACAGGAGAACCTCAAAGAAATAGCTGCTTCCAAAACTGACCGTCAGGCAGATCTCTGGTACCCTGGCACTAAAATCCTTTCCAGTTATTTCCTAAGAAGCTTGTAAAAGTACCAAATTAATGCTGTTAGTAGGATTCATGTGCTCAAGTCAGAGACAACTATAATAGAGAAGAAACAACTGCTAGCAGACAATAGCAAGTATTGGAATAACTGAAAGTTTGTCTCCTTGGAGCTCTTTAAGAACACATCAGCTAAGCATCTATAAGAAATAAGATAGGAACAGGTGACTCAGTCCTGGAATGGCCTGGCAATGAGCTTGACCTTCAAATAGATATCTTTTTTAGGTTCATACTAATTTTCTCCAATTTTAAAGCAATAAAGAATTCTCTAAAGCCAGTGCAGCATCTTATCTTTACTAGTTATTAAAACAAAACAAAACAAAAAATTACATGGATAAAATAATCTGTATTTGTTTAGGCTGCACATAGACACTACAAAGAAATGAAGATCAAAGTTCAAAAAACACCTTGCATGAGGCTTTTGCCTGGAAAGTGTTGTAGGAGTGGTGGTGGAGACCCGAGTTCCATTGCATCCGAACTGGTCAAATCATTATTTTTCAGCAAATAAAACATTTTCATTTTTCTTCCATAAAGGAAACATTCATGAGTGATAGGTTGTGGTTCTAACTTCTATAAAGTAAGAGATGTAAAAAACACTGGGAATAAATAAAATGTCATGCAGGACATGATTTAATGATAAATTAATTCTGTAAGGCTCTGACTACTGTGTTAAAAGCACCACACCCATACAACATGAAGTACTGATTTGCTATAAGCTGACTCTGCCCCTTAAAATCACCCATTTTTTTGAGGGTTTCATTTTGTAATGAAAAGTTGAAAACTATGTAAACAGGCATTCCCTGTCTGCACCCCAACTCGCACCAGAGCAGGTCTGCTCCTCTATTTCAAGCATAAAGTTGTCCCAAAGGCATTAAGCTGGTATAATTTCAGCATTCTGTGCCACCCTCAGTGACACTGACAGTAACACATTTATGTGCCCTGCCTCATCCTGAGCAATTGCTACTTGGGTCTCATCACATGTCCAACCACAGCTTGAGGCTACTGCAAAGCAGCTTTCCTATGGGCACTTCTGGAGTGAAACACTGTAGCTCCAGCTCCCTCCCATTCGGATGGATGTGCCTGCACCAAGTCTGGCTCCCTCCAACCCCAGCACATGACTTCAGCATGATTCCAAATAGGCTCACATCCTCAGCATCTTCCACTGGCTGACATTCCCACATGCTATACATTCCTTCTCTACTGGGTTATGAAATCACATCCCTGGCGGGCTGCAACAGCGGGATGTGACAAAATGCTCACGAAACTTGGGACTGAAAAGTCTCATAGTTTTGATTTATGTTTTAGGGATACAGGGGTGACTCATGGGGTCAGTGGAGATCAAAACCAACTCCTGCATATATGGATATCAACCATTCAGCTCTAGAATGGACCCAGCTTGAGCACTGTAAATACCTGTAAGTCCACATCATACTGTTTGCAGACCAAAGACCAATGCCAAGTAGATGATTTTATTAATGGAAATCCTGCCCCTGACACAGTTCCACAGTTCACATTTCCACGGCAGTACTATGCATCTGAAAGATACATGGCCAAATATCCAAGTGTGACTACAACCAATGTCAGCATGAAGTTCCCAAGTTCAGCCTCCCAAAAAATATAACACACAGAGGGCAAAATAGCACTAAGTACTTGTCTCTGGCCATAAAGAAAGGCAAAGGATGATACTGGCACTGAAACAAGTAGACATGAAATTGAGGTAGGCTGAATTCAGGTATTTTCCAGTCATCAAAGAAATGAAGTCCTGAAAGAGTTTTTAATCTTGTTTTGCCTGTTTTTCTAAGTCGGGACTTCACACTTTCAAGAAGAATGGCTATAACACAGTTCCCTATGGTCACTAGAAGGAGTAGACAAAAACATCACCAAGGTTCTTAACAGATGAAAAATAAAACTCTAAGTTCAAAACAAGGCCAAACCAAACCCTAAGTTCAATAGAGACCAGTTATTTTAAATAACACAGGCTCAATCCTCAAGTAGAAAATAGTACAAAAAATAAATTTTCATTTTCATTGGCTTTCTGACATAGAAGATATCTAAGAATGCTTCTAATGAAGTTATGCAGGAAGGATTAACACTGTGGTCTGGGCAGGAAGAACTCAGCAGTGTGGCTGATTTAATAAAGTACTGCACAACAGCTGGGGAAAAGAATTCTTTAGTACACTGTCTGGTTTTGTTACAAAGTACGTGCTTACTCTGAACTGCACTGAAATTCTCCAGTGAAAACTCAGTTCCTGAGTTGTACCTTCCCCCTTGTGCCTGAGGACACTGTGGACACAGGTGCAGTTGTGCATCTGTCTGTGAAAAATGAATTGCATATAAAACTAACAATATCTCTATACTTTGGTCAAAAATGTTCACTGCAGAAGCTCAAACAATTTGAACACTCTAAAAGCTGCTGTCAGCATAGCAGGTCAAATCTATTTATAATTCTAATATTTAAATGAGATGAAAGACTACTTAGGGATTGGAGGAACTAAGCATGTGTTTAAAAGGAAAAGAGGAGAAAAAAAGAAAAGAGGTCACAGATCTTGGAGAAATTAAGAGTCCACAGGTCCATAAAAGCATGTGTGTTATGGATTTCATAGCATTTCTAAGGAATGAATGAAATCAGAAAACATCTGGAGCAAGACATGCTGATAGAGACTTGTTTGTCTGGTATAACATAAAGCATCATATCTGAAAAATTTAGTAAAGTATTTGAGCAGAGAATAGAAACAAACAGGTATGAAGTAACTGAAAGAGTTTATTTCACTTAGGTTTAAGACACCTGTGAAACTGCTGTAGAAAACAGGTTAACTACAGTTTGAGTAAGCACACAGTAGAAGAAGCCTTCTTCAGTGGATAAAATGACCAGGTAAAAGCCTGTAAAAACGAATCTGATTTCGAAATAACCATAAAGACATCTAATAAATTAATCCTTCAACCTTCCCAGAGCAACTGTTCAATATTCTGTAGCAACTGTACCAATATTCTTCTGTGACACTCCAAAATCTCTTCAGAATTTCTCTTAACGCTCAAATGACTGCAGTCAATATCCTCAGCTATTTCCACAGCATTTACCATCTTGTTTTGTGAATGTCAGTGAAATAAATATTCATAGCTATGGTACAATAATGGTAGAGTGCTGAATTTTTGAATGTTTTTCGAAGTATGCAATTTCCATTCATTGCTACTACCCCTCCATGAATCCTCATTATTGCTCCATAATTTTGTATTTGATAACAAAGACAAAAAGAAAACATCCAGGTAATGACAAAATTATGATTCTACATGAAAAAAAAAAACAAAAATAAAGAAAATAGGAGAAAGAAAACACATATGGACTTTGCTCTAGATTAAACAGTAATTCAACTGAAGCTTTTTGCTTCAAAGAGAGATGGAGGTAGACTTTTAATTAATTGTCACTTAACCTCAGAATTCTAATTAAAATGCCTGAAAACATCAGATGTAAAACAAATGTAAGAAAAATGTTAACACATACAATACAGCAATGGCTAATAGAGAATGATGTGTAAGTAGTACACATACCAGTATAAAAAACCATGCAAAACCTGCCACAGGCAGGTAATTAGAAGAAAGTAATACCACTGTTTATCAGAAGAGACATACAGAAGTCCTGTTGTGACTAATCTATCTTATTTGAATTTGTCAGCCCCTGGGTAACTTCTGTCAAGATGAATCATCTATGTGTAGAGTCAGCTCCTCGAGATATAGAACAGATTTCTGAAGTTTTTATCTTGTACATATTACCACAGAGTATCTATGCTCCATTAACAGATGCCCCTCTCAGTGATGACTGACAAAGTTTTCTGACAGTAGATTTGCTAACTGTTCTCACTTTTTTGAATTTTATATAAGAAATAATTTTAATTCTTTCAGTATCATTAATTTAAAATGCATGCAGCTTAGCTGGAAATGAACTCAAAGTCATCCAAGTTCACTGTAGCTGTTTAAATTAAGTGCCAAAATTTGGAGCTTAGTTACTGCAATATTCTTCATATTGGAAAGAAAAAGGTCATACTGTTGTATGGCTAACTCATTTTCAGAAGTGAACTGAGATACTTAACTTGAGGGTTGATACAACAATGAAATGAGACAAAGTAGTGATCATTATGGTACTCTCCACAGAAAGGTGGCAATAGCAACTTGTTGGAAAAGTAGAGGATAACATTCTAAAAGACTTTTTGGATGAGAGTGGAGAAGGCTGACTGTAGTATGGGAGATACACATTGACATTTCCCAAGATGGCCAGTCAGTCCTTCCCTGGAGACAGAATTGACTATCTTCAAGTCTTAAAATCTGCTCAATATTAAGGAGTACCTCCAAAGCAGCTTGAACAATTAAGCAGTCTGTTGACTGAAGATATCTGTAGACATTTTAGGAAAAATAGAAATTACTTGCATATTGAAACAATTCATAGAACAAAAAGCCCCCTATGGCAAAGAGATCAAGATGTATTTCCCAACACTGTGCCCTAAGTATATAAGCATTAGAGAAGTGGTAATTACTTGGAAGATGTGTTACACATTTATTCAAAAGATTTAGTCAGATCACCTGCTAGATACTGCAGGATCTAGCTCTCAGTTTGTTTACAACCAAAACCTATTATCAGAGTAAGGAATACACAAGGTATTTAATGGTCTTAGATAAGATTCTGGTCTTTCAAGTCATTCCTATTCTTTCCCAGTTGCTATGAGAAAGGCAACTGAACAAGTAACTGTAAGTAAATGGTCTTGCAACTTTTAAAGAAGTATTTCAATATTTCACAGAAGATCCAAAATATTATACTATTCTTTTAGGTTGTACCCTAGATCTTTTCCAATACCACTCAATGCATACTAGATATTGTGTAAGAATTTCTTCATGGGACAATATCATGACATTGACAATGGAGCAGAATACCAAAAGTCTCTAAGTAGCTACTGAAAGGCTCTAAGAACAATAGAGAAAAGGCACTTGGGAAAACAAAAATTCAGTATTTAAATATTTGAGTAACAGAGTAATAAAGTGAGAATGAGCACTATTTAATGAAGAAGGAGCATGGCATTAAACATTTGCCACAGGGTAGCAGCATGTATGAAGCCAGTTACTACAGACAAGCTGATCTGCTGGAGAGTCACACCTAAGCTGCTGCTCTGTGTGTGCTCCCCCCTCTAGAGTAGCCATCTATGAATTAGATTTTCTGGAATAACATTATTTCCCCTTATTCCCCAGTAGAAGTGGAAAAGCCAAGCTGGAAGCTGGCCCTGTGTTGCCAAATCAAAGGTCTTAAATAAAAAAATATTTGGTAAACTGTCTAATTACAGTAACAGAGGGTATGTTGCATGGGTATTGCACATTGTATTTCTAGTGGGTGGTTTTGATCATTTTCACCAAGTTTATGAAAATGATGTCTAGGATAAAATAATTAAATCTCAGGAGACAAGGTAAAAACCCCGTGTCCCACGCATTACACAAGGGCTGAAGGTCAAAGCCTGTAAAGTGGTCACATCCTGCAACTCTTGTCTGAAAGTGAAAATCTTCCACTGTGAAAACAATTACCTCTATTACCTGATAACTGAAGCTTTCATTATGCAGCACTACATTGTCTTAATGGCACTGACTGATAATTAAACCAATAGGATCTAATTTTCTTGGTATGGAATGACAGGTTTCTAATTGCTTGACTTCATTCTCTGTCTGTTGGCTAAGAGTTTTCTGCTCCTTAGCATGGCTGAAATTATTCACACCTCGTGAATAGGCTGCTCACACACCTGTCACACCTTTAACTCCTCTTTCTATTTTTTCACATTGTTCTTCATTCCTTGTCAGATTGTGAGTTGCTGAGTAGCTATCCACACAAATAGTTATTGTCTTTGACATAAGCCTTTCTTCAACTCTCATGCAGAGTGAAAACTGGTGGGCTGGGAGGTTGGTTTTGTTTGAAGCAGCTTTTTCTATTTGTTTCCTTAGTAAATCCCCATTAAGGAAATTATCTTAGTGTGCATTTATTTCTCTTTGACCACGGTATTCCTAGCACACATGTGTCCCTTGGATGCTTTACTTAGCCTCTCAAGTTATTTGACCTTTGGTTAGCATTCTGCACAAGGGGAAAAAGAAATGTCACTGAAGATAATAGACTTGTATGGTTTATCTCACACTTTTCCATAGGAATTGTAAATAAACTGTAGCAGCAGTACAAAAGCAAATTTCCTCCTCTGCCTTCACAGAACATATAGCACAAAATCATGCTGGGAGGCCTTGCTGTGCTAGAGAAGGGGCAGTAGAAAGTAACCATGAGAAGGTCACTGTGGAAGTAGCATGTACACTGCCTGTAACTCACACACAGCAGCAGTGGGCACTGGCAGGCCGAAGGGTTTCCAAGGGATGCAGTGCAAAGGTTGTCCCTAGCTACGGGTGCCTTCTGGGAGCTTGGATCCTGCAGAGGCAGCTGCAATGTCTCCAGCACCACATTCCCTAGCAAACTCCAATCCAGGCCTCCTCAAACCCTTATGCTGTGGTATATATGTCTGTCCTCTTGAGATGCAGCACAGTAGCAGGAGCAGGAGCAAGGGGTGGGGATACTTAAGTGATTCACAAAGAACCCAACAGCTGTGCTGGTGCCAGTGAGCTCTCTAAGGCTCTACTGCATTGAGGTTGTTTATTGTTTCTTTGTTTGTTTTTGTTTTGTTTTCTTTAATTACATTTTGATCTCCTACCAATTTCAGGAGAAAACTTAGAATAGAATTTAAGACTGTGCTACTTCAGATAAATTAAGAAACAGTATACAAAGTTTTATGTCAACGAGGCATCAATTCTTCTGAGGTGATATAGTTTACAGTTAAAAAAAACCTAACCAGATCCAAAACTTGCATTTGACCTGCCTCAACTTTCATTTTTTATTATACCCTTCTAATAAGTCTGCCTTTCTGCCACACTTTGCTCTTTCACCTTTTTCAGCTTATGATCAGTGACAGTATATGGGCCTTTTACCTAACATCATCAAGTATGAATTATTTTTTTAACATTGTCATATTTGTCATCAGTGTAACACAAGTATTTATTAGATAGCATATTATAAAGGAAACTTCAAAAATAATTACTTTGAAAATGAAATCTAACCAAAATATATTGGTTCAGTGTGCAAAAACTCTTTCTGCATTCTCAGGAGCAGAAGGGAATGAAGGAGAGATAGAAGGAAGTGCACAGCACAGAAATTGGAAAGGTAATTAAATTCTGTGCAATATAACATAACAACACAGGTGATGTATCAAAATAGATATGGTAACAAAAGATGCCCACCAGGAAAGGTCCACATTTACAAATATAACAGAGAACAAAAGAAAAAATAAAGTTTTTTGGAAATTTGTTTTATTCCATTACAGATCCACCTATTTAGCTACCAACACTAACACAGAACACCCCGAAATGGCAGGGGAAAGGATGTTCTGTTGAAGACTCTCAGCAACAGTAAAGTTTTCTGTGACTGTCAGTACAACTATACTAATCTATTCACATTAGTCTCACCTGATTGCCTGGTTTAATGCAAGACTCAATTACTTTGGGATTAACACAGCAATAAATTAAAATTCTGGAGGGCTGTTCAAATTCCTTTAAGTTTCCAAGACTCTACAACTTCTTACATACAATTTGTTAGTGTAACAGCTAACTCTATAAACATTATTTGTGCAAATTTTTTTTCCTAATCTACTGCTTAAAAAGTCTTAATTAACTAGGAAACTAGAACGGCTTAACTGAGAAAACTGAAGCCTACAGGAACATCAAATATTAAGGAAGGGGGTTTTTATTATGGTTTTGGTGGATTATTTAAATTTGTTTGGGTGTGGGTTTTTGTTTATGTTGTTTTCTTTGTTTTGGTTTTTTGTTCAGGTTATTTTTTTTGTTTGGCTTTGTTTGTTTGCTTTTGTTTTTAAATTCAGGCCACTTCTTCCATTGTCTAAAATCAGAAGTATTGTCTTAGTATCCTCTGTGGGTTTAAGTATCCCTAACACAGAAATACAAAATGCTCACTGTGAGTAACAGCCAATATTTACATCCCAGTCATGTCTGGGGACCCACACAGTACAAGCAGTTTAAGCAGTCAGCGTGTGCTGTAGAGTGGCAGCACAATGGTGCCTCAGCTGCAGGGAAGTGGGACAGCAGCTGCCTTCTTATCCTCATATCATGGTTCTGCAGAAATCAAGCAGGAATACTGGTACAGGGTCACAACAGTAGGTGGCAACAGACACAGTATACAGACCCAAGACCTCAGATATGTAAGCTCACCAGCTGAGATATAACCTTCAGTTAAAGCCCACTGGTTTTCCACTGAGCATTCAGGGTTGAAAGGCCTGTTCAGTCTTATAGCAATAATAATTTTGCCATGTGCCACAGAATTTTTGCTAAGCAGAGCTAATTGCCACTCACCTTAAAATTACTATCAGTGCCACTATTGTTTGGTAACTACCATATCTCATCTTTAGCAGGAAGAAACAGTGAATCATATGCACTGGCCTGCTTTTTATAAACCTTTTCCATAACTATTGAGTAAGAAAAACTGCACTTTTAAAGTATCTATAAGGTTAATCACTTACATGTATAGTTAATAGAGGGTTATGATCCCTGTCCTTCCAGGCTACGGGAGCAAGTGATTTACAAAAGATAAACAATATATATATATTTATAACCAAAGGGAGTCAGTAAATAAGGGCCAATCCCTCAGTGTCTGTTCAGCAGATACCTCCATACTGAGGATATCAGCATTTCTAAAACCAGTCTGCTGCTAGGCAGTCATCCTGGGAAATGCCTTAGCACACGTTAGTGTGATTATGTGGTTTATGAAACCTCAAATAAACTTAGATCTAAATGGAGAATACAGGTAAAATGGGGACAGGTCATCACCAAATAAAGAAAAACTTCTGCAACAACAGGAGTCAACAACCCATTATGAGTGTCTTTGGGTCCTGCCAACATAGCAGCACAAATGTTCTCACAGCACCGTATCTGAATAAAACATAGACACCTCTGTCTGGAGCTGAGCTAAAGTTCATAAGGAAATGAACCATAAGCATCCATTTAAGGGGGTCAAGGAATAAGCACAAGGTGGGACATCCTTGCCATAGAAGCAGTGAACCACCATGATCCCACCCCACAACAGCACACTTGTGGAAACTGCAGAACTCATGAGCCACTTGGAAAATTAGGCAGCTAATTTTAAAGTTCCTGCTAATATTTCTCATGCAAAAGGTGCAGAAATAGGATCAAAACATAATGTCTACTTTGCAGAATGGGGGGATAGGCCAAGGGGAAAAAATATTGCTGTCTGCTGTCTGCAAGGTGTTGGTTTACCAGACTCTGCTTTACCGTGCAATACAAGACAGGCACGTGCCATGGACACTGCCAAGGCTGGGAATGTTCGTGTCCTCTAAGCACACTTTGACAAGTTAAGTATGCCTAGTCTTCATTTTTGTTTCTGCTCATATGCAGTAAGTCTCTTAACTGTTTCCCTTCCTTAGTTCTTAATACCCAAATGAGTGATTATAGTATGTTAATTGGCAGTAAAACAAATAAGTGAAATTTCCCTGAGTGGAGACTTATCCACAGCAGTGCCTCAGCTGGTGTCAGGGCTCTACTGCTCTCTGTCTGCAGTGCCTAGGAAGGAATTCCAGTGGAAAAAAAATCTATCACCATTTTTCAGATAATGATTTCTAGTGGTTTCTCAATCAGTGGACTAATGGGGCATGCTTTAAGTCATCCTGGCTCACATTTAGAAAATATGTGTTTTATTACTAGACAATCTGAATGGCTTCCCTAATTATATTCTGACACCATCACACATTACCATCACTATCACTTGTCATATTACCACATGATAACTCCACAGGTCGAAGTCATGGATGAAGGGCTTCCTACTAGACACTGCATGAAAGTGCCTGAATCAAAGAGCTGCATTAGTGGAATAAATTAGACCTGTTTATAAACGTATTTAATACTATAATATACTTGCTAGGATAAACAGAGCATGAATACTCAATACATGTATAAAGCATATATATCATCCATAGATTAAAAGAGTCTGACTGAAAGTTTTGATGAAATCATTATTGAACCAATGCTTATTTCATAAGAGCTCAACTTTTCAGCCTTTAATGAGTACAATTAAATGGAGGCTCTGACTAAACAATCACACCTCCTCACACTGCTTTCTATTATCCCAGATTACAAATGACTCAGAGCCCACAGATTTGGGCTGTGGTGGTGATGTTGATCTGCATTTCTGGCCTTCTGTGTCTGTGGAAAGTAACACCAGCTTCATTCAGGAGACATGATTGTGTGAAAGGCAGTGGAGGGAGGAAGGACTCATGTTGGGAGTCTGACAAAAACCCCCACAATTCTTTTCACTATCAGCTGTATCTCCTACTTTGAGCAAATAACCTGCTAATGTAAATTTTGTTCTGTTCATCAGCCCATAATTAACTGCTTTTCAAGGATGTTGAAGCCTCAGAGCTGGTCAAGAAGTCAGTTCCTTAGGACAACTAATCAATCATAATCCACCTGCCCCTCTTGCCTATGCCTGGGACCTGGAAAGACCAAGTGGCTGCTAATCCTGCCACCAAGACCCAAGCCACCTGGATCAGGTAGGTGGGTAGTGACAGAGTAACAAAAAGGTCAGCTTCTGCCACCAGTGAAGGGCACTTTTCTCATCCAGTAGCAGCTGGAATGTCAAGTCAGATTTTCAAGTGTTCTCTTTCATCTTGGTATGCCTTTTTCAAGTGTTCTCTTTCATCTTGGTTAACATTCAGCCTCCTAAATGTTAAAGCTGGTTTTATCCATCTTGGGGTGAGGTGGTCCATGGAGACAAATTTGAAATAATTTCACAAAAGAATGACAAGGAGAAAGTCTTTACAGAACTCCCTTTAGAATGAGCCTCCAGTTGCTTGCAGTCTTAAGGTGCCTGCAGCAGGAATTCCTGCTGCTGCAGAGTCAGAGGAAAAAGGAAGGAACCATGCTCTGCTCAGCTCATGCATAGAGGTTAGTAGGGTACCCTTCCAGAATGGAGGTCTCTTGCTTTGAACACTGCACTACTATATAAAAAGATGGGTCTACATCTACTTTAGCTTTAAGAATTTCTATCAAATTAATCAAATAGTTGTCCACATAAACAAATGGACTTGTAGGTCTGAATTGCTTGCAGTTTCTAGGAGTACCTAATTTGGCATCTGATTTAGACTCACTTTTCAGCTTTTATTTTAGACTGGTGTGAGCATCCTTCCTCCTTCTCCAGATTTTTGTTAAATGTTTACGACATTACACCAGCCGACAAAACTCTGTGGCTATTCTGAATTCTAATCCAAGAGATAGGTACCCAATCTCTTAGGAACATTAAAATCTCTCACGGAAAATGTACTTAATGGATTGTGACAGATCCAGATTCACAGCATACTAACTTAATCTTAATTCCTTCCTTCTGAACAATGGGCCTAATGCCACCCAATCTTCCAGTCTAAGAGCAGTGCCTTTGCAATGCCAAAGGGTTGCACACACACAAGTATTTTCCCCATCCTATGAGAACTTGTAAGAGAACCGGATTAACTCCCATGTTTGGCAGATAAAATTTCAATTTGTGCATTAAAAATGATTATTGCATGAGTATTTTATTAAAATAATACCTGTAAGTGAATTGAGGAAATTTGACCCCACTGTGAAGTTTCCTTACACAAACATTAAATTAGGTTCACTTTTAGTCTAGCCATGACAGATATTTTTCACAGTGACAAATAAGTTTTTTTCATATAGTTATCAATTTTAAAAAGGCTCTCATATATAAATTCTTGGTCCCACAAGAATTACAAGGAAGAAGCCCTTTTAATAAAAGTGGGAGATATCTAAGACCCAAAGCACTGTTGCTGTTTTACAGGCCATGGACTGTAAAACCTCATATGATCAAAAAATCAGATGATTTTGCTGGCTCACTGTGGCAATGAACAGTACTTCTACTGTAAGGTGAGTAAGGTTTAATACAGATGTAGTCTTTGTATATGGGTTTTGAAGCACTCCTTACCAACAAAATTTGTTTTCTTTGTGATAGAATATGTGTGTTTATGTCCTATATGTAAAATGGCCATTAATACGGTAGTCTTTGTCAAACACTCTTTGCAGGTACAAGAAGTAATTAGTCTCAGTTAATAGGGTACTGGCCATAGCAATTGGTAGATGAGTTGATGATAAGGATAGAATTAGATCTTCTTTCAGAATGATCTTTCATGGGCTAAAACCTCTCTTGCTTACTTTGTAGAATATTTTTAAACTTTTAGGTATCTTTATTCGGGACTTCCTTTTCCTTTTGAGACTATTTGAAGCAATATGTAGTAGTGTAAATCACAAAAAAACCTTCTCCAGAATTATGTGAAGAGTAAAATCAGTGATGTGCTGCAAGTCTGCATCTGTAGATGATTGCAGATGATTGTACCCATGAGGCATGTGGAATGATTACTAGCGGATGTAACAAAAACCTGAATGCAAAAGACTCTATACTGTGTGGAAAGGGCAGGTAAGGAGGAAATCTGTACAGGTTCCAACAACAGGGGTGATTCTGGCATGTAGGAGGCACCCTTTTCAGCAGCACCCACACAGACAGCTCTGCCAGCATCCTTAGTGTGGCCCTGATAGCAGCTACTGCTGTGCTAAATATTGACTAAAGGGAGATAGATACATACTCAGATAAACAGTGAGATGTGAGGCAGAAGTACTTGTCATAGCCCTCCAATTCCCAAGACTTGTATGCTCTTATTTAATTAAACAAATATATTTATGCTTTTTAGGTATATCAGATGCAAATACTTAAACAAATACAATCACATGGCTAATAATTTTTACGATTAATAGTGTCTGTTCACAAAAAAAGTAATTTTTCTCAATATTTAGTAGAACTTTTTTTACACACTTCATAATACTGTCACGCTCTCAGCTACATCCTATGCAATTAAACATAGCTAGGAAAAATACAGAGAAGAGAATAAAATCTGATGGAAGAAACAGGCTAGCTGTGAATGTACCTGATGCTCTCAGTGGGAGACAAGGCTGAAGGCTGTTCTAAGATGAAGAAAACACCAACCTTTTTACAGAAGCTCAAATCAAAACCAGCTAAGAAGTCTGAGAAAGCGAAGAGCTTGTCAGTACCATACAGGTATAGACAATAGTAAGGGATTTTGCTACCCACATCCACACAGCCAGCCAAGCCTTTCATTCATATCCTTTCTCTTACTTTCACTCAGCCCCACAGGTAGCATTCAAAAAATCTTTCAGGCATCTTGTAGTATAAAAGATTCAATTTTATATTAAGGCTCATACTGTGTAAGAACAACATCTACTTAAGAAGTCAAGTTCTGTGTCTAACTGTTGGAAAGAGTACTTGTATTTCTACTGAGTTCATGAGCAATTTATTATGGGAAAGCAGGAACTTCCTGTAGCCTCCCATCAGGTGGAGCCTGAAACAGTTGAAGTCAGCTCACATAGAGGGGTATCATTCTTTCCTTACTATTCCTTCTTCCCATTTCAGAACTTCCAAAACAAAAGGATATGAGGCACTGGGAACTCAGATAATTGGTTTATATTTCATTAATTCTTTAGTTTCATGAACAGTTATGAGACAGACCTCTGTGACTTTTGCTTGTAACTTTTCCAGAGGTACTTCCAAACAGAACTTCCCTGGATTTTAGTAACTCACTCTTTAGAGATTATACTTGCAAAGCTGGCAATACTAATTGGTGTTTATTTCATTCTATAGGCAATCTAGAAATATGTACATTAAAGGACAGAGGCATTAGCTGTAGATATGTGGCCTGTGTTAGAAAAATGATCTTCACAAGCATCTTGTGTAAGTATCATGTTATTAATGTGCATTAAAGGGTGCAGGCACTTGAGAACCTATGGCACAAATCTTCCTGTATCATTGCTGTACAAATGTGGAATGGAGGCAAGTTTTGTAAAGAGAAAGGAAACACAACATATTTTAAAAGGCTTTTAAAGGCTTTTAACATTGTCTCACCATGACAACACACAGTTATATGGCTAGGTGACACTGCTGTGTGATGGGTGCAAAACCATTTGTTAGGTTTTGTCCTTATGAGCAGCTATTAATGAAACACCAACATAAAAGAAGACTGTCAAACAAAGTTCCAGAGTCTAATCTTGGTCTGGTTCTATTTATTTTTTTACTCTTGATCAGGTTGATAGAAAATAAATTATAGTCATGTAATTTCAGATAAAAGTAAATTAAAAGGCAGTGCAAGTAATCAGGAGGAGAGAATTAAAACTCCTGAAGATTTTGCAAATTGAAGAAATAGTTTGGAAAAACAAAAATAAGTATGCTATTCAATAGAGACAAATGCAAGCATCTACATTTTAAAAATAAATATATAAATAAACAAATAAAGGATGGGAAACAGTGAGGGCAGCTCTTTCAGTAGGACACAAGGGCTGTAACAAATTAGAAAAACATGAAAATGGAAAACATCTCACTGGGATATAGAAATTGTAGCAGAGCTTAAAACCACATAAAATAATAGCTCTGCTGGGATATTCTGACAGTACTGCACTTCAATTAGGTGGTGGATCAGGTAGAGAAGGTCTAGAGAAGGACAGTAAGAACAATTTAAGGTATAAAATACAAGTCTTCTAGAAAAAGACTGAAACATGTAGAACCATATGGAAGGCATAATGAAAGATGCAGACAAGCTTTTTTTTTAACGTTTTGTCTATGCCAGTAGTGAATAAGTTGAGAAATTATGATCATAAATTCCATAAAGAAGAAAGATTCAGGTTATACTTTGTGAAAATCTTCCTAAGAGGACAGACAATGAAGCAACACAATGAGTTGCCTAGAAAGACTGTGAAGTCTGCTCCTCATCAGAAGGATATGGCCTAAATTACTTTGACAAGATAACTTCACATTTATCAGTAATCTATAACTATGTTCCTCCTTAAACAATATGTATATACTTCCATGGAAACATACATAAAACAGATAAATAGAACACTTCAAAATTAAAACCAAAAAACTTGGAAAATAAATATATTTTATTTATTTAAATAAGTACCAAGACTCAACACTATCATCTTTCGAACCTTCATCGTTTAAAGTCAAAACCACTTATAAAAATGGGATCATGGCATGGCCAAAATCAAGGTATTTTCCAAATATGAAGCTACCTAATTTGCCTATTCACAATATTAAAAACTCTGATAACTTTTATCTGGTTAGGACAGTTTGGTCTTCACCCAGTAATAAAATTGTAAAAATCCCTCCTTTTTACTTTCAAGAGAAGTAAAATAACAGAAATTATCAAATTCAAATATTCATAGCTTGTACTTATATGCCACAAATCAAGAGTTACTAAAAATAAAGTAGCTGCCAAACTGCTACACTCTTGTGATTTTTGTAATGATAGATTTGAGGATCCAACAGGACAGGCTGCATCATAATAGCTGCGAATTAAACACCAATTGAATGTACCAAAAAAATAGTGTAATTACACAGAAAATATTCATTTAATTACTTACCATTAACTACACAAAAAGGTGCATCACAAAATGGATATTTATAAAATATTGATTAACTTGCAGGTTATAATCCTGTTCATAACAGTCCTAATTTGAGGAAACTTATTTAACATTTTTTTGGAAAAGCTTCTGTGTCTTACTCAGTATTTTGCAGTTTAGTTATCAGCCTTCAGTTGACATACAATTTAACTTCTGGCTACTTTTCTGAGGGGTATCCTGGTTACCTAGACAAAAGGTTTTCTAGACAAAAACAATTCATCAATTATAAGTCTCCTAGGTCTATTAACAATCTCTGACCTTTAAAATGCAATACTCAGAAATAAATATTGATAAGGCTGTGACTCAGGAGACCAGAGTTTCAGTCCTGTTTTTTTAGCCTGTTTTGAAGGTATCCATGGACAAACGATTTCACCTGTCTTTGCCAACCTGGCCTCATCATTAAAAAAAAGCTGGTGTCCTACATTAAGCACTCTGGGTCTCATTCAACTCTTCTACCCACTGAAGCTTGTCTAAGACACTGCAACTAGTTTTCCCTGGTGACCAGGTGGGCAGCTGGAACAACACCCTTCAATGCCAAAAAATACTTTTCTCTTAACAAGATAAGGGTGATTTCAATCTGAGGCCTAATTATTCTGGCAATACCCCTATCTCATGCTCTTCTCCCAAACTACCTGGAACTACAGAACTTGAATGTGGACGATTTTAGGTTCTAGTATGAACTCAGCCCATGTTCATCCAGACATGACAGTAAATCTGAAGGCTGACTGAGAGATAAGACAGGATTATCCTTTGAGATCTACAGAAGAAAACAATTATAGAAGATTTGGTACTATCTATGGTGTTATCCATTTAAAGTACTGGAACAAACAGTACGCTTCTGACTTGCAGAGGGAACAGAATGTAGCTTGGCTGAAATCAGGTTTTTCTCCCTTTCTCACAAGTAAAAAGAAAGGACATAAATGGCAGTTTTTGTTC
The DNA here is from genome assembly GCA_013397555.1 of Urocynchramus pylzowi. Classification (NCBI taxonomy): domain Eukaryota; kingdom Metazoa; phylum Chordata; class Aves; order Passeriformes; family Fringillidae; genus Urocynchramus; species Urocynchramus pylzowi. The sequence goes on along the minus strand of VZRH01005651.1, from coordinate 881,228 downwards.
ATTAATTATTTGGTATCCCAGAGTACTTGTAGCAGGACTCTGAGACTTCTTGAAACTCTGTGGCTCATTGTGTATATCCAGAAACCTGAATATTCAGGAACCATTTGAAGCAATTTCAGCTACAAAGGCTTTCAATACTCAAAAAAACTTTTTTGGATTTCAGTCATTAAACCTTTTCATTACCTTCAAATTCAGATGAGGCTGGGATAACAGTCTGGAGCTCAAGCCAGAAAAATGAAAAAAGAACCAAAAAAACCTTATTGGAGTCAAATGATGCATCAGAAAGAATTCAGCCTGTGGGTATGCTCTGTCATTTGAAGGTACTTCCCTACCTGTCCTGAAATGAAAATTTACAGTTGCAGGCTTCTGTTGGACTTTTGTCTGCTCAATAAATGTGAAATAACCACAATGTTTTGACAGAGTAACTGCATATTTTCCATTTGAATGTGGATCTTACCACAGCTGCCTGTGCTCTTGCCATCTTTCCTGCTTCCGTGTTCTACACTCATTTCCTCATGGGGATGGCACAACGCATTGCAGCTGTCAGAGAATGTATTCTCCTGGTAACTGCAATGTTTTGCACAGAACACAAATTGCACCTGTATTGCAAAATCTGCCTGACTCCATCATTTTTCTGATGGCTGATGTTATGACTTAAACAGTTTGGATCAAGGTTGCCACAGATCCATGATATCATTTTTTCTCATATCTTCTGCTTAGTAACAAAATGATTATCAAAGTAATTCTGGATGAAAAAACCATTTTTTTTCATGGGAATTACTACTAAAATTAGACAGGCAGAAGGGATTTTATGCTCTAAAATGAATCAAAAATAAAACAGAAATTAGTCATTGCATTTGCATACTGGTGATAATCAACAGTTGACTCCTTATAAAGACATGTTTTAAAGGTATTTAAATCCTGGGATCCCAGGAAATGTAAAAATATATCATAACTGCAAAGCAAATAGCACAGCTTCTCTTTCTGGCATGTGCTCTACTTGAGTAGAATACTGATTACACTTGATGTCTTTTCAGCACAGACATGAACTATCTGTTCCATTCATTTCAAAAACAGTTTTAAATGGATACTGAAATGGATTTTACCAGTAGGACAGACCTATCTCATTAAAGCCACTGTAGCCCAGCTCTTGCCTGCTTAGTCCCAGATCTTCAAGGTCCATGCATTTAAATCCAGGTGGGCACTGGTAACCTTCTTCTAGCTCTCTGGAACAGTGGGTGTCTGGGATAGCTAAATTATTCCAGGTTACATTTCTGTGAAAAATACAAAATTAAGTTGTTACATAAACTCAGTCCATAGCAAAACTAAATATTTGAAAGGGAGAGGACTAAAGGGAAAAGTTCATCAGCTGTAATTTTTACTATCTGATGTTCTTCGGTATACAATGTTTTCATTAATTAAGCAGTTATTGTAAAGGGCAAGCTAACACACTCCTGAAACTTCATCCTTATGTAATGACAGTACAAATACTACCAGCAGAAATTTCATACTAATGTCTAAAGACCCCATAAAAATGGAGACTGTCCAAGAAATGGAAGAGTTAACATTCAGCAGCTCCAACTGCTCTTTAATGCAACTTGAAGACAACATTTCAGGCTCTTTTGCAGATCCTGAGAGTGTGTTCAACTGCAGTCAGTACTATGACTATGGCTTCAACTTACAATGGCATTACCTGTGCTTGCTTTGACACTCCTTAGAAGGATCCTTGTGGATGACTTGTCAGTCACCAGAGTATGTATACAGCTTCTTGTAACATGGTCAGGACAGGTTTCCACCACAGATGAAGGGTCACAGGAAAGAAGTCAAATCACTACATGTGTAGTGCAATTAGTATCTAGGCTCTGCTGTGACTGAAACAAATCTCTGACTTACTTTTAGGTCACTCCAGTAATGATTTATAAGAGGTGAAAAAATTTGAGCTGGTTTGAATTGGCTCAAGCTGATTTATATAAGTCACCGTAACATTTTAAAATAGAAAGATCATGAGACAAGGGCCAGTGCCATAACACAGTGTTGGCCATTTTTTACTGTTGTCAGAGGCAACAAATAACTTGTTTTCCCAGTTTCTCTGGCAGCTGTGGTTGAGCTGCTGGAGGCTTTGTCACACTGGATCACAATGGGAATTTAGGTAGTCCCAGCGCTAAGGGCCATAGAAGCTAAAAGGAGAGGGAGGACAAGTTTCTTGCTCTCTGTTCTATTAAATACATGCCTGTGGCATGGACACGTAAATATGGGTTATCTAAGTACTCCCAGACTTTGGGAAGGAGAAGCTCAGGCAGTTGATTCCCTGTAATAACTTACAGTGCCTAGTTAATAATCACAATACACAGCCCTTTGCCACAGACTGATCACCCCATTTTCCCAGAAGTAGTTTAGTTAAGAGGTAACCTTAGGAAACCACCCCCTTCCCCCTTCACTCTGAGCAGGTGCCTGCCAGGGTCTGCAAAGCAACACAGCACAGAAGTGGGGATTCATGTTACTTGTGCTATGGAGCTGCTGGGCAAACCCAAGAGAAGAAAGGTCCAAATAAGGCTCCAACTCTGTTGAATGAGCACACAGCTAAGCAACAACTGTTTTTCTCCCTGCTCGTATTCTCTCGTCCAGCAAATGAAAAATCCTGATTTTTGGTTCAGTTCTAGGGCAATTTCCAATCAGACATGAAAAGCTAATCACAGTGAGCTCTGGTCGGAGAAAAAAAATAGTAAATGGCACTTTCCATTCATGTTCAGGTTGATTTTGACTTCCTAGTTACAGAAAAGGCTTTTGATATAAAAACACCCAAAATGAATTGCTAAAAGTTATGAAAAAAATGTTGTAGTATTCACTCTGTTGTCCTGAGGTATCAACTAGTGTCTTAAAATAGATCGTTTAAAATTATCTTGCTTGTCCACAGAAAAGGTGAAACTTTTCAGCCTGCCCTTTAATATAATTAGTATCTTATTGTTCTTCTGAAAGTCCTTTTCTTTTAATCTAACTCACAGATGCATTTTGACAACTAAACTGGGCGAAGAGAAGCTTTAATTACTTTATTTTTATTGCTTTTATGCACAGCATGGAATAGCATTACATTATTTGAAATCTGTCAGTGTGAAACCAAAACACCTCACAAAATTTCTCCTAGGCAATTACAAATGCAGATAAATAATAATTGTGACATCTATCCTGTAGTCATTTCTTTATGATACCAGAGAGACATACATATCAGCATGGATGCACATACAGACATGTACAACTCCAGATGGAGTTTTAAAGAACACCCTGAAATTTAGCAATGTGCATAACTAAAAAGACAGACAGATACACAAGCATATGTGTATTTGTTCCATGTTTGTAAACATGCTCAGCGCATGTCACTCAAGTATTTCAAAATTAATCTGTTCACCCTAATTCCTTTAAACTAGATGTTAATTCATACCAAGTCACAAGCTTGATGTTGGATTTGTGATACTGCCATCCAAAAGCCATCATCATATATAGGACTAACATAAAACAATATTTTACAATATTTTTAAAAATTAAAATTAATTCATTGGCTCAGGCAGATTCAGAACCCCAGCTACTGGTAGCTAATGAATTACACATTATGGCTTGCATTAGAAAATCCCTCAAATCCCAAGAGGGCAGCAGTGTGAGAGCATATTATTAAAAGCAGTGCTGGCTCTCAATCACTGCAATGCAAAGCATTCATTTAAGTGCTTCATTTAAACTTAGATAATTTTTTTATTTAACCTCCTCTTGAAGGAAAAAAAAAGCTGTTTCTGAGCACTGAGCATAATTTAGGTTAAAAATGAAGAGTCTCTGCTTACAGTACCTCTATAGATACAGGCCTTTTTGGATCACTGTTACTTGGCAAGTTGTGTTCTCCCTCAAGACAGTAAATAAGCATAGACTAGTACACATGGACTAGAGAATATTAGATATCTAGAAGTGGCTAGAATATCACCAGATGTTTCCAACATAAGATGATTTAAATTTTATTCCTTCATTGGCCATACTCAGTATCAATTAAGTACTGAGATACCGATTCAGCCCATAACTAGTTTTAAGCATCTCAAAAGCTCAATTAGGCAATGTGCTTAAATGTCTTGCTGAACAGGATAAATTGACTGGATAAATTTATGAACAAGAAATAATTTATCCCAGTACTCCAACAATATTTCTGTGCAGAGTATTCAATGTCTGTGGAGTGCAGCAGCAACCCAACAGGCGAGCTGAGAAATTAGTTCTCCACAGGAATGCCAAGAATGGGGAAGGAGATAATTGACTCCACTTCACTTGATAGGCATCCTTCAATAACAGTACTGCTGCAAAAGACATAGGACAGTTACCCTGACATGTTTTTAAGTTCCTGAAGAATGTTATGATTACATACATATGTATACCACAGGAAGGACATGAATTGATATCTCTTGGGAGTACAGTGCCTGTTTTCCATGGCATCTGTTACAAAACTGGTCTTTCAACCACCATGTGCTCATGTGAGAACAATCCCTCTTTCAGCACCTTCTCCTCATTAGGGCAGTTCTTCAAAGAGGGGTTTTCATGCCTTAAGAGACAAATTACCATGGTAGCTTCTAGCTTACTGTTTTCTGCTAGCCTGACTTTCTCTGCTGAAAATAGAGATGGGGAACAAAAGGGATTTTTTTATTTTGATATTCTATTAATTTTCTAAGATATCACCAGAAAGCCATTCCAAATTAGAAAGCTTCTTGTGCAGTTTCCAGATCCAGAAAATCTAAAAAAAAAACCCCAAAACAAAACCTAAGTATTATACTTTAAAAAATAATTTCAAATGGTTGATTAGGTAAATAAGTTAATAAGTAAAAATTACTTAACTGGAACTGAAGGATTTTCTGTATTTGTTAAAAGGAAAGACCTTTGTTAAAAGACCTAATGTCTGTCCCTGTACAAAACCAGGCACTGCCCAGCTGCTGACTGGAGAGCTACTGTATTTTAAAAATACAATAGCAAACATAAAAATGGCTGGCAGAGCATGATACAAATAAGTAGCAACAGTGCAGGTTCCAAAGAGGGAGCAATACATGAACTGGGGCTCAGAGGAATTGGCACTGTGTTCTGTGCTATCCATTTTCATTAGTGACCTGGGGGACCCTATGAACCCAGCTTCATCAAAATCACACCAAGCATATGATGAAGGATAATAAAAACCTTTGAGAACAGAGAAAGATTATGCAGTTCTGAAGACTTTAAAGGTTACTCTCAATAACTGTGATTTAATGTCAAGCAACAAATTCAGGAAATGATAGAACCTAAACAAAAAATGGACATTGCTATATAGAAAGTACTAATACAGAAATAAACTTAGATCAGATGACTGATAAAAGATTTTTCTTTCAGATATCAAGAGTTATAGCTTTTTCTTCTGCTAGATATCTAACTCTGAACATGCAAATCTAAAAAAAAAAAATTCCAATCCTATATATTTTGGTAGAGATGCTTCATCTTTGCTATATTGCCAGGACACAAGGGAAAAGAACCAACCTAATGAGACTCTAGCAATAGACTTTAAATAAATCCAGAGAACTCCATGCTACACAGACCTTGTTCCTGAAGCTCAAATTAAATGAATGCTGAGCTAGGATCTCTCAATAAATGCTTTGTGATGAAGTAATACTGTGTTTCTATATTGAATTTAGACAAGTTATCTGATGAATATTAATACACTGCTCTCTTACATATATAGGTCAATGATACCTAATTCATTTGTCTTTATTCTGAAAATCAGGGTGATCTACTACCATAAAACAACTTCCTCATACCATTAAACACAATTATTATAGTACATGAACCTATTTTTTAAAACTTTAAATTTTATCTTACATTAGTATTTTGTGAAATGAGATGTAATTTACAAGCTGAATTTATACTGGGAAAGTAAGGTCATCTGTGTCATAAGCATTCTGTTTTTAACAATGTTTTGGTGCATTTTTTGAAACAACAAAATATAAAAGCATAAAAGCAAAATATGTAGAGATGTGTATTAATGGTAGTGGAACCCCTCGGGTCACAAATCTGATATAGCAAATGCTAATTGCTAGGGTAGCAAATAAAAACTTCTTTTTTAAAAATATATTTCTAATTAATTAAATAATGCAAAATAACAGATTCTCACACCAAATGCAGAATAAGTTGTTTAGTCACCAACACTTCACACTCTAGATTTAAAGCTCCCTCCCACAATGCAAATAGCAAATGCAAATCCCATGCAAATAGCCAAAACTTGTGACTCAATTTTATTTTCCTCACACTGATTACTGCTGCCTTGGGGATGCCTCATGGTAGCCCTCAACATTTAAATGCTGATCTAGGAGGTCACAGGTCTCTGAGAGCCCTGTGTCCTAGTTGAGTGTACTGGATACCTCAGTAACACTGAATGCCTGCCCACAGGTAAGTGCATCAAGTTAAAAACCCTCCAAGCTACAAAACAATGACCCCTCCTCTGATCAGACAAGTCATCAGCCTTTTTGTTTTCCCCCTGTACCTTCAGCCAGTTATAGAGCATATAACCTTGCTCTCCAACCAAAAGACCTTCCTTAAGGAAGAGAATTTACAGAGATAAAAAAAAAAAATACTCATGGCATAACTATAATTAATGGCTGTAATTTTATACCAATAAAAAAGAGAAAATCTGTGATTAAGATTCTTATAACAATATTATACAGAAACATTGTGAAGAAGGGAAGTTTTAAATTACTTTTCTAATTAGAACTTATGCTCTTAAAAGGTCAGATAATTTACAGCAATTGCTATACACCTGATGATACCATTAGGTAGTAAAAAATATTTCAATTTTTATTTAGTATTCCAAGTTACTTTTGTTTTCAGAAACCCTGGGAACTTGAAAGACAGGAAGCCTAGACGGAAAATTGCTTGCTTTTTACCTGATTCCTTGCAAAAAGTAAAATGGAGAAAGGTTAAAGTTTTTTTGCTGCATAGTGACCATGAAAACAATCTAAGCACCTAGGCAAATTTCCTTTGCTTTTTCCTTTTATATGTGTCTCTTATTCCCAAAGCTATGTCTTAATTCTTTGTGTGCTCATCCAATCAAGTACGTTTCTCCTTCTTTTCCTTCTCTAAGTGGGAAACTCTGCATATACAACTGCTGTTAAGAAATGGCTCCTAGACTACTTCCTTACACTAGTGCTCTTTTTACAGGCCTAACAATAATAACAGCACGATTGTTACAATAATAACAATATAATATTTTAACAGCTTTGTTTCTTAAAATTATAAATTAATTTAAATTATTATATTTAAAAANATATTATACAGAAACATTGTGAAGAAGGGAAGTTTTAAATTACTTTTCTAATTAGAACTTATGCTCTTAAAAGGTCAGATAATTCACAGCAATTGCTATACACCTGATGATACCATTAGGTAGTAAAAAATATTTCAATTTTTATTTAGTATTCCAAGTTACTTTTGTTTTCAGAAACCCTGGGAACTTGAAAGACAGGAAGCCTAGACGGAAAATTGCTTGCTTTTTACCTGATTCCTTGCAAAAAGTAAAATGGAGAAAGGTTAAAGTTTTTTTGCTGCATAGTGACCATGAAAACAATCTAAGCACCTAGGCAAATTTCCTTTGCTTTTTCCTTTTATATGTGTCTCTTATTCCCAAAGCTATGTCTTAATTCTTTGTGTGCTCATCCAATCAAGTACGTTTCTCCTTCTTTTCCTTCTCTAAGTGGGAAACTCTGCATATACAACTGCTGTTAAGAAATGGCTCCTAGACTACTTCCTTACACTAGTGCTCTTTTTACAGGCCTAACAATAATAACAGCACGATTGTTACAATAATAACAATATTGTGCTATAATAATTTTAACAGCTTTGTTTCTATCACAAAGTCTTCCATTTACTATTTTCATAATTATTACCCCATTATGACCTCAGCTTAACAAGGACAGTATTATCAAATAAATCACTGATATTGATATTTCTAAAATTTGCAGTAGTAAATCATTATGATTGGGCATAATTTTTTCAATGTGCACTCAGTGTGACTTTCCTGTCACTGTAGTGAGATACATATATGATTGTTAACTTCAGTGGCATGGCACCACACCACAATTGAGTTCTACTGATACACCTTCTAATTTGTGCAGAAAGAGATGGCAACTTAGAACCATGCGGCTGCTGGAGCCATTACAGGTTCTTGAGAATCCAGTAACTGTCATATAAAATCACTGGTGAAAGTGAAAGAAATGTCAGAGAATGCCTCTCTGGATAAGGACTGCAGATTTGTTTAGGCACAATTCTTCCTCTGATGTTTTATAATCTTCGTATTCCCGAGGGTCATTTTTAAATGTCATGTTTTACTTTTGGTCAAATTTAAATCTAAAGTTTCATGTACCATCCTTTCAGAGCCAGTTTCCTGTTTTTAACCCAACAACAAAATCTGTGTTATCTTTTAAACTGTAAGTGTGAAATCTTCATCCATATTTAATGTTTCTCCTAATTATATCTGTAATTATAACTATAAAGCTTTCAACTCTTTCTGGTAACAGATTTTCTCTTATATCTATTCATTACTTTTATCATATTGAAAGATAAGATAGGGCATGCTTAAGGACTCATGGCTTTACAAACAACATAAACACAAAGCTTAAGCTTTGGCAACGTTCCATATTTTACATTTTAGCTTGGCAAACACAGATCTACTAATCAAGAATTAGTAACTGAAGAGAATACCAGACAGCATCTGCTAGGGATAATTATATTCAAATCAACAAGCCCAAATAACCGAGGGCATCTCTTCCATTAAATTTTGATAAATCTTGAAATAGCAAGGAAATTCCAGAAGAATGCTAATGTGCCATTAATTTTTAAAGAACAAGCAGCTCAAGTGCTTAGCCTAACATCAAGCAAGACAAAAGAAAGAGCAAGCTGATAAAAAGTCTAATTGCTAAAGAGTAAAGAACATTAATGTAATAAATGGCAGCCAGAATGGATTTAGAGAAAATAATTCTCATCATAGTAACATGATTTTTGTAAGATTACAGATTTGTCAAATAAAATTGCCTATCTTGGACTTTGTAAAGCAATTTATTCAGTAACACATGACTGATTCAAAAGTTGGCACTATATAATATCAATAAAGTACCAGCTAAATGGGCTGAAAACTGATTAACTGACATGTCAATAAAATACTTCCCAGTGAAATTATCACAATGATCTACCAGAATCAGTGAGGGAGAAACATATAAAATTAGAAATAAGGATAGAAACATAAATAACAATAAGAACAAGGTATTATGACAAGTTAACAGAATTACTTGATTAGCTTGATCAAACATACCAAAATGTTCTTTAATACAGCCAAATGCAAGGCTATAATAGCAGCATCACTGAAAGCAAATCTTATGGCCTATGGATTAAAAGGGATAAGAGGATGGAAATAATGTGTTATAGAATATAGGTGTGAGATGAGGGGATATAACAAGGCATCCTCTCATATTGGTCCCAATAAAATCATGGCAAGAAAAAAACTGCTTCCCCAGACTGTACACATAAAAGCAATAGTGAATTAATGTTCCTTTGTGTATGAAACTCATACAAATTATGATTAGTATTACATATATATTTTTGATCACAGTTTAATATTTTAAAAACTGAGGAATTAATAGAAAAAAAAAAGAAAATTACAACTCTGAAGAAGATGGTTTGCAGTAGAAGACCTAAACAGCTAAATAATGTTAGTTTATTAAAAACATATTGAAAGGTGCTTCAATTGTTGTAAGTGGATTCACACAGAGAAAATACTAGGAATTAAGGCTTTGTGTAATCTGGCATAAAAAAGTATAACAAGAATAGAAAGCTAACAGTTGAAGCCAGACAAATTAAAATGAGGAATTAGGAACACTTTTTAACAGTGAAATAGTTTTTGTAAGAAATAACAAGTTCCCTTGCTTATGACTGTTCTTCTGCAAACCAGTCAAGAATAGATACACACCTAGGAGATGCACTGGAGTCAGACACAAGCTATAAGGTGTCAAGAAGGGAAACAAATTGAAGTCTGACTAGATGATCCAATAGTTACTTTTAATTTTAAATTCAATATATAGATACTGTAATTTCTTACTACTGCTAATATATTTTCTTTCATTAATTTTTCCCAATGTAAAGGACTTTTTTAGTATCTTGCAATTCATTTTAGATCTTTTATTCACTATTTATCCATTCATTTTCAGGCTTCAGTATTGGGGGGAGGTTTGCCAGTTTTCACAATCTTGTAGCATCTAAGTTGGCGTTTGCGGATGTAACTCGGATATTCTTACTTTTTTTTGCCAATTTTAGAAGAACAAAATTATTTACATGTTTATTCAACAAATTAAGAAAAATAATGGTCTTACACACTTTTTTCTCCTGCCCATATTCAGTAATAAGGTATCATTACATCAGACTGCCTACTACGTGAGGCAGCAATACTGAGTAAAGTTGGGTTTGATTTTCATTGTAGTATTTCTTCATTTCACATGTAACCTTAGTTAGGATCTATAAATGTACCTTTGATGTTCCTTCTATTGCTACTCACTGCACAGGAATTTTGAACAGATGCAGATTAAATCACCAACCTTATCTCATACTTCAGGGTGCAAAAGCTCAAAGATCCAACACCTCTTTGCTGAACCCCTAGAAGGAGCTGCACAAATGAAGACTGCAGCTCTGATGTCCTGATCTACCCCACCTCATTTTAGGTAATGAAGACAGAGAGAGAGAGAGAAATACATCTCCAGAGGTTCAAGGTCAGTGGGTTCATACAAACTCCTGAGGCACCCTTCTCTCTCTGACAGCTAGAGAGGAAATTCAGGGTATTTAGATTCCTAGCACAGGTGCTAACATCAAAGTCAGATGATTCTGTCCTCATGGCAGATCACTTATGTTACACAAAGGCAATAGTGTCATGAAATGAACCAAATGAGAATGCCCAAACGAAAGCAGGATGGCTGCAGATACTCAACAAATTTGACAAGCTATTGGTTTGATCACTTGTTACTGGCATTAGAAGAAATTAAATTCAACTTACTCAGCCATTATCCTTCAAAGTAACTAAGTAACTGAAGTTCACCACAGAAAAATTAGTAAAAGAAGATATGGAAAGTGCTGAAATGTACATACAAGCACTAGAAAAAAAGCTCAAAAAAGAAAATGGCAGAAGTTCCAGTATGCATTTGTTTTTGAAGTAGCATGCACAAACGGTACTATTGTGATATTTCATCAAATTCCACATGACATAACAACTCTATGACACGCCATTTTTGTGACTGCAACAGTCAGTCCTGACAGAGCTGAATTCAAATGGCAATTGCATGATATGTATGCTAATGCAAAACTTGTTTCAGAAGAATCAAAACAACATGAATTAATGGCATTTACAAAATGAAGGAGGCTGTCACTCTAAGTGCTTAATATACAGGACACAAACAGGAAGAGCTAAAATCAAATCCAGCTAGCTTGAATGAATCTGTATGTCACTGAGGTATATTAAATTAGACTTATTTACAAGCTGAAGTGATCTCATACATATAGTACTATTATAATCCAAAACAGCATTTATTTACAGAATTTCAATGAAAGAGTAAAAATCCACCTCTCTTGTCTTTTAAATTGCAAAGTCATGGACCGAAATTTGTACAACAATCTAAGCTGAAGACTGTATCCAAGTTTAAAGTATGTTCAGGACCACTTCAAAAAACCCTAAGGTTATATACTGGAGTTCTCTGGATGAAATACAGAAAGATATCTTCTAAGTTGCTCTCTAACCACTATAGGGAAAACACAAGGCCAATAATCTGCACTGCAGGGTTTGAAAATCCCAAGATTTAAGTTTATCTGGGAATTACTTCCATCAAAGCTTACAAGCACTTCTGGACGCCTCACCCACAAAGCAGAGTTAGCTACAACCAGTAAGTGGGAAAGGTTTTTCTGAGTCTTTCTTTGGACCAGTGCAACATGCAGTTTTATGTCACAATACTTTTTCCTTAGGCACCAGACAGGGTGATCTTCAGCATGATAAGAAAATACTACCCTGAATCCAAATCTGAACTACATGCAAAACGAATTCATTCCTAAAGGTTGTGTTGCAAAGTGTAAAGACCATACACAGGATGCCTTCCTCAAATGCATTTACACACACCAGTCACAAACATCTGAAATGACAGGAGATGTGACTTAGCCCAGCAGAAGGGGCTGCTACTACTGAGTACCTAAGAAAAAATTTTCAACATCATCCAGCTAGCTCATAAAGGAAACTAGCATTTGGTGACTGGCCCATCTGCCAAAGCTCTCACTTTACCTGGGAGAAAGCAGCTTGATATCTCCATTTGATAGCATGACTGGTACTCAAAGTAGGCAGGAAGACTTACTGCCAAAACTAGATCGCTGTTTTATCTGGTGAAAGGGCTTCTCTGTCAGGGCATTGCAGGATTGCAGGCAGAAGCATCATCAAAATACACAGCTGAAGACCTACAGTAAGGTCAAATAACTTTTTCAGGAATCTAAAATATTGCTGGGTTTCCAAGAGACCCAAATGTAAAATCTCAAATTGGTCTAACCTTCAAGCCTACAGGCTACCTCCAGCTCTAAAGAAAAATTAAGTGAGGCATTGACAGTCTGTAACCAAAGCTTTGGCCTCAAAAAGCAGCTGAAAAGCCCTTCTCATTAACCTGCCAGGTAGAAGGTGTACAATAAGTTGGTTTGGATTGTAGTTTTAATACTGCCGCTGGGCAATGGCCATGACAATCAAGAAAAGAGGCAGACAGCACAAAAGGCTAAACTGCACCAGGTACTGACTCTTGTTCCTGCTGCCTTGGCAGCTGTCACTAAGAAGGAGAAGGCATGAGGACGCTAAGCCTTTATTTGAGGCAAACTGGAGATGCAGACAAGGAGCTGAAAGGAAGAAGGTGGCAGTGATGTGCAAATTTATGAACAAAACTGGTCAAATCACACATCAGTGAACCCAGCACAGCCTGCTACAACAGGGACAAAAGGGTGGCAAGTATTTTAGGCACTGGAAAAGAGCAAATGTGGTATGCACTTGTGTCAAGTACAAACAGTGTAGTTCACTGAGTATAAAGGCAGCTCTTCTGCTCTAAGGAGTGACATTGGATTTGGGGGCTTTTCTTGAAATTTATTAAAAACTCACTTATCTTACATGAGAGAGGGAGCAGGGGAGTGAGGGAGCAACTTCATAAGCAGCTAAAAAACCAGTGATAGGAGACATATGTTAAGATTGAGCACAAACATATTTTATGTAACTGGAACAAAAAAAATTAATAATAGCACCTCTGATAGTAAAAAGCATGTTTTGGTGGGAGGTTTGGACATTCCATGTGGGGTAGGATGAAAAATGAAGCTGGAACATTCATGAATAGGCTCTCACCTTAGTTGGTAGACAAAGGGAGAGAAAACAATAAAAACTGCAGGAAGCCACTCTCTCACTTCTGTCCTAATGTACAACAGCTCTGCATCCAATCCTCCTCACTTCCAATGTGTCTCCCTTTAAAAGGGATGTAGCAAAAGCAAATAGCTCTTCAGATGCCCAGGATAACAATACCTGACCTTTTGTTATGTCAAGAAGGGCCACATAAAATCACAGAAAAATAAGGTTGGATATGAACACTCAACAGGACATTAAATATAGTTCTCTGCCCCAGTCTATTTCTACTTTTCCCAAGAGAAGTTCCCACAGGTTGTTTGAAAGATCCTCAGGAGTGAAACTGGGAGCCTGTCTAAGAAATAGACAGGTGCAACTTTATACCTACCACTGCTGACTTTTATCCTAATGTCCTGTCTTACATTAAATTTTTGTCCTGAAATTTTGTACATGTACTTCTTATTCTAGCGTATTACAGAAAGAGAGACCAGATTCCTTTACTCTGAGCAAAAGTGCTTATCCACACAAAACCTGTGATATGTCCACTACTTTTTTAAATTTAAAAAACTGTTGAACACCCTTTATCAGCTCTGCTTCTCTCTCTATATCTATTTGTCTACTCTCTCCATTGTCTCCTCCTATAGACAATGACTATATGCTGTAAGATACTGCAATTTTTCATTTTTACAAGAGCACAGTACTGTTGATCTCTGTTCCTCCACTATGCTTCTAAATCCCTTTATGCAGAACTACCTTTTCCACATGACACACTAAGCTGTATTTGTACAGCTGGTTTTTCCTAAGTGCAGTATATTGTCCCTGCTGCCTTTCATCCAACTTTTCAGAGCATGTCTTCAATTTTTTAAGGCCATCTTCATTCTAATCTTGCCTTCCAAAACATGTGCAGTCCTTTCCAACCTCACATCACCCTCAGTGCAGTAAGTGTATCCTATGTGCCACCATGCAGGATGTTAATGAAACTCCAAAAAGCACATGGCAGACTTATGTGGATCCCTGTTCTTTCTGTTCTGACATTAATAGTATCTCAATGAGCATGTCTTTTAAGCAGTTTTGGACCTATTCCATGATTATTTTCACCTCAACCATGTTTCTCCTGCCAGCTTACAAAAATGTCCTATGAGACTGCTACAAAGCCTTTCTAAACTAAAGAAATATGACATTCAATTCACATGGCTGTTATGCTGCCATAGGCAATTATATTTGTTTGACATGGTTTATCCTTTAGAAATCCATATTAGCTCCTACTCACTTCCCTGTTTCCTTCCAACTGCTTACAAAAGTTTTGTTTATTCACCACAGAATTCTTTCAGGGAAAGAAGTTAAGCCTACAGTATTCCAGACATAATTCCCTGTCTTTTCTTGTCCTGTCTCCTTCCTCTTTTTGAACTTCTACTGTTTTGCTGCTTCCCACCCACCCTCCACAAGATCTCAGAAGTAATAAAATAGCTGAGATGATGGCTTCAGTGTGCTCACAAATACCTCAGGATGGATGAATATTCCAACATTTCCCAGGCCTTATTGAATTGCATTAATTCAAGGGATCGGGAGAGGAATAGAATTTAGGCATCACATTCAGCTTCTAGACAACAATACAAAACTGAAAACAGTCCCCTGGTTTTCAAAACAGTGTATGAAATAGATCACTCATGGAAAGAGATCTGAAACATCATGGAAACAGATCTCTTTTAAAATTCTTTCTCAGTATTCCTTATAAATGCTTGCACATCTAGAAGTGATTCTTTTGCACAGCATTCCAAGTTTAAATTAGATAATCACTACTCAGTGATAACTGCTATTTAACCTGTGAATGTCAGGACATCCACAGCCTTCTCTATTAGTTGCCTGGATTCCTCTGGCAATATAAAGAACAGAACTTTCCTAGCTTCCTTTATGTTCAAGAAATCAAACACTACCTGATCACCCATCAGGCAGATTCAGCGGAGATCACTCTTGGGATTCTGTTTTTCTGGGGATGTCTGGTCTTTCCCTCAATTTTGTGATACACTGGAGGATATTCTGACTTCTGGAATCCTGGTCTCCTGTAGGTTTCTGTGGAAAGCTCAGTACTCACCAGGCCTTATTTCTGTACAGCCATTATCAGGTAAAAATCTTGTCGCTCAATATAAAACTTTCCCTACAGCAAAGAGGAGATTAGGTAGTTATGTTATTCAAATTCTTGTATTTATAGTGAGCCAATTTCCCAATAATCTAAAAAATCCACTGCAGTTTACTCAAAAGGACTTATTCTCAAAATATAAATCTCATAAAGATTGACAGGCTGAGAAGAAATTCAATCAATTTTGATGTCTGCACTGAGACAGAGGATTGTGTAACCTTAAATTGCTCCAAATCTTAATACAGAGAAGTACATGTCATTACTGAGCCACCAGGAGCTGAAGTAATTGGGTTCTCATCATTCTATCCTAGACCATCACTAAAAAGTCACCTTTTTGTTTAAAACTGAGCTGGAAAAACAAAAACAGTGTAAAATCTGTGTTACATGAATCAACAGTGTAATTACTTTGGGTAACTATCTGTATAAAAATTCTAATAAAAAAGAGGATTTCTGCTCAGAAATCACATGCCCCCTGAAAGTGACATGAGCCCTACTCCTGAAGGCTCTTTCTCCTGGGCACCAATACTGGTCACCACATCAGCACTCTAATCCATTCTTCTGACATGAGTCCATTTAAACTGAATTACTTCCCTTTTTGACTGATGCTGTATTTTAATTGGTTTTGGTTGGGGTTTAAACAGCATCAGGCCTGGAAAAGTAATTTTTTTTCCCATTTCTCCTGTCCCTGAGGAGTTTATACTAGAGACATGCTACCAGTAAGAGAGATTGTGAATAAATCCTGAAGACAACATTAAAGCAGATCTAGTTGTTCACTAAAATCAATAAATTAATGTGTTCTATTAAAGAAGTCCAGTTACACGGATTTTTTGAGCTTGGGCTTTGATTTCTTCCCTTTCTCAGAAACCTAATTACTCATTCTTACTTTCCCACTGCTGATGTAAGACAGAATCTCAAATTCCTTTTGTTCTTTTTAATTGTATTTATTTCCTCTATTAGATATTGTGGTGAACTTGTAGCTTCAGAGTCTTTGAAGCTGTTTTCTGACATTTTCGTGGCCTATCCATATACAGATGAAAAGATGACCAGGAGCCTCTTAGAACTTTCCATTACTCAGTAATTATTTTTCTTATCTGTTTTTCCTGGGCATCTCCTGCTTTAAACAAGAAACTTTGCAAAGAAGGATTTTAAATTGACTGCCATGGTGACAAGGCAGACAGGTCCACAGAAATATTCAGCCTATACATTATGAAAAGTGTTAAAAAAAAGGCACCTTAAAGAATGACTTTGGGAAAATAAATAGATAAGTACTACAATTTATGGCAGTTAGCAATATTTGTTTTTTCTCTTTTGATGAGGCTTCCTTTCCTTTAGCTCCAGTGCAGACTGAGATTTACAAAAGGAAAATCTACTGTCGTGGAATACATATAAACCAATCATGCCCTTTGGAATTATTCTTATGTAGTCAAACATGTCTTGGGAGTAAAAATAAAGAAAGCACTAAGTAGCTACAACAATGATTTAGAAAAAATCTCTCTCTCCTGTACTATGCGAAAGTACCTTTTGTATACTGGAAGATATCAAGAGTAAATTACAGTAGATCTGGGAACACAACTATTTTCACCTTATATTGCATATCTCTGAAATTCATCTCAGATATAACAAAAAAAAAAACAACCCGTCAAAATGTTTATAGTATATAGATTTATCGAGATAATTGGATCATATATAGATTACATTTCAAACACACCACCTTTAAAGCAACTAAAGAAGATCCATACTATGGAAATCCACATAACACACCAATTCTTGATAGGAAAATATATACTGGTTGGAGATAACATTAGGAAAAAATTTTTACAGCATAGTTGAAAAAAGATAAGTCACGAGGAAATAGAGTAATAGAATTGTCTAAGAAGACAATGATCCTTATAGGGAAGACGATTGTACGAATACAGGAAAAAAGGACTTATCAAACAACAATAATAAACTTTTCAGCCTTTGTAAGTCAGATTCTGCCAACTTCTGAAAATGAAAGCTCAGATTGTGATTAGCTCACTTTAGTATTTTTGTTTGTCGTTAACATCAGAAAATGACTCAGGAGGTGGAGAGACAGGCGGTCAGGCAGTGTGGAAGTGAGGAAGATGGAAAGATAAAATAACTTGCTTCAGTCAAAGAGGCAATAAGTTCTGATGAGGATACCATGTCCTTTCAAATAAAAAAGAAAATGAAGAATTTAAGACACCATTTTCAAAAGAAACTTGACTCCCTCATAATAATAATTCATAAGGCAGTAGACTTAAGAGTGATTTCTAAAATGTCAGAAATAGATCAAGTCTTGACCGCAAAAATAAGATTTTACTCTTCCTGCTTGCCATGGAGTTCTGCATAGTAAGAGGCAAATCACCTAAAATTAAAGTTCTCACAGGTGGTCACTAATTGGATACTTTTCATTTTTCTAATCTTGACTTGGGAACCCGGGATCTGGTTTGAAAAAATAATGAAAATTTACAGCTGTGGCTCATTAAAGACAGAAGTTATTTAAGGACAAGTACAGCCAGCTCTGGCCACTCTCCATTGCCTGGAACTGAGCCACCTGAAACAGAGAGACAGACAGACTCAACCTCTGAGAGGAATGTTTAACCCTCATGATAAAATTGAGAAACTGAACTTCAAAGACAAAAGTAAAATTTGGCAAGGCAATTTTCATACTTTTGTGCTCTATTACATCCCAGCTAATAAACTTTCCTGGGTTCAGAAGTGATATGTCCCATTCTTTCTAACTATATTTTGGACCAATATCTGTCCATATTGTCCTCTTTTTGCACCAGAACCTTTATTTCTTTCTCTATATTTATTTTTCTAGCCCATGGTGGGCATTATAAATTCTGGAGCTAACTCCAGGAAGGTCAGTCCTGATCTACATGAGGAAGGCACACCCTAACTCCAATCTGAGCTTCTGCGTTGTACTCCTCAAAATTTAAAACAGGAACAAATAGGTGTAAGTCTTCACAACATATAATGATGAGTATTACAGACAAGAAGAGGAAATCAGTATTTTCAGAGTAGGAATGAGCAGTATGCCAAAACTGAGGCATACATCCACATGTCAATAACAAAGAAAAAAGTATGTCGTTCTTTGGAGGAGCACCATTCATCAGAATAATTGGAGGAACACTCTCAGGGAAAAAAGTGATGTCCAGTGTAACTGTAGTCATCATACACAATCATGGGAGCCATTTAAAATTATAAGTCTGGTCTGGAGATAGCAAAAGTGATTAACTGCTTACTGAAGGTGCCTATATCAGGTACCTTAAAAGTAACTTAAATTAGATTTCTAATCCTTATACAGCTAAAAACATATACTTGATGATATTGAAAGAAAAAGGAGTTAAGGCTAGATAGTGAACCTCAAGTCTGAAACTTCCTTAGTTCTGCATATTTGACTTTTCCAACTTTAACCCTATTTAGGCAGGTTTTAAATTTTATTTTAAACACTGGATATTTGTCCCTTTTAAGTTTTTTCTGTAAGCCAGCCTTTCAAAAAGCTAAAATTGAAGGGTTTCTGTATACCATTTTTAAAAAAATACTAATGCCTAATTCGGAGAGCAGCCCAACACATGCAGAAAAAATCAACAAAATTTTTATGGGCAGCCCCAAAGTTACAAACTTAAATTTCCATATGGCAAACATTATTATGTCACATTTCATCTTGTTCTGCTCATTTCAAGGAAAAGTTATATTCAGTGATACAAGCAATTATATGATGCCCAATCTTTCCTGCATTGTGTATTCCACACGTTTTTTCAAACAACATTCTGTAACTCACAGAATTGCAGAGCTTCTCATTACCACAAGCAAATTTTTTACACAGAATTTTTTCCCCATGTCTACAGGAAACTGTCAAAATATCCATGCTATAAAGATTTTCTCTTTAAAAAAGAGAGGAACAGTTAGAATGAAAGAACATACGTGCATGAAGTATACGAAGATCAGCTCCATATTTTACTATATTAGGAAAATGTCCCAAAGTAATTTTCTTTTTAATTTAAAAAATACCATATTTTAGTATTTGTTCTAGCATATTCTCAAATGCTTTTATAAACTTTTTTGTATCTGCCACTTCTAATTTTATATTTAATAGTTTTTAGCAAAAGCTTTAACACAGAGTTTTGCAATCACCAGAAATTTTATTCAGCTCACTAGCAGATTAAGTGGTGTTTTGCTTTCTTACAATGCTTACTTTATTAATTTTATGTTCTGGCAAATTCAAAACAGGATTAAAAGGATCCAATTTTGACTAAAATAAAGGCCACAACTCCAGAGCCGACATCTCCCTATCCAAAGGAACAGTATCTAAAGGAACAGGGACCAAACAAAGAAACAGATGTAATAGAGTCTCACAATGTAATGGTACCCAAGGACACAGTCAAGCCCTCAATTCAACACAACAGGTAAGCATATTATCTGTGACTTTATGAGACATATCAGTGACTCAAGAGGCTACATTATACTTTGAGGTAATCTTGTGGTTAAGTACCTGTTGAATCAAGAACATGATGTATACTCAATTACCAGCGTAAAATATTTATCATTAGTATTTTGCAAAAGCTGGGAAAAAAAAAGGGTTTTTGAATCTGAGCATCAGGTTGCACAGAATTATTCAGAAAGGTCCTGAGCTACTGGAAGAGAGTATGGTGGTGGATGTCCCATCCCTGGAAACATGCAAGGTCAGGTTGGACAGGAGCTCTGAGCAACCTGATCTAGTTGAAGAAGTCCCTGCTCATTGCAGGGAGGTTGGACTAGATGAACTGTTAAAGGTCCCTTCCGGCCCAAACTATTCCATGATTCTATGATTCTGAGGCATCTTTAGGTCTGGCCCCATAAAAAATACATTCTAGGAAAAGACAGAGGAGTGCAAAAGCTGATGAATCATCAGTTACCCAAGTCAGCCACAAGTGGCAATGCTCTTCTTAGAAGTCCCCTCTGCTTTCCTGCTCTGTCACCTCCCTGCCCCACTGACCATACACAGTCATGCAGCCCCCTAAGTCAGACTGTAGCCAAACGCCACAAATTGTAATCTCTCTGTCACAGTTAAAATTTGCGTTTTGCGTAATTTTTACTATTTTTGTTTCCTCAATTTTCCTTAGGGTATTTTGCTGGACTGTTTTTAATCTATTAAGTCCATTTTACATCTACTGATGCCAACTAAAATAAAACATATGCAATGAAAGAACAGGCCCACGTCATGCCTGCGCAGGCGAACTCACCCTGGCTGCGTGTCATCAGTCACACAATGGTACGTAAAAGTTCCAAACATCTGCACACCCAGGATCCCATACAGGAGAAGAAAGAACAGAAGGAAAATTGAAACGCTCCATATTTGCTCTCCGGAACGCCTGGCAAAAAGATAAACAGGTCACTGAAAGCACAGGCAATGCAAAGCCTCCTCTGAAAAGAATAAGATCTATAGAACAGAAAATATGCTCATACAAAGAGAGCAGTATTTCATCCTGCAGAACATTTCTCCTTAAAACTCTGTTCTCTCACTCTATGCACAAGTAGAAAAGGGGGCTGTGATTTTTTTATAAGCCCCTAAGTCAGGGTAATTAAACCAACTAAAAACTGCAAAGGGTGGAAAAAAATACCCAAATTAAATGCATAAAATCTGGCTTTTGTAAAATAGTATTTAATGACTCATAAAGACAAGATATAGTAACGAAATAAACTTGATACCAAACAAAGACCAAAAACTCTTTCACATTACCATGACATGTATTTTGCCATTACATGCTGCACCAAGCACACTTACATGTGGTTCTTTGCATCTCTGCATACACACCAATATAAGCATATTAGTAACTGGAATGGTCAGGGCATTTGCTTATGCAATGTTATTTATAAATATTACCCTACTAAGGGTATTCATTTTGATTATTAAATGGCCATATTAATGGAACAGAATTTACTGCCATTGGTTGAAAATTGCTGGCTACATTTATTAGCAAAATACTTTAAAATTTATTTAAACATTTGAAAGTTCTGATTGTTTTCTATAAAACTTGATGACTCCTTAAATATAGAAAATAGCAAGTATTTTTTGGCCAGAACTAAAACTCAGGAGAAAAATGCCCATTAAGCATGAAGGGTCATTGATTGACTACACAGTCAGTCTTCTAAGTCAAAACTTAAATAATATTTTTCAGACAACAGCCTTACTTACTTCAAGATATTTGTTATCCTAGTTCTTGGCAGCTCAAAACGAAAATATATTCGGAATGCTCGAATCATAATGAGTGGTCGTGGAATCCGTAACATGCCCCAAGGTGACATTTGGTCAACTATTTCAGCTATTTCAAACACCTACAAAGAAAAGAATCAGTTGTTTGTCTTGAAGACCCTGTCCTGCACCTGTGTTCACTTCCAGAGCTTTTAAAAGTATTAATACTATACATGGTTTTTATTTTCATTTTCAATCTTGGCTTACTTTACAGTTTATTTTTACCACACTTTTTAAAAAGAAAAGTATTTTAAAATACATTAATTCACTTCTAAATTACCCTAAGGAAAATCACAAAATATACTCTGCCCATGTTCATAACGTTTGAGTCTCAAACAATTCAAGAAGACTGTGTGAACTTGTGCCAGCTGCCTGTTTCTGTGCAAGTCCTATCCCACACGTTTCCCACAACATTGTTGGAAGTATTAATATATTTCCAATATGAAAATCAGTATCTGTTAACATTGCACAGCTCTAAGGCTTTTGCTATGATATAGATGTACATGAACACAGACTGCCTATGAGTTGCAACATGATTATAAATTCTCCATTTAATTTGAAGTGCATGACAAAATTGCACATCATCTCCTAGACTCCACTTACAATAAAAATTTCAGCCAAGGCACAGAACAAGGAACCATTTCTTCAATACTGACAGGTTATGCACTCAATAAAAAGCATTTAGCTGAATGATGGGGTGCAAATATCTTGTTTTAATACTTGTCTCTCACTTTCGGAGAGTAACTGCTTAAGTTACTCTTAAGTGTTTGCTCAAACTACTAAGAAAATGGAGAGGGAACCTGGCAATGCATAAACTGGGTAATGTACAATTCTTATCTGTAACACTCAACCTTCATTCTGCATACGTACAAGGTGTACCAAAGTCTCCCCTATGTAAAAAGCAGAAAATTACCATGTCTATTAAATTTGTAAGAAATTTTATAAGTGCCTAACAGCAATCACTATAGAACTTTTACAATCCTTATGCTATTGTAAGCTCAGTGTCAGAGTTTTCAACCTGTTCTCACCCAGAAAACCTGCTACAGTTAAGAACTGATTGATTTGCAGGACAAAATTTCACCTACACCTCAACACTGCAATTTTTTGCAATATGTCCAAGTTCCCGTCCTTATAAAAATTTATCAAACTGTTTCCAAATGTTTTGGGTTCTTTTCACTGTGCTTTAAAGTAAGTTTTGGATATTTTTTGTTAGGTATTAGTGATACAGCATGAAACCACTCTACTTACTATATCATTACAACTACAGAATGGCAAACATCTACCATTGGAGTAATTCTCCCTTTAAGTGCCTGAGTCAGTCACCACAGCACCCTACTAGACTCACTGGAAGGAAATGAGCACAACTATCATGTGGAGTAAGAGAGAAATATCTCTCTGAAAATCCTCCTTCTCCTTCTGACTGCATAGAGTTTATGTTAAGAAGCTTCAGATCAAATGACAAAAAATAATCAAATAAATTCTACTACTAATGTAGATATGCTGCAATGTGCAATTATAAATCTGTTGAATTCGGCATGTTTTTTTAAAACAATTTGATTCATGTACAAGTCTGCTTCTGCAACTCACATTTATTTGATTGTGCTATGTATTTTTCACAACTAAGGAACTATTAATTGTAAAAGGAAGTGAAATGATTACCTGTAAAACCAGTGACACCCAAAGACAAAAGACCATGAATCCATCAAACACACACCAACGATCCTTTACATAGGAGCTATCACCCTACAAGAAAGGAAAGCTAAGAGGTTAATTTTTGTTTATTGTCAGAATTTACAAAAATCATAAGAAACAGCTCTTGAATGGAGAAGTCCTTCCTGTGCACTTTTAAAAGGCCACTTTTGAAAGATTCCAAAAGCCCAGTATCTAGATCAGAATATACTGGAAACCTATATACTGGAAAAAATTGTGTGGGTGAATAAATACTAACTTCATTCTCATGCGATATTTCTAAGTTTGTGCGAAAAAACCTTACAAAGATTGCTGTAAATCAAAAATCACACAAAAAATGAACACTGGTCTTACTTTTCCATTGTATTTCCTGTTATAATATATTTACACAGGAAGATCAGTGTCAAACATTGGCCATCTAGTATAGTGCTATTTAATTATTTTAGTATTGTTGAACAGCTTCAATTAAATCAGTATAATTTTACATTTATTTCTTCATAAGTTTTTGATCATGTTCCATACTCTGGAGAAGCCTTGCTATTTCAGAAACACTTGACAGTAACCACTGTAACATCAGAGCATGGTTTTGGTGACAGTCCAATCCAGAGATCACTCCTAAAAGGCAGCATGGAGAATTCTGCATCCAAGCTCAGCTTCCTTTATTCTGCACTATTCTCAATCTCTGTTACAGTTTGCATGTTTCAACATCCTCATGTTTCACATCATTCCTGACAACATGCGACATCGGCCCTCTACTGCAAGCTATAAAAACACTTCTTTGTTGGACTGCTAATGCCTGACACTTCACTTCAATCACTGAGCTCAAAAATATCTACATTTATTAGATAGATTATGGCTGACTGTTAGATAGCTTTGTGTACCTTGTGGAGCACAGAGGAAATCGGGGAACAAAAGCATGTAGAGAGATGAAGCTTGTTGAAAGGGAGACTAGACAAAAATACACCTAAGGAAAGTGGATATCCCATTCATGTAGAAACATATGCAGAGACAATGACAGCACAACTCAGGGCACAAAATCACACCTTTTTTAAATGAAGTTTCCCACAACAGATTTAATAAAGCCTTCCCTGCCTTATACACTCTTTGGGTCCTCTTAAGTGATCTTCCAGGTGCAAATGGCAATGTTTGACATCCACTTTTCACAGCTATAATTGGGGAAAAATTATTGTCATGTCTCGAGAATCTTGAAGTCATTGCTGGACTTTGGCATCATATGTGAGTCCTGGATTTATAAACATTTTTCTTTATCTCAGTTATAGTTATTTCAATATTTTTTTTAAAGTCTCAACATTATCATTGATTCTAAAAGCACAGACAAGATGTTTTGCTTTAATCTAATATTTTCAGTGACACAGACTATCCTAAAAATGATTTATCATTTCTTACAGTAGGTGACAGCATGATATATTGTGTAAATAGAGACAAAATGTGTTTTAAAAATTTATTTCAGTTGCAAAAATTCTTCAGGGTAGAAGCGAACTGTTACGGAATCAGGAAAATACAGTAAGTGATTTGCAAATCAGAAATAGAGGACAGCGAACTTTGGCACTATTTTCAGACAAAGGTTTTCTAACACATAAGGATGTTAAAGTCTCAATTCAAGAACTATGAGGAGGAAGACTGCAAATCAGGGAGGCAACAGAACAGGAACTTTAGCATCATATTTTCAGCCTGTCATTCCTGAAGAAATTAGACTTAGTTCCCCAAGTAAACTCTGAGCTAATCAGTAACTCTTCACGCAAGGCTGAGAGAACTCAGCTATTTAGTGGTTATGCTCAGTACCTGTGAAGCAGAAACATGTACTTTCTCCACAGAGATCAGCTACTCATACTCTAAATCTCTTACTCTGGAACAAATTTCCAATGAGACTTGTATCAACATGCTACTTGAGTCCTTCAATTGTGGCTCTGAACAAAAATGCTGATTGGTCTTTCTCTCGCTGAAGAACTACTTGAAAATTACTTATCTTCTCTAAAGCACCCTTTGTCTAAACAAAAAGTCTTCTCTGAGTTCTGCTGTGCAGATCTGAGCATGAACTTAGGCAGGAGTTCCTGTATTCACCTTCCACTGAATAACCCACCAAGTTCTCACTGAAAGCCAAATCTTTTTTTAGAAACTGCTTTTTTGCTCCACAATAGGTGTAGTATGATTGAAGCAGGTTTGCTGTTTTCTCCCTACAAAGGAAGATGTCATGACCCTTTCCAGTCTTCTCACCAGTCAGGCTGCTGCATAACCTCACTGCTCTTGCTGTCACACCCAGCCTGCTTCCACTGCTACACCCTCCCAGTAAGGGCAGCTTTCAGTGGGTCACCCATAGAAACTCAGCACACCTGAATTACATCTGAAGAAACTACTTCTTTTAGGGGAGCTCCTGGCCCTTTCCACTTTACATGTAGAGAGGCTTTGGCTAAATCCTATTAATGTCATTTGCCATTGTCTGGCAGTAGATGTGGTGGGGAATCTTTAATGCTTTTATACTGTCTATTGACACATGGATGTCAGTTGCTGTTGGAAGCATTTTTAAGCCAGGACCACATTCTGCTTAATGCAAAAATCAGAATATATGTGCTACTTCCATGGAAAATCTAATTCTGGCTAAACACAGGCTAGAACTTTTTATTAATAGCAATGAACAGTGAGTTTCATTCACATTTGAAAAAAATCTTTAGGCTGAAATACCACACTCATGGTCAATGACAGCTCTTAGACTTGGAAAGGAATACAAATAAATGACCTTTAAATACCTCTGGTAATATCGTACCTAAAATAGCTGAAGTATTGCAATGTGTTAACCCCACAACCTTTTTCCACTGTATCTGCTGAAATCTGAGAATTATTGATGAAGTTTCATTTAGTATTTTTTTCTGAATGCACTATTCCAGAACATGAAGGATTAGTACTGTAGACAAGAAGCCTTGTGCAGAGACTAATCAAAACCTCTTAAAGTCATTAAAATTGCTGACTTCCTACTGCCTACAGTGGATAGTGGATTCTTGATGTGCACAGCAAGTCCTGAAAACTTTGCCAACAACATGATTTACAGCCTACCTAGACAACAAAATAATTTGCCACTCCTCCAAAATAAAGCACCACAAGGCGCTGGAAGATCCACATTCTCAACTGTGCTGAGCACATTAAAGATAAAATGCCTATAGCCAATATTAGGTGCCCTGAACAATAATTATGCAAGTTCACAGGAGAAAAAAAAATTAAGACCTAAAGCATTGAAAATGTGAGTCAGTACAAAATACAGAGAGAACCACAGACAGAACTAGTAACACTTGGGGCAGTCACTCCATGAGAGCCATTACAGTTTAGCTCACATGAGAAGGGAAGACTAGACAGACTGCAATTTTTTAATAAATGCTTATTTCATTATCAACCTTGCTGAAAACAAAATACTCTATGAAATTAATCTCCAAATTGCATAAAGCAATCTGCTTGTCTGCTAATTTTCTCAAGCAATTTCAGTATCTCAGTGGTAAGACAGCTTAGCTAGATGATAGCATAGACATCCCCGAGGTCATTTCTGCCCCACTTGTCTCTGAACACCTCAGGAACACCTTGGGATGAACAGCAAATCCCTGTAAATCAGCAGCCTCCTCTGCCTCCTTGCTTTCTTCAGAAATTTTTGTTTCTCTTTCATCCCTGACTACAACCTGTTCTCTCAACCCCTCCCCCCTGCCTCCTTCCAGTGGACTCTGTCTGAAAGCTAAATAAAAGAAGTAATATGATATTTGCCCTGAATAATCAGATCATGTGGAAAGGAGTCCTGCAGTGCTGGATCTCTCATTAGAGCCCTAGTCTCCCACTTCTCCTCACAGTCTCTGACAAACAGGATAGCTGAAAGAATGCAGAGAGAGCAGCAAGCTCAGTAAGAACAAGCTACTGTGCCACTCTGTCGTGATCACTGGATCCTGCATGGACTGGTTGTGGTAAACAAAGCACATCATCAACTCTGGTACACCCTTCAGATCATTCTGTGGGCTACTTTGTAAAGCACTACAAACAAGCATTAAGGTGTAGAGGCTGACATATATGGAGATTTTAGGAGCAACAAAAAGAGACCAGGATGAAATAGAAGGAATAGAGGGAATAAGAATTTGGGAGTGTATTTTTTTTTCCTCCAGACACTGTGCTCATTATAACAGAAAAAGCAAGCTAGAAGAGAGAGCACAGCTGAGTTAGGGAAACCAACCTTCCCTCCCCCACTCTCTGACTCCACACAAACACTGCTGGGCACAGAGGTTTGAGTGGGACACAAAATTAAATCAGAGCTCGAGGAAGCACCTTGCCTAACCTCTCTCTCTCCTTGCAAATGCAGATACATATGCACACACAAAGGATATGTATCTTCTACTTGGTCACAGACTATGCATACACTCCTTATATTTTTGGTTGAGCTTCAAACTTTCACTATTTACTTAAAAACCTGCAGTTTACAGTCTGCTTAGTAGCAGAACAATATGGACAATCCAGTCCAGCCCCCAACCTGACGAACACTTTCAATATTTTACTCACACAGTAAAGACAATGAAGAAATACGGCCTAATGAAGAAGGAAAATTGCATCTGACTGTTCTCAATTCTCCTTTTCCATCCCTGAAAATAAAATATTTCACTAATCTCCTTATGTGCCAAACAAAGGCTGGGAACAAAGGGCAAGAAACAAAAGAAACTGCGAATTGCTTAGTTAGGACCTTGCTAATAACTAAAGAAAAACTGAAATATTTCTCATGGGTGGTTCACCTCTAAGTTCGTCCTCTACAACAGTGATAGGATCACTTCAAAAAAACCCAAAATACATTTACTTAAAAAGTCTATATAAGGGGGAAAAAAGAAACAATGTATGTGTATGGGAATGACACAACTTCTCATTTTCTGCATGTCTTCTTTATGATAAAGTATCTTCATTCATAATGAAGGAACTTCAAATATACTCACATAACAGCAAATATACTCACATAACAAATCAGTTATGATTTGAAACAGCCAAAGGAATTACAATTTCTGTGTAAAACTTAAATCTGAAAGGCTACAACAAGTATAATATCACCACTTTATCATCACTGAACTAAAAAGTTCAATTTGTAACTACTCATGCATTGTACTGAACTGCTCCACCATCAGATGCTTTAAGTAACATATTCCATAGTACATAATTTATCTTCTTCCTAACAGATAATGCAATATTGAGAGTAATCTTGTATTCTATGCTAGAAAAACATCCAAAAAATCATTAGATTTTTTCAGCACAAGTCCCAAAATTACTCTATTTTTAATTAATAAAATGAAACACAGCTCTTGCTGGTCCTCTGGGTAAGAGTGATGCCACACATGCTACAGACACACAACAACATAGTTTCAATTGATCATTACAAAAAACCCTATAATCACTGAAGAAGCACTACTTCATCCTTTGCAATCATTACAATAATTGATTTTGAATTGAATTTGTTGAGATTTTCAGATTGTTTTAGGAAACACCAATAAAGATACAAGGCTAAAGAACTATTCACTAAAGAACAGTTTCAAACCTGTTTTTAAGGCAGACTAGATTATTGTTATGATGTGTAATTAACTTTACTAAATTTAGTATTTCACGTTTCATATTATACTGGGTGGATATTAAACCATAGTTTTCACATTTCATATGCTTTTTTTAGCAGGAAAAAGCCAAACAAAAAGACTGTAAAGGAAGAAACTATTCTGGCTGTGAAGCAAAACTCAAGACATTCAGACAGACAAACAAGGACCATTTTACTTGCTAATAATCCTATAAGAGTGTTTTCTGTAAAAAAAATGGGGTGGGGGAATTATTAAGAGTTAAAACCCAGTGTTTTAAACCAAAACTGTTAAGTCAAACAAACAAACAACACCCACAAAACAAACTAAAAGAAAACCACACAAACTGCCCCCCCACCCCCCAAACCCAAACCCAAACCCCAGCCAGGGACAAACATCAAAGTGTTACGCAACTCACTTCATGAGTACGAAAGTATCAAAGGGAATAACTGTTTCCACAAAACATTGGAAAAGAATGCCACAACACACCACCTGTGTCACTCACAACACTGTACAGCCTCTCAGTTCAACCCAGTGTCAAGTACTTTGGATTGACCACTATCAAGAGCCTCTGGGGACACTGTTCATGTCTAGCCCATAGAGAAGAAATGCTATTGCCCAACAGAAATATGGCTTCTAAACCCTTGAGGAAGGGAGCTTTGCTGCTGTATTATATTGCTGCTCTCTTGATACACCACCTTACCATTACAGCTGGGTGCCAACATGCCCTGCAGAGATTTTATGGGTTACTGCACTGAAAGCCCGAATTTCATTTCCCTCTCCATCTGCTCATTAGCCATCTGTATTCAGTGCCCCAGGTATTGCCTTACTAGCTGACTTGGCTTCCCTGGATGTCTTAAGGGTTCAGCAAATCTAAAAGTGGCTGATCAGGAGGATTAATAGGATTCCTCTACATGGAACAGCACTCACTGTTTCCAGGAAGTGCACAGAAAAAAATCTCCATTGTGAGAACAGTCAAACACCCGATCACATTGCCCAGAGAAATGCTAGCATGTTTTTCGCTAGAAATATTTAAAACTCAATTTCATAGAACCCTGAATAACCAACTCTGAGCCCTGATTTGAGCAAGAGGTTGGTCCAGACCATCTCTTCAGGTTCCTTCCAACCTAGACTGTTCCCTAGTTGTGGGCATCTAAGCCAATCTCCTCCAAATGCCAGTTTTTTGGGGTTAACTCCAGTCGTACATCTAGTTCCACATGCATGGACATCTGCTCATGCTTGGAAGTACTCTGCAGTCTCACAGAGGTGATGTGAAATAAACTCTGCTGTGCCGTATTTATTCATTCAGCAGTATTCTGCCCTCCCCTAGCTCCAGTGTTTATGGTGGATGTAATGGGCAGATTGGGATCCAAATGTTTCAAGGTGAAAGCTTTTACTTTGCAGTATCAAATATTGCCTGGAGGTTGAACAGGAAGTTTTGATAGGCAAACAGTCTCATCCAACATGACAAAACTCAGATTTATGATTGACACTCAAAGCTTTCATTCAAGAGAAAAAAACCCCACAATGATGAGGGTTGGAATACATAAGAAGGAGGCACTTTCCAGAAAGAGGATTGTATCATTTGGTAATTGGTGTTATAAAATGCTGAAAAATACACTTTTTTATGACAGAGACCAGGAAAAGTTTATTGAAACAAAAATCCTAGTGTAGCTGTAAGAAATTCGTATTTATATTAATGGTGGAGAACACAATACTGTACAATCTGATTTTACATTCAGCTTACTCCCTTAAAAATCCCACACAAATTTCATCATTTTCATGAAAATACAGCTGCATAGAAATGCTTTTATTCCCTTCAACAGGGATTTGGATGGCATTAAGATTTGTTCATCTTCATACATTTTTTGATCCTCTCAAATTAAGAGAGAAGACAACATGAGAATAAAATAAAATAGAATTTTTTAGTTATAGCAGACTTCCTTGGAAATGCAAATTTCAGCATAGAAAGGCACATTAGGAATGAATTTCCCTCTCTTGCTACCTGAAAACATGTTATCCAGTATGTTGGTTTCAATATATGTATATTATGTATCCCATATATGTATCATTTCCCAATATATGTATCATTTTACTCTGACATGAAGTAATACATTTAAAATATCCCTCAATAATAGTTGTTTTCATGAAGAATAACAAGAAAGTAATCCTTGAAAGTGCTATTGGAGAAGAAAAAAATAACATTACCAAAAAAGTAAAGTTTTGTTCATCTAATTGGTTTGTATATTTCTAATATTTGTATATTATGAAATTCAGTGAGCAGTATAGTTAGTAATTTTTAGGTTAAATTTTGATCACCATGGTAAGTCACTAAGTATTTTATTATATGGACACATAATTCAATCCATGCCCCAGAATAATTTCTCACTAAAAACTTCCATGACCCCTTGACCAGTTAGAATAAATACTATTTTTATTTTAGAAATACTGCTTATGTACTTTCACCAAGTAATTTAAATGCATTTGATTTTCTAATGTGCTAATGCAAAAATGGTGCAAAAAAGCCCCACTGTGTAATATGAGTCATTACTTTCCTGTAATAAACACTCCAATAAAACCAGACACAAGTCACCATAGAAACAGGTGCGTATATTCCAGTGCCATGGTCTCTAACCTTCTCTGGCCCACAGGCAGCAACACCCAACTAGCAGCATGCTGCAGGCAACTTCCAATTTCTTTTCCTCATGATAATCAGTTTTAATTTCTTTAATTTCCTGTGACTGGAAACAGCAGCAGAGCATTTTATGAGCAACACAATCCCAGTAGCCTGGGAACAGATGTCCTTACGATGTTTGTAGACACTTAGCAAAGCAGCAACAAACACAGGAAAAAGGTGAGACAGAAGAGTCAACTTTTGTAGACTCTCATATTCAAATAATGGATATAAATACTTTTTATATGAAATGATATTTAAAATTAACAATCACAGGTCCAACACTAAAATATTTCAGTATTAAGTTTTAAAACAATTTAAAATAACCTATTCTTTGCCAACACAGGATACATAGGACCTCTACACATTTAGGTTTCCAACAACATTATACAAAGTACAAAATTCCACATTTTAATACATATATAAGTATATGTATTTTAATATATAACTGGTTTTGATAATAATTTGTAACAAGGATAAGTAGTTTTCCTCTTATAATCGCAAGGCATAGAGTAAAACAGAAACTCAAATCTTATAAAAAATGGTCTTCTTTGTGTTTGTTCTGTGAGCTTTTTATGACCACAGGGAAGTAGTTTTCTCTTTCTATTTTTTCCCCTTCACTCTGTTTTGTCAAAGCATCCCAAGATTTTCTTATCCTTGCCACTGACTCCACTGGTTATGTCCCTACCCTCAAGATCAAGGTTCTCACTTTTGTTTGTGACTTGCACATCCCAAGATGGAGCTTTCAGCAGAGATATCATAAGCACATCAGAGCACATTATTGCTGGATGACAGGAGCCACATATTCTGATTTACTATCCAGTCCTTGGAAAGAACACAACTTCCTGATCCTTAACTCATTTATAAACTATGGGTATACAGCCCTTCTAAAGTCATGGAGTAAAATTAATTTCAAAATTTCAATCTTCTATGTTCAGTCTCTAATGCAACAGAAACACCCTTGACGAAGTTACCAAAAGCTGTTAAGCCAGTTGACAATGTTTCACCACAATCTTATTAATATTAATGGCAATGGAATTAATGGAATTAATATTTCAATTACTTATCAGAAAGATTAAACTAATTCTGTAATTTCTCCATTCTTGTTCGATAAAAATGGCATGTTAATTAAAACTACTGAAAAGAATGCAAAACAGAAACTTGTAATAAAGTACAGTAAACATCAGTTCTGTAATTGATAACTCAAGACAAAGTTATGAATTAGAATGATTATGGAAGAAATTAATTTAAGCATAAATGAGTTAATTCCATAAATGTTAAAAAATAATTTAGCATCGCATTGTGTGTATACTTTCTGTAGTCCCCTCCTTTCCACTGACAATAAACATATGAGTTAGAGAAATTGCTGACTGGGAGATAACTACAGGTGAGATGTTAGCCTGTGTGCTTTAAGCTTCCCTTTCTATCAATGGAAAAAAAAAAACCCAGATAAATCATCCTTAGAAAGAGCCTACTTTAGACACAAACAACTAACTGCAGACCACTGCAGTCCCTCAAGCTAGTGCTGATGAAAATTATTTTTCTTTTCCTATATTAAGTCAAAAAATCTATTTTTTTGCAAGCTCCATTCTCAATTCTCTCCTCTTGAGCAGACAGACAGCAACTACAGCAACCAAAGGACCTATCAGAAAAATAATGAGGAAATGATGATGAAAATGTTCTCTCTGCAAAGGACAAATGCTGCCTGGAAAAACCTGACATACTGGAAGCCACTGATTTCAGTTAACCAAGTAATTTGTTGGTTTTAGTACTAGACAGAAGCAAGCTAAACTGTTCCCATCTATTTGTGGCTGTTTTGGTAGCAGAAGAAGCTTAGTT
This sequence comes from Urocynchramus pylzowi, assembly GCA_013397555.1. Taxonomy (NCBI): domain Eukaryota; kingdom Metazoa; phylum Chordata; class Aves; order Passeriformes; family Fringillidae; genus Urocynchramus; species Urocynchramus pylzowi. Next base: position 847,646 of record VZRH01005651.1, on the reverse strand, counting down.
CTAGTTCCTGTCTGAATTCACCAAGAATGTGGAAAGCTAATGATGTAACCATTCACTTCTGCCCCTTGCAGGAGTTCTGAAGTCAGTGAAGAGCACACAGTGCTACTGAAATAAGACTCTGACAAATCCACTCACAACTACTTCAGTTAGTACAAAAGTTTTGCTGTAAATGTAATTGATTTAACAATGGGGAAAATGTTAAGGACCATTACTTATGACTTTTTGCAATCTCCTTTGTTAGCTGACATGTGTCACAACTACACAGTAAAAAAAAAAGATATTTCTATTAATTTCAGTGCAGTGCTTGTGTTGTATAAAAAAACATTCTCATTTTCAGCATTAAGTGTCAAAGAGGCTTTTTTAACAGACAGGAGAAGGAACCCTTGCTTTTTTTTTTTACAATGTAACTCTCTTAATGGAGGAGTAGGATAAAACATGCCTCCTTTTCACAACATGATTTCAGTGTAGGTTCTTTCATACCATCATGACAATGATTAGAAGCTGCAAGAAGGATGCAGTCTAATGAAGAAAATTTCATATACCCTAACCGTGTCTATGGATTGAAACTATATGCACTCATCTATCATTCCCTAAAGGCTGAATTATCATCTGAGATAACTATTACTTGGTTCCTTTTTGTTGTAGTTTTTGGCACATTTTCCTCATTGGTTATTTTATTATAAATAATGCCTCCAGTGCAAATGTGCCTGATATAAGCAATTTACCTGGAATATTTCTGTCTCCCCATACACAAGCTGAAAAGAAATACTTCTAATAAATGTAAAAGATACCTTTAAAGTAAGGTATCCTTGCCTTGGTCATACCCATGTGACATGACCTTCAGAAGATGCATTACTAGAAAGTATAAGGTAATTTTTTTCATTCTACTGATTAAAAGAAACAAAGACCTGTCACAGGTTAAGATGCCCTATTTCTTTGAGAAGTCCGATGCTCATCTAACAACACATCTGTTTTAGGCTTGAGAGTTATCCTTCATTTCTTCCATTCCACCCCAGCTCCTTTTTCAAGGGGGGCATAATTTATGAAAATTTCCTTGAATCAGAAAACAGACTTGTGTCAAGCACATACAGTCATGCTCTTAAGTGACATATGAGTGGGCACATCAATGTGAGCTTTGATTCAGAGGGACCGTAAGATTTGTCAGTTAAGTTCTAGGTTGACTCATGAACTATTTTGACAGACCCAAAGAGCAGTTCCTTCATGGTGCTCTCAGAAGCCTGCCAATCAATCACTAAGTTATGCAGTAGACATAAACTGCATTTAATTTGGAAAGCACTTTAAATTTTATCGATGATAAAATGAAGGAGATTGATCTGCTTTCATTTGACAGACAATACTTCCTTAATGCAGCTGATTCTTGCAAAGCTCTTTCTGACCAAGGAGCATGAAACATGACAGGAATCAGAACCAAAGAGTCACTGAACCCTGTTTACATTCTGGGAACTATAGAGCATGAGAACAAATCTAGTATCAGCTGAAGGAAGTGGAATTCTGAACTGAAAAGATCATGAAAATACCAATGTCAAATTTAATTCAGTAAGCTTTAACTATGCTCTATTACATTTTTATTACATTTACTATCCCAAGACATCATTCTTAAATATATTCTTTTTTTAAATTCAATACAGATTATTGTTTAGAATGCAAGCATAAGAATATGTCCTAAGAAACAAATTGACTTGCTCTAATTCTGTCATCATCTCATATAAAACTTCACATACCACTGAAAATTCTTACTGTTTGTACATACATTTTTAACAATGTAAATCAACATTAGGCAGACTGTCCTAGAATGTCGTTTTTAACGATATTTCAATCAGTAAGAAATTACAGCCTGAATTTAATTTTTCAGATACAAGTTTCAAAGTAAAGACAGATGTATTAATAACATTAGATCACTTGTTCATGACATGTGTCCGTAGCTGCATGGGCAGCCTGAAGTTTGGATAGATTTTACAAGCACAGCAACAATAACCCAAAAGAAAACATGAGTAACAAAAGACACAATACCACTGCAAGATTTCACTTTAACTTTTCTTCTGGGATAAGAAAACTCTTGGATGGAGGCATTGGTTTCTTTTGTTACTTAGTTTACACATGGAAATGGGAAACTTTCTACAGACAAAAGGCTGGCAGTTTCAAAAACTACTTTTCTTTTCTGAAATGCCCTAGAAACCAAAGAAAGTAAGAAAGTGTATTTTTCATTTGTCCTCAGAAGGTGTTAATTAGACATTTTCAAAATCTTCCTAGCTCATCTATACTTACATTGTTATTAATTGGGACTTAAGTGGATGGTGCCTAACTTCTTCATAAATTAGGTTTCTTGCTGGACTATAATTTTGCATTAATTATGGTTCAAAGATTTTTTTTAGCATTTCAATTCCTCAAGCATTTACGGAAATACTGACTCATGGTAAAGTCCAGTAGATTCATATGGCAATGCATTCATAGATACTGAGCTCGCTAAAAGACTTGAATCACTAAAATACTTGAATAAACTAGAACACTGCAGTAAAAATTTGCCTTATATAAAGATGTTTCATATACAAACATCTTTAATAAATGCTAATAGGTTTCTAAACAGTACATTATTTACTTCATTTGCCACTATCTTTGGCAGTCCATGGATCAATATGCTCTTGGCAAAATTATAATTTTAAACTAGTATTTTCCCTAGAAACAACAATCCAAAGAATATGTCAAATAATTCACAAAAAAAGATTATTCATTGAACAGCATTGAAAAAGATATGGAAAATTTTGATTAAACATTACCAGAAATATTTTTTGCATAAGGTTGGTCAAGCATTGGAATAGGCTGTTTAAAGAGCTTGTGGAATTTTCATCCTTGGAGGAGTCTGAGATTCATCTGGGCAGCAGGTCAGACCAGATGACCTCTGGAGGTCCCTTACATCTAAGTCATTCTCAGACAATTCCCCAAATGGTGCCAAAGAAGGCACTTTCAGTGTAATTATATTTACTGATGAGTGCTACAAGACATTAGTTTTTAAGCGAATCCTCAATTGTAAAAATAACAATAAATGCAGCCTTTTTCTACTTAAACTCTCTTTGCCTAACAGTGGTTATATCTACTCTATTTTTATCAAATAAATGAAGAGCAAAATGTCAGTGTGCAAAAGAAATCATCTGTTTTGTTATCTATACATTTGTAACATGAATTGAAACAATGGGACCAACTCCAGACAGCTATTAATTCTGTGTGCCCAGACTCACCAGACATGCTTCAAAGGCAAGCTCATCATACAACAATCAGAGACAAGTTCATCCTGTTCAGAGCAGCTAAGGACTCTAGGTCTGTCTAGTTCAGAGAATGGGAGGCTGAGGCAAAACCTTGCTGCTCTCTACAGCTCCCTGAAGGGGATAAGTGGAGAATGAGGTGCTGACTTCCCTGGTACATTGTGACAGGATGTGTGGCAATGGTTCAAAGCTGTGTCATGGAAGGTTCAGACTGGTAATCAGGAAGCATTTCATAAAGAGTGGTTAAACACTGGAACAGACTTCTCAGAGAGATGGTTGATGCCCAAACCCTGTTTTTAAGAAGCATTTGGAGAGTGCACTTAGTAAAATACTTCAAGTTTTGGTCAGTCCTGAATTGGTCAGGCAGTTAGACTACATTAATGATTGTAGTTCCCTTCCAATGATCCCTTCAAACTATTCTATTTTATTCTATTCTGTTCTAGTCTATTCTATTTCTATCACAGAATCACAGAATAAGCTCAGTTGGAAGGGAACTATAAGGATCATTGAGACCAATTCCCAGCCCTGTACAGGACAGCCCCAAGAGTCACACCATGTGCTGGAGAACATTGTCCACATTCCTCTTGAACTCTGTCAAGCTGCTGCTGGTGACCACTTCCTTGGAGAGCCTGTTCCAATGCCCAAACACCCTGTGGGTGATAATATCCAACCTAAGCCATCCCTGACACAACTTCAGGCCATTCCCTCAGGTCTATCACTGGCTACCAGAGAGAAGAGATCAGTGTCTGCCCCTCCTCCTCCCCTCATGAAGAAGTTGTATACTGCAGTGAGGTCTCTCCTCTGTCTCCCCTTCTCCAGGCTGAACACACCAAGTGCCCTCAGCCACTTCTCACATCTGCTCCTCAAGGCCCTTCACCATCTTTGTTGCACTCCTTTGGATACTCCCTGATAGTTTAATATCTTTCTTATAATGTAGCACTCAAAACTGCTGACTCATATTCAGAGTTCTGTAGACCAGGATGCCCAGGTCTCTTTCCATGGCACTGCTTTCCAGCCTCTCATTCCCCAGTCTGTACCGTACATCCAGGGTTGCCCCATCCCAGGTGCAGAATCCAGCACTTTCCCTTGCTGAATTTCATATGGGTTGTGATTGCCCAGCCCCTGACTTTGTTGAGGTGTCTCTGCAGACCCTCCCTGCCCTCAAGGGAGACAACAGCTCCTCCCAGTTTTGTGGTGTCTGTGAACTTGCTCAGTTTCTCTTCCAGTCCTGTGTCCAAGTCATTAATGAAGATGTTGAAGACCACAGAGCTGAGGAGCCCTGTGGAACCCCACTAATCACCTCACCTGTCTGATGTCACCCCATTCATTGTAACCCTGTGTGCCCGACTCATGAGCCAGATGCTCACCCATCACATGATCTGTTTGTCCAGTTGTGTGCTGGACATTTTGTCCAGATGAAACCTGTGAGAGACAGTATTGAAAGCTTTACTGAAATCCCAAAAGATTACATCCACTGGCTTCCCTTGATCAGCTAGGTGAGTTACCTTCTCATAAAAGGAAATCAGATTTGATAAGCAGAACTTTCCCCTCACGAAGCTGTGCTGAAGCTGCTATTGTCTTTCAGGTGTTTTTCAATACCTCCCAGAATAATCTTCTCCATAACTTTACCAGACACTCAAGTGAGCCTGAAAAGCTTGTACTTTCTGGGATACTCTTTCTTGCCCTTGTTGAAAATCAGAACATTCGCCAGCTTCCAGTAAGTTGGGATATCTCCAGATTCCCAAGACCACTCAAAAATCATCATGAGAGGTTTTGTGGTGACATCAGCAGCTCTTTGAGGATTCTTTGCTATATCCCATCAGGCTTCATAGATTTGTAGGGCTTCAGCTGGAGCAACAGATCCTGAACATTTTCAGGGACAACTGGGAGATGATCATTCTGACAGTCATGGTCTCCAGAGGCTAAGATCCCCTTGGCCTATCATCCATGTTGAACACAGAGGCAAAGAATGTGTTAAACACGTCTGCCTTGTCCATGTCCCTGTCTGTGAAGTGACCATTCTCATCCTGTTAAGGGTTGATGTCATTCTTAAACTTCCTATTGCCATTAATATACTTGGAAAAAACTCTTTTTATTGTCCCCCACAGTTCTGGCAGGTTTAACTCCAGCTGATCTTTGGTGCATGAATTTTCTCCCTACAGTGACAAGCTGGATCTTCACATCTTCCCATGTCACCTGACCTTGCTTCCACTGGTCACACATCTTTCTTTTTTTTGCTTTATTTCCAAGATAAGAATTTGTTCAGCCAAGCTGGCCTTCTGCCTCATCTGCTTGACTCCTGACATTTGGGAATTGCCTGGTCCTTTTTTGTTAGGACATGATGTTTAAAAACTGACCAGAACTGATGGACCCCAGCATCTACAAAAAACATTTTCCCAGGGGACCTCTCTTACTAATTCCCTGAACAGCCTGAAGTCTGCTCTTCTCATGTCCAGAGCTGAGGTTTTGCTGTCATTTTTCCTCCTGTCAACAGAGATTTTAAACTCTTGCCAAGACAGCTGCCGATCTCCACTTCATTCACGAGATCAATTCTGTTGACAAGCAGTAGATCAAGGAGAGCATCTTTCTGAGTCAGCTCCTTTAGGACCTGTTCCATAAAGTTGTCATCCAGGTTTTTTAAGACTCTTCTGGGTCAGGTTGTACCAGCTATGTGATGCTCCCAGGTAATTTCTGGCAAGCTGAAGTCCCCCATAAGGACAACAGCAATCCTTAACATTCTGTTCTCACAAACCCACAAATTTAAACAACCTAGTAAAGACAATAGGCTATGCAGCAGCATATCTTTCATAGCCCCTAGGTGTTGACTGTGAGTGACATTTTCATACTCAAAAGCTCAGAAATCAAGCCTTGTATAAAAGTCACACTGTTGGCCACCCCTCTCTCTCTGCATTAATATCTACATTTCCTTTACTCTGCAAAGGCTGTACTGGTTGCAATAGTAACTTTTTATTCCCACATGTTCAAATGTTCGTGATGGTCACTAATTCCTCACACATAATCCTGAACAAGAGAGCTCAGGTAGCAGCAAGAAACAGCACTTCTCAAAGGATTACTCTGGCTTTACACAACTCATGATGATTTTCTCAGAATCATCTTATTTCAGTAACTTTCTAAATATTAATATTAATGACAATTAAACTTTTATTGTTAATATTCATTAAGTATGATGACACAATAGCTCAGTTTTTCTGAGTTTGTTATTTGCAAACTCAGAAAAAATTAAGATCTTAAGTACAGATATCTCTGGAGTTAGCAGACATTTAAGAAGTTACAAGCAAGGATAACATAACAGACATTATCTATTATGTGCAGTAGTCCCATAATTGCATTGTCAGTAAGGTATGTAAATGGATTGTATACATGAAAGCCAAATTTGTATCTTTTTGAGAATACTAGAAACAATCAATAAAATAATGGTACCAAATAATGATTACTAAAATATTCTGCAATTTTGCAGCGTCCAATCCACTTACACAAATTAGCCCAGCAACAACAGCAGTCATATGATAAGAGAAGCATTTTGTTTACTAACATGGACTATATCAAAGTAAAAAAAAATCAAACAGAGATCACTTTATCAACTAGCTCACAGTAAGACTCATGTTCTTATTTAAGTAAACATACAACAACACATCCAGCCATATGAAATGAAAATCAAAATTCTAAGTCCATATATGGACCAACAGACATTTACAAAATATTCTTGCTAATGTGCATGCAGCTTATTTTTCCTTTAATTCTTTATCCTAATAAAACTAAAGAAACTGTTTTCTTAATAGGAAATCTTTACTAGGAATGCTTGCATTATATTTTGAGGGGATTAAATATGCAGTAAAGCTACATCTTTATCCCTCTGTCTTCTCAGTTTATACACCATGGTGTTGCCTGCAGTTAAAAACAATCATAGCAAGAAGAGCTGGCAAGTTAAAAACCAAATACCAAATGTCATTAGCATACATTCAGATCACTGGAAGCACACAGAGAATACTCTTTAAATGCTTACCTTAACTATCCCACGGATATGCATTTTTGCTATCATCTCTGCAGTGTAAAGAAACATCAACAGAGTATCAAGAGCAAATGTCACATACTGGAGAGGCGGATAATGCTCGAAGGTTTTTGGAGTGTTCATGCACACAGAAATAACACTGATGATGGCACAAATTCGTAGTAAAGAGTGTACCCACTGAAAAGAAATAAAAACAAACAAAAATCAAATACGAGATTTTACAAGATTGCTCTGATGTTCAAATACCCTCAAATATTTAGCTTCCATAACTTATCCTGGCAATCTTTCATAAATGCACATCTGTGTCCTTTTATTTCAAAATCCACATATAAAAGGTCTTCAACCAAAAGTAAGCACTCCTAAATTACTTATACATATATAGACATGTATATACTTTTATTTGTTAGTTAGTGAGGTTGTATAAGTCAGAAAACATGAATTAAGAGCCATGAAACTGAGAACAAGGATTCTATCATTTCTACTTTGTGGCACTTAAAATTCAATTTCTTTTCAAATGACAACTCATCACATTTATGGGTAGACAATAGGTAGAATTAAGTTGGGAGGACAGATTAAATAAAATATTTGTGGAAAATTTTAGTTCAACACTTAAGAAGAAATTATTTTTAAATCAGTTCACAACTAAAAAAAATAAATGAGAGTTTTAAATAGGATTAAAATCATCCTTCTGGTTATGAAAATAAAAAAAACAAAAAGAATAAATATAAAAAGAATAAATATAAAAGAGAATATGTCACTGACAGCTACTTTCAGGATTCACTTTTGTTCCAATTAAGTTTTGTTGCTATAGGAGAACAGCTCATTTCTATTACTAATTAGGACTCAGTCCCACTCCTCATTGCCCGTCAGAGAGGGACATGGAACTAAAAAGCAGAACGTATCAATATGGAGGTTTAGGGTTGGATTTTTTCCTTTTAAATCAAAATATGGTTGAAACATCTTGAAGTCAGGCAAGTATAATGAATCATAGTTGGTAAGGTCGTACCTTTTGTAACAAAAAGGAAAAGATACTTCAGCAAGAAAAAAAATCTGTAAACAAAAAAACCTGAAGTATATTTATCAAAATTTTTCATCTGGGGAAAAATTCTACAGTCATTTACAATGTACCTCAGACCTTTCAATAACCAAAATACAGCTACCTAATGTAATACTCACTCTTCACTCACTCCAATGTAATGATATCTTACATTAATTGAACAGTTCTATCATTTGCATACTCTGAACTCAGATTAATAATTTGGAAGCAGAAGGCACCTTATGAATGATGTCCAACATCCCTTTAACATCCCCTTTTTTTGAACCTTGTTTCAACTGAAACAACATAAGTATTAAGGTGTGGCTGATACAAAACTTGTTCTCTGACACAGTAAAGTGCCAGTACTACAAACACTAAGCAATATACAACTAGTCCATCAGCATGACAAGAAAAAATTATTCCATGAAAACCTCGTGCACTGTGTGATGAGAAATGTAGGTAAATACCCATCATATAGTTCTACAATGACATTTTGAGATCATTACAGCAGCCAATACAAACATTCCACCTAAATAACTGTCAACACCCATATATTAATTGACGCTAAATAGTTTTAGGTGTTAAAACTCAGCAGCAAAGCTGAGGGGATCTGGCATCCTTACTACAAATGAGATGATGGTTTCCTTAAATGAATGCAATGCTAACAACAGGTATTATTTCAGAATATTTTACTTACTGCTTTTAAAAAGTAAAAAAAATTATACACTAAGAGAAATGTGAAAATGTCTTCTCTGCAAAACCAGAAATCATTCACAATATTGGAATCCCAGATTCATGCTCACTCCTGAATAAATAATTCAATCATAATAACTATATTTACATGGTAAAGACATTTTCCTAATACTTGACAGTCTATTAATAACTCCACTCCTAATGAAATTTTCCCCAGTTTCAAGTCGCCAGACACTTTTACACCTCTCTTTTTCTCAAGGCAGGTTTTAGGTTTAATGGTATGAGAAAAATGAGAGCTGTACTTCAAAATAAACAACCAAAATAACAACACTTTTACATTCATAAATGTTTTAAAAGGAGAGATTTGAAAATCAAGAGTGTTTATTGATGGCTACCACTAGAGCAACGAAATCCTCCTTTTAACATCCTTTTCAAAAGCCCATTTGATGAACTTCTAATTTCAACTAACAAGTTTGGAACCAGAGACCTTGAAAGGATGGCTGTTTTAAAAGAATCAAACAGATGAACTTGTTGGAAAATACTGCTTGATCATCCCATAATTTTGGAACAGCCCAAAGAAACAATTTTATTTTGTCTTAGATGTTTTTCAAAAAGTTAACTGATACACTAGCAACTATAGTTCCAAACTTGTTTCTGACAAATATCCAATTCAGAATCTTTGTGGAAGTCACATTTCAACAATTCAATTTACATTTAACTTAAAATTAGTAATGAAATAAAGAGATACCTACTGGTTTGTTAATCCATAGAATATCTGCATTGTCTGACAAAGATTCATCGGGACCAAAATCTGTAACTGGCTGGGCTTCCACCCTTGAACTCTGTTTCCTTTTTAGCATTCTGAAGTTAACTTCTCTTATCTATAATCATGAAACCTCCTTGGTAAGAAAAAAACAGAAAACATTAATTCACTTGAGCAGTTTTACAATGCATTTTGAACTGCTTTATAAATAACCTAAAGCATTTTGTTTTCATGCGCACTTCTTTTGTACTTACTGATTAATAGGATATTGATTTTATTAAATATAAATCACTGACATGACACTCGTTAGTTTACAAAAAAATTACACAAAGGTATGCAACACAAGCAATTACCAGAAACTCAGCAACAGTGACAGAAAATTTGTTCTAATATGCAAAGAATGCTATTGCTGTGAACTTCAACACAGAGTAATCATTGGATGGATTTGACCTGGAGCCATTTAATTAATTGGTGACATTTTCATTTATTACACTAGGCTAAGATAAATCCCAACATGCCAAAGGCAAACAGGCAACATTAAGCAGCCAATAGATGTTAATGTTATTTACTGAAATCAGAAGAGCCTTTTTGCTATATACTACTATTAATATTATTTTTCTAGTAAGTATTTTCTAAAGTATTTTTAGAAATTGTTAACAGCAAAAAAATATTTTTTTTGATGTTAATAATTATTGATCCAACAGACATCTGGCTGTCTGTGGGGCATGTGTTGGCACGTGGAAGGACTGAGGAAAACGTGTTGTTTCCACAAGGTCAGGCTACCTCTGGACATTCCTGCATGGGTGGCACTGACTGAGCCTTCTGTATGCTCAGCCATGTGAGCCACAACTACAGGACACGCCACGAGAGCAGTAAGGTTGAGTTAGATCTTAGTATTGACTTTCCCACAGACACAGCTTGTGGATCCCAGAGTCTAAACAAATCCAAACAGATGAGGAAGATACACTCTCCTGAGAAGTAACTGTCTGCCCTTGAAATACAATTCTATTGTTCATGAAATACAAACCCTTAGAGACTTATTTTTTTTTTTCAGCAAAGTGGGGGAGGAAGAAAGCAAGATCTTGGAGCCTTGTTCTGGACCTTTACTTTGGACCAACTGTTTGCAGGTAACACTGCCGTGTGACAACCAAAAGTTTGTCAAAACTAGTTTAAGATAGAATCATAGAATTTGATTTGATTTGAGTTCAAAGAAACCTTTAAAGACAATCTAACCCAACCCCCCTGCCATGGGCAGGGACATCTTTCACTAGGTCAGGTTGCTGAAAGCCCTGACCACTTTTCGATGACAGGGCTACCACAACTTCTCTGAACAGCCTGTTTGTATGTCTCCCTACTTTCATTGTAAAGATTTTTTTCCTTATGTCCAACCTAAATCTTCCCTCTTCCAGTTTAACTCTGTTGCTCCCCTGTCCTGTCACTACAGGCCCTGGTAATTATAGCCACAAGTATCACAATGACACATTCTAAAACATGAACGAAGGAAACACTGTCCTCGATTAGCTGGAGGCAACTGTGGGCTCAGGACTGCAGAAGTGCCCATGTGCACTTCTGCAGTCTCAGAAAGAGAAAGACTGAAAAGGTCTCAGGTGGCCTTTTCAATCCCATGGGCTGCTGCTTCATGTCCAAACACTATGCTTGCATCCATTTATGTCTCTTCTTTTTAGCTGTTATGGCAAATGTAAACCCTTAATCTTATTCCAAGACCCTCAAAGTCTACCCCTGCTCTGTTTTCTCTTTCAGATTCAAGAGGTTGGTTCCTGTCTCTGTAAAACCAAGTCTGAAACATTGGTCATTGTACAAACCACACAGTAACAGGGCTGAGGTCTTGTACTAGTGTTCCCAGCTGGAAGAGCTGATATTATGCAATAACTGATTTTTAAAAACAAACAGAAATAATCTAAAGACACAAAATAAGGAACAATTTCTGACACCTATATTCATTTTAAATGACCATTCACAGCAATCCTAGCACAAGTAAAACTGGTAAGCTGTCACTGAACACATGCAAATACTGTAATATGAATATTACATATTAATAACCCTTCTCTAACAAATGAAGAATGAAATAATATTCACAGAGGTTGCATGCTCTCTCCACACTCATGCTCAAACTTCACGTTCCACTTTTGTTTTGTAACTGAATTCACTACTTCCTCCTCTTTAGAATTTTTTTTCCATTTTCTTCTATTTATTTCCCAGTGTAATGGATTGACCTTTTTTCTCTACTTAGACCAAAGCACAACCAGAAATGCTTCAAGTCTCAGAGCTGCTGGTGTGCTTTTTGAGGTCATGAAACCTTCAAATGGCTACATTTAGCATAGTGATAAGAAATTACTGCAATGCCTTGGGAGCTGCGTTTCCCAAAACCTTAGGAGAAAAAAACACTAAAATGTTTCTTACAAGTATGTTCTTTTGAAATTGTTACCCAAAAGCTAATCAGTGAAATAACAAAAGAATAATTTTATGTTTACTATTTCTGGTAATGGCTATTACTCTGTTCTAGTAAGCTTTTAAGAAAAGATGTAGCAGTAAACAGAGAATTAATAAGGTAAATGCAACCAATAATTATGAGAAAAGGTTCAGGATATGAAAAACTGATTTTTGTTCAGCCACTTACAGATATTTTTCTTTTCTTTTTTTTTTTTTTTTTTTTAATAAATGATGGTCTAAATAAAAAGCTATGTCCATTTGGGTAAAAAAAGCAAATAATTATCAACAGTCTATTAGAAAGACTATGTTGTTTCTATGCTTTTCCCAGCATTGTTTATTTATATATTTGATGTGTAGGAAGATTAGTCATACCCTTCTAATAAAATTCCCACTTATCCTTTTACCCAGTGTCTCAGTTTGTTCAAGTAATTTTTAATTGGTCCAGGCACAGAAAATAAAATGAACTTTAGATGTTCATAATAAATTTCCATAATGGATTCAGTTCCCATACTTAAATCACAGAAATCACAGAATATTCTGAGTTGGAAGGGCCCAGAAGGCTCACCAAGTCCAACTCTTAAGTGAATGGTGCATACGGATATCAAACCCACAGCTTTGGCATCACTAGCACCAAGCTCTGACCAACCAAGCTAATCAGTGTTGTGACTAAAGAGATTAGAATTCTTATTTTTAAGAGGCAGCCTTGAATAAACGAATCTCCATGTGTATAAAACCAAATGGAAGGGAGGAAATGTTATGGAATGAAAGAATCAGCTTGCTTACTTCTCTACTTGAAATGACCAGAAATGCACACAAAAATTCAGAATGAAGATGACAGACCAATAATATTTTGTAAATGGTTTTTAGCAAGATTATTCAAACTAGAGCATAGTTGCTTTCAAGCTTTTATGCAACTGTTTTTGCTGTTCTCACTACTTTTAGTTTACTGGGGAATACGCGCTTTTCCATGCGCTGCAGTTTTGGAACTCTGCCATGTATATGTAAAGAATCTTAACCCTTGGACTACTGATCCTTCTTGCACTTGTTTCTTCAGGGAGGAAGCAGCTGAAGGATGAAGAGAAGGGGAGCTGTGCACGAACTCCTTCCAGCCTGTGACGCGCAGCGAGCAGCGCACCAAGCTGCGCCAATGGGGAGGATGTAGCCCTCCCTAACCCTGATACAAATCCACTCCTGCAGCTCTTGCACTGATTCTGACATACATCATTAGGCCTTTATTTGATCACAACCTGTTATTAATGTGAAAGGCTTAACACATTCCCTAGGATGTATTTCTAGCTGCAGTGTTTATAAGACATACTGGGTGCAGGGCAAAGACAGGCTCTTAAGACAGGAAAAATGTCATGTAGGTGAAGTTTTGGGACTACAACCACTTCACATTTCTTTGCAGTACCTTCTTTATAGTAGCAATGAAAATTCACATTGCAGGTGTCAACCTTTTTAGGGAGCAACGTACTGTCTCTTACATTTCTCCTCTATTTTTAAAAGAAAAGGCAAATTAAAAAGAATAAAACTAAACAGAAAATTACTCATGCTCTGAGCCCCTTCAAATCCATTAGGGCAGCCTTGTTCTCTTTCTTTCTGTCTCTGAACTTGTAGGCATGTTCTGCAACCTCTACACTTTCTAAACCACCCCCACCCACTAAATTTGCAGCTTCTGCTGAAATGAAAGAATGCCAGGACAATGGCTGGGGTGAACATAAGACCCAGGGTGCACTTTGGAAAAAGTCAGAAGAAGGTATAACCCAGTTTGCAATATTCCCACTAAGTGCAAGGCACTTCTTTTGATGGAAATATGCAGTTCCTCAAAGAATCAAAAGAAAAATTTTAAAAAGTAGCTGATCCTCCACAACATCAAAAGCTGAGAAATCTGAGTCTCGCTTATAAAGCGAGCTCACTGTATACAGCATAATCTGCTCAAAAGATCTCTATCACAAAGTCAGGAAAACATGCTAATAAAGGCTCTGGCTGACAAAGAAGGCAGCTGAAAAATTACTTCCCAGAAATATAAACAGGAAAACAAAGCATATATTCCTACCTACAACTTATGGAGAAAGAGTTCAAAAATCAGACAAATCCTTGGAATCAACAATGCCTGGCTTCCAACATATTTTTTCTCACTGCCTATTGACTCTGTCACCTGAGATCATGTGAGCGCTGCCTGAAGGTCCTCCCATGGCAGGCCATTTACAAGAACTCTCTTCAATCCTCTCTTTGAAAATGTCAACTCCGCTTCCAACTTCTCCCAGAGCAAGGACACAGAAAGTGGCACACACACTTCAAGACAATAATTACAAACGTGAGAGCTAAAACGGGTGACAGGAAGATGATGTGAACACCCATATACATAGCATGATGACAAAACCCCATTTCCATACTATACATTAAAAAAAAGTACAGGCTACCTTAAAGAAACTGATTGTTCTTAACTTCAGTATGCATTACATGGTTACAGGAAAAACTAAGTTCTCATTCTTTTACCAACAGCCTTCTCCTTTCCTTCTTTGCAAACTGACATTGTTTCTGTGTCGTCTGTTCCCTGTATCCAGGTTCTTCCATCCCTGATTTTGGGTACGGGTACAGTTAAATGGCATTTCAGTATTTGTTTTCATGTAATAAAAACCCAAAGTGAACAAGCTGCATACACAACAGTATAGATATATTTATTTTAGAAGGGTAAAGAGAGTATTCCAGTGGAGACAATCGCATGTGTCATGCCACCATGGATGCTATTAACTCATTAATAATTTCAAGTAAGACGTTATTCCAGTACTTTTTCTCTGTGTGGTATCATTATTGTATCTGATGAAATGCTCTGAAAGATCTCTTTGTTATTTAAGCACGATATACTGCTAATAACTGACTAAAATTTAGTATTCATTAAAAACAAAGCTGTTTCCTCACAAAGAATGTACACTGAAGGAAATATTCTAAAAATCAGTAACATTCACATTTTCAAATCATTTGGATGCACACAGGAAAGAATGACTGATGATATCTTTTACTTACTAACAGGATCCCAGACCAAAAATACCAGAACAGGGGCTCAAAACTGAGAAAGGTTTAAAATTGCTTGAGGCTGCCAATGTAAGAACATCTAGTCTGAAAACAGACAGGTGTTCAGAATTCAGGTCTTCGCTCACAACGTATTTCCTGTGTTTTGCCTTATTGTCAGCCAAGGACAATGCTCTTACAATATTTATTTCTTACATATAAATTCTTCCTCTCAGATGTCACTAAAATAATACCCAGCAAGCAGAATCAAATATCTCATCACATACAATTGTGAGTCAGATATACGGTCTATATACANGTCTTCGCTCACAACGTATTTCCTGTGTTTTGCCTTATTGTCAGCCAAGGACAATGCTCTTACAATATTTATTTCTTACATATAAATTCTTCCTCTCAGATGTCGCTAAAATAATACCCAGCAATATCTCATTGCATACAAAGGCAGATCTCTTGTGAGTCAGATATACAGTCTACTGCTACTGTCCCATAATGTTGTTCTTTTTATTTTAACCCTTTTAACTTCTGCAATATACAATTTTGAAGAAACTACACATATATGTACATGGTGCAATGACGCAGCCACAAACAGAACTTTTTAATTTTAAATAGAATTGCTTAGCTTTTCCACATTTTTTAATTAAGAGATTTGATTGAGTAAAAAAAAAAAAAAAGCCAGAACAACTGAAGATGGTTTTTAAATTATGCTTATATCACATTCCACTACACTTCTTTTACATAAAAAATAGGATCCAGTTACAGTAAGTGGCCTTTGTAGTAAAGAGCAGGTACACTCTCACATTTCAAAGTCCTAGCTCCCCATGTATCCCAAAGGTGGAACACACCCAAGCATGAAGCAGCTACTTCCCTGTCCAAGTAGCCAGCTTTTGCTTTCCAGTGGAAACCAAGGCACAAGACTGGTAAGCACCCTCCACCTCCCTCTAACAGGCTGGTTGTTGGCATGACTGGTCAACATGATAGCTTTCCAAGTCCTACAATTACACGTGTCAGAATGGCTGATAAAATGCTAAAATGTGATGACGGCCATTGAATGCACAGTACTCATATATGTGGAGAAAATACCAATGGCAATGTATTTCCTTCCCAAATACATTTGCACAGTTTAACAGCTGGTTTACTTTGAAAGTTCACTTTGACTGTGGGCCACCTCCCCACCTGGGATCACCTTGCTGACCTAGGATCAGTCAACTGCAATGCAGTCTATATAAATATATGTCAGAGCACACTGCTGACAGAAAGACACATAGCAAATTCCTTTGTAAGAATCATGCTGGAAAAAAACAGAGAGCAATGTTCTGGAATTTGCTTTTGCAGCATAACCCATGTCCAGGTGGAAAATGTGTTTAGCCCTTTGTGAATGTAAGGGGACTGTCAGTACCAGGCCATTGTTTGAATGGATTCAAGGAGCAACCCATCCTCTCTCTATAATACCCCACATTCAGTACTATGCTCTGAGTACTGTGGATCAATTTTTCAAGGTTTTAAAGGAAGGAATGAGGGCATCCTTCCCAGAATCATACAGGGGTGGAAAGGTGCTTCTCTGTAGGCAGATGGCTGGCAGCATGCCTGCTTAAGTGATTATTTTCATGTTTCTGGGATTTTATTGTATCATTAATTACATGCTAGTATGCCTAGAACCTTGTATATCCATGTTTTCACTATTTAAATACATACAAATTAAAATAAATGATTATATTCTTTTAGATGTGTTACAATTTTTGCTAAAATAATGATTAAAGAAAGTGAAATATTCTAGATCATCTTTCCTTTCCAAATTCTTTCTTTTCTATCCTTTAAGAAACTGCCAGCAAAAGAGTTAATGCCTATATATCCTAAACTTGAAGTCCTGAAAACAGAATTAGGACTTCTTTTTTTATCCTCTTCCCTTTGAAAAAAACCAATTGACATGCCCTTGCTGCAGGGCAGTTCCCAGAAGTTGCACCATAACCTCTGGTACTTTACGTACTGTACGCAAAGGCCTTACTTTGGAGGGAAGAAAAAAAAATGAAAACTGAGTTCATAGAATCATAAGCCAGTTCAAGTTGGAAGGACCTCAACTCTGCTCTTGTGAGACCCTATCTAGGTTCTCTAGGAGCCCAGCTCCAGAGCCTGCAACACAAGACATTGACCTGTTGGAATGAGTCCAGTGGAGGCCACAAAGACAGGCTGGAGCACCTCTCCCATGAAGATAGGCTGAGAGAGTTGGAGCTGTTCCGCTTGGAAAAAGCTCCAGGGAGACCTCAGAGCAGTTTCCCAGTACCTAAAGAGGGAAGGGACTTTTCACAAGAATATGTAGTGATAGGACAAGGGCAAATGGTCTTAAGATAAAAGAGGGTAAGTTTAGATTAGATATTAGAAAGCAATTGTTTACAGTGAGGATGGTGAGGCACAGAATCAGGTTTTCCAGAGAAGTCGTGGATATCCCATCCCTGTCAGTATTCAAGGCCAGGCTGGATAAGGCTTTGAGCATTCTTGTCTAGTGGAAGTTGTCCCTGTCCACAGCAGTGGGGCTTAAAACTAGATGATCTTTAAGGTCCCTTACAACCCAAACCATTATTTGGTTCTATGATCTCAGAAGGTCTCCAATTGTACCTCCTGCTCAAGCAGTATCAACTCTGGTGACAGCCCAGGCTATCAGCTCAGGTTACTCCAGTCTGGTCTTGAAAACCTCCAGCAAAGGAGTTTTTTTAGCAACTTGTTTCACTACTTGATTGTCCTCACCATGAAGGGAAAGGAAGAAAAAAGAAAAAGAAAAAAAGGAAAAAGAAAAAAAAAAAAAAAGACAGTGATAAAAGATGAAAATATCACAGAAAATAAAGGAAAAAGAAATTACCTAGTAGAATCAAGACAATTTGCAACTGTAGTTTAGGACTGGTATTTTGCAAAGCAAGATGTTTATCAGTATTTAACCAATCCAGGAAACTTCAGCTGAAATAAAAGATGCTATGAAGGTAATGAAAGGGAGAACGGAGAAAGGTTGAAAAGGAAAGAAAATATGATTCAACCTCTAACACCCACATTAGGCTAGCTTTGCTCTTTATCCCCAGAAGATTTTGTGCTCAAAACCTACAGGAGATCCAACCATGGAAGCATTCTATTAGTAACAAGGTAAAAATTGTTTTTGAATGCAACACCTTATGAGTTTACTCATAAGCACATCAGAAATCTTATTTGTAATAGACTGAACTCCTAAATACCTAGGCAGGAGGGGAGGAAACCGAACTCCACTGAAGCCAGAACCAGTTCTATCTCATCATGAGCTACTCATGCCTCAAGAAGACATTCTTGCCTGTAGAAGTGTTCTAGGGCTAGGTCCAGCAGCCCAATACTCCCTACAACACAGTGTGATAGCATTCATCTTCTGCTGTGAAGGTTTAAGACACAAGATGTATTTGACTCAAAGACAGGTTTGGATGAATGCCAAACAGATCTACATAGTGCTCATAGTACCAGCAGTGTCTTGGAGCTGGAAATAAGTCAAAACAGAGTAAGTTACACTTCCAGGTGGTATAGCTCCATGAACAGTGGTGGACTACATTTCAGATTAAAATAAAACAGATGCACCAAACAAGAAGACTAAAGCACGAATGATATGACAATTGTTACAGTTTTGAAAGTTACCAAGCTCAAATGGTAAAAAAAAGAAACAAAACCGAACAAAAACCACAACAACCCACCAAATGAAAACAAACCCAACTGTTCCTAAAAGTCTGCAAAGGTATATATATATACTTGAAAACAGCTGGAGATTTCTACATCCAGTTAGACCATCTCGAAGAAATGTGATTTCTCACCCCCTTCCCGAAGTTAAGAAACTTCAGCTTTTGTGATTCATGCAGCCGAGCATAGTTCATTGTTAATATGTATCATTTCTCTGTTGATCACTCAAAGGGCAGGGGGAATGGGGCTGCTGGGGAAGGAAATGAAAACAAAAAGGTACAATGAAATGAACCAGGAAATTGATGATGCTTAAGACAAACACAAATACTCAAATAGCATTTAGTGTTTTCTCGGTGTAAATATTTACCTGAATGCAACAACGGTTAACCTACCAAATCATAGCTGACTTAAAAGGCACATTTGAATGTTAAGGGCATCAGAAACTTTGATCCTTTCTAGAAATACGTCTCTGATTTTACTGAGATAAAATAAAAAGATGTCAATTAAAAAAAAAAAAAAA
>VZRH01005651.1:781751-827757 GCA_013397555.1 Urocynchramus pylzowi | reverse complement strand
GGCCGCGCTCAGTCTCTCGGCAACAGCGGCGGGGGCGGGCGGGGAGGGAGCAGGTGCGGAGGAGACGGTGCCGACCGCGCACGGGCGCCTCGGAACAAACAGACCCCCGCCTTGCTCAAGAACCCGGCTGGGAAGAGAGGTGGCTTAGCGGCCCCGCCGCCGGGGGTGATCCCCACGGCGGTCTCGTACCCCCACAGCGGCTTGGAACTGTGCTCGCTGCGCCCCGGCACACACGAGTAGTGCCCGGCACGGGACGGAGCCCGACGGGCGGTGCCTCGGGCTGAGCCCGCGCTGCGCTCTGCCCGCAGCAGCGCCGGCCGAGGCGCCACTTGCTGCGGCAGATTTGTAGGGCTTTAGTTCGGGCTTCAGCCTTTTTGTTTCTTGGTGGGTTTGGGGTTTGCTTTTGTTTTTCATCATGCTCTTCAAGTGCTGGGATAGGTTATTTACTTAGGTAAGAAACCCTATTTGTACATCGTAGGGCTTTTTGTAGTGCTGGTGAACTTCTTTGCCCCTACATCTGATTAATTTTCAGATTGCTGAAGAGCCATGTTAAAGCCCAGTCTCGAGTTCCACAGTGAAATAAATTAATTAAAATATCTTCACTTGTTGGGGTAGATGGTCTTAGGGTTCTTTTCCAGCCTAAATGATTCTATGAAAGAGATACGTCAGTTAAACAGATTAAGAAGTACTTGGAAAATTGTTTCTGTAAATCAGGTTGACATGTTCCAATATGTAATCTTCTTGAGCAAGTAAAAAAAAAAAAAAAAAAAAAAAAAAGTAAATTTGTGGAAAAATTTATGTTTAAATGAAACTGTATGATGGGGAATGCGAGCCCATAACTTTCTGGAGATGGTAAACACGTGGAATAGGTTTCAAAAGACAAAGCCCTTAGCAAACTACCCCAGAAAGCTGAAGGAAAGTGTATGGCATAAATTGTATTAGGTTCCTTTAAATTATATCTGTTTGATACTGGGAACTAAAACTAATAAGCCAGTTAGGGAGTTGGCCTCAGGATTACAGATGCAGTCCTGCCAGCAGTACTTACATGTATTACCAGCATTAGCAATTCCAGTAAATTTAAGCACCTAATTTTAGTGTTTGCAGTTTTTGATAGCAGTCAGCTGATGTTTCATGAGAAAAAAAATTGTAAAGCAAAACAATTTAAGAATAAATGTGCTGACAAATAATACTCTTCCTATTTTGTCTCTTCCTCCCCACTTAACATTTCATTACTTGGAATAAGTTGCTAGGCAGCATTATGCTGTTGGTGATAGCATCTCATAAATGAAAACTGACAGTTGCAAACAGTGAAACATTGCAGCTATAGCTAAACAAAAGAAATCAACATTTGCCAGCGGATGTGACTTTGTGTAACATCTTTCCTATGGATATACTGGCCTCTGAAAAATAATTATTGATAGAACAATTTTCCAGTTGGAAGGGACCTCAGGAGGCCATCTGGTCTGACTGATCTGCTTAAGCCAGGCTCAGAGATGAGATCACACCAGCTTGCTCAGGGCTTTATCCGATTGGGTCTTGAAAACCTCCCAAGACAGAGACTGCACAGCCTCCCTGGTAAGCTTGTTTCTGTACTGGATCCTCCTTGTGCTGAAAGATTTTTTCTTGATATGCACTTGAACCCTCCCTTGTCATCAGTCTCTCCTCTTGCAGTGCATCCTTGGGAATTGCCCAGCTTTGTGCTCTTGACCGCTTCCTCATAGAATCTGGCAGACTGTTCCTAGGTGCCCCCAAACCCATCCTTCTGCCAGGCTGAGAAAGCCAAGCTCCTTCAGTCTTATTTATTCATGGAGCAAGTGCTCCAGTTCCAACCGCCTTGGTGCCACTGAATTCACATATTAGCATCTGTCATGTGTTAGAGGGGGGTTCAAAATATGCTCCAGTAATTTAGATACTGTTTAATGAATTCCCAAAAAGAAGGGATTAGTTTCCTTACATGTGGTTTATACTATATACAATATGTGTTTCCTTATGTATTTGTCACTTCTCCTTTTACCTGGTGTCGTATTAGGTAACATATTGTTGCTACCTGCCCTTACTCTGTGAAGCATGAACTGCTAATGAGGACCCACACTTTCAGCAGAAGACTGGATTCTCTCTGACAGCCTGTCTTGAGCACAACTGGCATCAGATGATGCTAATGCTGGAAGAAGGGTTTAGCCCTTGATACCTTGATGTAGTTGCCTGTGTGCAAAGGTGAAACAATAGTCTTCCATTCATAGAATGGTGCAGACGGTGAAGGTCTTCTGATTGCAAGGAAAAGCCCTTTTTGCTTTGCTATTTAACCACAAAATTACTTTCAGATGTGGCACATGAAAAGCAACAATTATGAACATTTTAGAACTTGAGTGACGTATAGGAGGCATGTGAGGATAAAAGATAAATATCTATAAAATTGTTGATAAAATTTTGCGAATAACCTATTAGCCCTTTAATGTCTGTAACAATGTTTAATATTTAGGGCTGAAGTCTTTTAATTCTGATTTAGGAAATTCACACTTACCTACTAAGCAAGCCATAAACATAGATAAAGACAGAATTTGGGAGTTAATCTTACAACATTACTCTACAGTAATGTTAAATAGATCAAAAGAAAAGATATTTCTTAGTAAAGATTTACCTCATCTCTACAAATCAAGATCA
This sequence comes from Urocynchramus pylzowi, assembly GCA_013397555.1. Taxonomy (NCBI): domain Eukaryota; kingdom Metazoa; phylum Chordata; class Aves; order Passeriformes; family Fringillidae; genus Urocynchramus; species Urocynchramus pylzowi. The sequence continues at coordinate 825,096 of VZRH01005651.1, read as the reverse complement.
GATAAAGGAATTTCCTTATTCATCCTTCAAACTTCAACACGTTTGAAATTGGCCATGGCAAAATGTCCATTTAAAAGAAAATTCTGGGAAACTCCAGAAGATTTGTACTGAGAATTCAAGGGGAGGATTCTCAACCTTACCTATAACTTTCATTTCTATAACATAATCTGGAAATGCAATAACAAACCAAAAAAAAAAAACAAACAAACAAAAAAAAAAACCAAACAAAAAAACAAAAAGGGAATTAGGGAATTCGAAGCATCTATTTATTCTACATATAGAATTCCTTATAGCATTTGGATAGCCCTCAAGCCCTGGTTTTACTTCTGAATCTATTTGAACTTTATTTGTTTTATTGTCTATTTTTCCTAAGTATCTGTTAAATAGTTAAAGAGTAATGTAAACAAATTTTAAAAACATCCCAAAGAGCTGATCTTACTGGAATTGCCATTGTTGGAATTTGATTTACCACTTACGAAAGAACACAGTGCTTGATCAGATTTTAGACTGTCTATAATGACTAAAAGAATTAATGAAATATTAATTTCGAAATTATGCTTGAGCTTTTAAAAAAGGTCACAAAATATCATTCAGCAATTCAGAATTAAACTTCAGGCCCAAAGTAAGATTTAATCATTTTGGCATAGGATGCAAGTCAAAAACTGCTGAATTCCTGCTTGTTGCTCTTTAGCTTCAGGGTGCCCAAGTCCTTAGTCATCTTAATGGTGGTTACCACAAATTTCTCCCATAGTCTTAAGTCTTGCTCTGCATATGCTGAGCAGCACCCTGGTGTTATTGGGGCCCCACGTGAATCAGATGAGCTGAGCAGCCCAGTTTGCTTCCACTTATCTGCCCTTCATGGCTCTGGCTAGTGGTGGTTTCACTCAGAAGCCTGTAACCATAACAGAAAGGATCACAGAGCAACATCAGACAAGTGACACCAGCAAGAGAAACTCAGTTAGCGCTCATGAGTGACTTTGATTGGGATGGGTTAAAAACTGTCATTCTTGAGTGTCTGTGACACATGTCAATATTGATCAACCAGAATAAAGGACATGGAGTATGGTTTTCTTAATTTAACACCTTGAGGAGAGTCCAAAGTCTGCTGCTAACTGTGTCTAGAATTAGTTTGCTTTCAGTAGGTACAGAGTTCTCAGAAGAAGGGCAATAGTGGTGTTTTCCCACGCTTCCTTTTTCTTATTTTCTGTCTCTCCTTCATGTTTGGTTTAACAGCAAGCAGTGCAAGACAGAGCATTGAAACAAGATGGTTGCTGTTGCCCTGGAGAATCTGTTGTGCATGTGTTCAATTTAGGCACTCAACCTGAGTTACTACAATTCTGCCCTGAAGAAGTCAGCAGCATCTATTTTTCAAATTTGCTGTCCTTAGGAGCAGCTCTTTGGTCAAAATGATGAGAATGATCCTTCATTGTTACTTACTCAGGTAACTAGTTAAAAAGATCACAAATAAGGTAGTCTTTCCCACTATTTTTGGTTTTTCAAGATTCCCAGCATCAAGAAACCTTGTCCCTTTGAGAAATAAGGCACAAATTGAACATAAAGTAATAATTTATGGTGAAAAACTTTATACCTTATATTTTCTTTCTTGGGCTCTTCACTATTACTGTTAGCTCAGCTTATGACAGAGCTTTACTTGCTTTCTGAAATAAATGCTAAATAGTTAAGAACGAAGTAGACTGGGTTTTAAAATGCACCTATTGTTGCTGGCCTTTTGGGCTTTCTTACAAGATCATGCTTAAATATCTTCGGCTACCTTAAAGCCTCTGTGAAAGCAGGGTATTATTGCTGTGTAGGGGAATTCGCCAGCAAACACTGAACAAACAAAAGACCTACCGGCTATTTAAAGTTTCAACTGAGGCATGGAGGAGTAAGCTAAGGTTTTACCCTAGAGTATTACAAAATAACACCTTGATTAATGTTGGCCTATGGACTGTTTGGGTAACTTATATTCTCTACTATTCGGGCCAGCTACATTCAGACCAGCTCAGCTTTTATCTTGTTCTAACCTTGATCCTGTAACTCCAAAAGCTATTTGTAATCCCTGTGTGATACCATCAGCTGTCCCAGATTCCATGCCATGTCAGCAAAATTAACACAATGTCTTCTGTACAGCTCTGGTGTACTCTGTCTCCTGCTCCCTTCCAGGGATGGCACTGACCAGCACAGTGATGACTCTCAACAGTTGCATGCATTTCTGAACTGTTCAATTCAGACAGATTTTAGTTAACTCCATCAAGTACTTTTTGCTTCATGGCTGTTAAAGTGGTTTGCTTTAGATCTTTACAGCCACCTAGTTTAGTGATTGTATGTCTTTCACAGAAGAATCACTGGACACTTAAAATTCTCATTCTTCCACATTTTATGGAGGAACAATAATTGCTTGATATGTGAGATTTTCAACTTCTGGTTAATTTTAGAAAATTTTGATGTAACTGAATGCCTCTGTATTTGAATGCTTCAGTCTCCACTCTTACAAACCCCTGCTGTTACTAAAATGGCTTCAATGGAAACCCGGGAGGAATATTAGACAGATTTTGATGGTTTCCATTTTTTTAAGCTTAAACTGTTCACTTTATGTGCATTTTGATTTGTTTTATTAAAAAGAAAATCCTTAAGAATGGCATGGAATGTGTTTTGCAAAACTGATGGCTTTATTAAGTGACAACAAAATTAAAATGTTCACTGTAATAAAGGCTGTAATAAAGGAGCAGACAGAGTCCATCTTCCTCTCCAAACCGAATAAAACCTTGTTCAATAGCACATTATGCCATCAGAGTTATACAGTTATGGAATATTTGAGGTTGGAAAGGATCTCTGGAGATGGCCTAGTCTGACCTGTCTGGCCAGAGCAGGACAGCCTAAAGCATGTTGCCCAAACCCGGTCCAGATGGCTTTTGACTATGTCCAAGGGTGAAGATCCCACAACATTGCTGGGCATTCTGCTCCAGCATGAGACCACTCTTAGAGTAAAAAAAGCTTTTTTCTTTTTTTTTTTTTTCCTTATTTTTTAATATTATTCTTACTTGATTCATAATAAAACCAATTCTGGCAAAGTTGAAGTTAAGATTCTGTTTGCCTTAAAAAAAAAAAAAATCATTGCCTATGAATTATCTTGTCTACCTCCAGGCTTGCAGCTTAGTTTTTACAGAGTTCACAAGACTATGAAATCACAAAAATAATGTTCACCAGTTTGGATAGGAAATTACCCTACTGGTTCCTCTACTGGTCAATAAAATTGCAGGGAAAAGGTTTATCCCAATATCTTTACCTAATCCTGAAAACTTTTATCATGAACAGTAACAGGGATACACCTAAAAAATGAGGTTCAAGTGTAAGTGTGCCTAACAGCACCTTTTTTTTTTTGTTGTTGTTTTTTACTCTGTGTCTTTATTTGAAGTGATTTTGAGTCTGACAAGTATTATTTAAACCTATTGCCTATTTTGTAAAGGCACTTTAGTATTAGTAGGTGTGTTCCTGCATCTCCTCCTCATCAGCAATATGTTGACTTTCTCTTTTCTACCTTTATTCTGCAAGAAGTGGCATTACCACTTGAAAACTATACATTCATCAAGAACCTACAGGTCTAGAGCCTTAGTCTGAAACTCCAATACATAGGAAAAGTTGCAGTTTACAAGTGCTGTGCTTCGTGTAGGTTTATGTTATCCAGTAGAGAACAAAGTTCCTTAGGGTTGTGTACAGGAATGGCTGAAAGGAAGTTAGGTTCCCATTTAGAAAGAGACTGACTCCTTTTAAATTGAATTTACAGCCTGTTTGGAAGCCAATTAGCTCCTGAATACATACACATCATATGTGTGTACATATATATATATTTAATAAACATGTTTATAGATGCATGCATACAAACATTCTAGGCTTAAATGATTAAATAATAATCTAAGAAAAGGTTAAAATCTATTAAGGGAGCACTGAGATATTGTATTAGAGACAGGTTCACATGAAAGCATTTATTAAATTTAAGCTCTGCGTGCACATTTCAAATACTGCAGCCTTCGACTGTGTAAGTATGCCTTCTCCAAATTCAGAAAGTCCACAGCCAAAAGGTGTGTATTTCTTCAAAACATGACAGATGTAAAAAAATAAGACAGTGATAAGTTCATCATATCATGGTGAATGTCTTCTCCTCGTACATTTGAAGTTATAGTTTGTAGTCTGCTTGAAAGTCTTCTGAATACCTGTCAGCAACAGTCTGCTCAGGGAAAAAGGAGGAAGATGAACAGATGGCAGCCTTTAAAGTTGTGGATTAAAGATAAATTTAGTGCTAAAAGGGAATTACTATTGTTTAAAATGCAAAGCTTTCTCTTTATTCTTCTCTAAATTGAGACTTCAGGCAGTACAATTTCTGACAATCACATTGTTCTTAAAAGTGCTCCTTTCTGTAATCTAAAGAGTTTTAATTTATGAATATTTTTTTACTGCAGCATTATAAATACATTTCAAAAACTATCACACAGATAGAACACATAGTGCTGCATTAAGCACGGGCTTCAAAGTTCAAGGACTGTCAGAAGTAAATATTTATTGATTTGCCTGCCAATATTACTTCCCTTTTCACTAGATCCATCAAAGTAAGTCAAACGCATGGGGTTAGCAGGACTGTAAACATTCACAGGACTGAAGCCAACAGATCACTCAATGCAGGATTTTTATAATTTGCGTTGCTGGAGAAAATATTTTAACACACTTGCAATATGAAATATACTATAAATGGCAGCAAAACGGTAAAAAACAGATTTGGTATGCAACAGCTGTATATGGGGCTTTTAGATTTTTTTACATCCTAATTCTACTTGCTTGTATTTTAGTGTAAAGTTATGTGTCATAAAGAAGGTAGTACACTATGGGTAGACAGTTACACTTCACAACTTCAAGATAACTTACTAAAACATGACAAAAGTCTTGTGTTTTAATAGTCCACTGGAATAATTTTTGGCTTTAACCTGTATATCTTCAGGGACTAATAATATACGTTAACAAATATGCTAGAACAGATTTTGTCCAATCTTTTCTTTTGATTTTTGGTAAAGTTTTATCCACCAATGAAATGGGTACTTGACTGAAAACAGGCCCCAAACTAGATTTTAAAGGTTCTTTTGTCATGTGTAAGCCCAGCAGAACAAAGTCAAATGCTCTTGAAGCTTTTTTTTTTTTTTTTCCCAGGAATATAACTAGCAGGACTAGTTATGTTAGCAGGAATGCTGTGAATTTTAGCCTTGAGTTCACTATGTAAAATTTAAGACACTCACTTAAACTCATAGGAACAGCAGCCTCTGAGTCAGAATCTTAACTAAATCTTAAAATGTTTTCTGGAACAGTATAATCTTTGGTATGTTAGATATTTCATACGAAATTAAAACAAGAATTTTTCATTCTGAAAAATGAAAGATAGCGAGAAAGATTTTGAGGGTTTTAATCTTTAATACAGGCTTAAAAACCAGTAACAGTTTCTTCTTTCAGCTGCCTGCTTTAAAAATGCATGTGTGTGTGTGTGTAGACTAGGACACCTATAACTTACCATCTTTTGAGTTCAAAGTTTGTTTCTTTAAGAGCTTTCCATCCCAGGGAGGTATCAGGCAAACAGCAATTTCCCAGAACAGCCAGAGGAATCTAAAACTTTTCTGCAGCATAAAGTGCATGTGGCCACATCTGCCGAAGTTGATTCATTTGGAGAGACTCTCCTTCCTTTTAGCTTAGTTTTAAAGCAATTCAAAAATCTCCCACTGCTGAGATGAAGTTTTGGACTGTGTCTTAATAAGGCATTAGGAAATGGCTAACTAATAATACTTTAAATGTGCAGTCACTCGTGCTGGTGTAGGTTGGCAGCCTGCAGTGTCGCACGGTGCTGTGACGTGAGCAGGTGACCTCAGGGTAAGGAGGGACGGGACGGACCTGGGGAGGCAGGCTCCAGGGAGGTGCTCCAGCAGTCAGGCCGGGATGCTGCAGCTGGGGAGCGCTGGTGCTGTCTCCTGGTCGGTACAAGTTTCACAGATTATCCCAAGCAGCCGTCTGTCAAAGGACAGGGGGATATACATACCTCAAATATTTACGGTGCCTCTACTTTGAGAATGAGACAGTTCGTTCACATCTGTGAACGGGCCACTTTTAAAACATCAAAATAAACCATCTGGCTGCGCAACTGTTTCTAATTACTTCCCTGCCTAGACTGTAAACTTCGGGGTTTGGCACCGGCCTCCTTCCCAGAGTGCTGCCCAAATCCCGCTCCCAGGCAGCTAATCAGAGCCACTGCAGCACGGGGGGAGCAGCGCTGGAGCCGGGCTTGTCCAGCGCGCAGCTCTCCGCGTGCCTGGCGGGTCTGTCCGCCCGTCTGTCCGCCCGTCTGTCCTCCCGTCTGCCGGAGCGCTCCAGGTGCGGCTCAGCACAGCTCGCACCATGCTGGCACCGCGGCTGCTGGGGCTGGTGCTGCTGCTGCTGCTGGGCCCCGCGCTGCCGGCCGGGCCCCAGGCCCTGCGGTAAGTGCGGCTCTCAAGTCTCACGGGGGGGTGCGGCTGAATTTGAGGTGCCAGGAGTGTGGAAGGTGGGGTTGCGGAGGGAGCGGTGGAGCAGTTTGTTGGCTCTTCCTCTCCCTCCTTAAAGGTGACACTGAGGGAAGCGCTCGGGGTCACTGGGAACCTCAGGAGATAGGGGCATGTGCAGACTGCAGAGTTATTTGCAACAATGCACTTGATGGCCACAATGCACACTCTGAAAGCAGTGAAGGGATAAGAGCTGGCTAGTGATGACTCCCTACACCCAAACCTCCAGATTCTGCTGCCTGAGTGGAGCAGGCACCTAACCACAGAACCCGGCTTATTGCTGCACTTCGGTGCAGTGGCACAGTGAGGTGCACTGCCCTTCACTCTCCACCTCCACCACAGCCAGCACACACTGGCTCCTAGGGCTAGCAGCTCCTTTGCTCCAGAGCCTTGCAAAATCTGCTGTCTGAGAAGGGCAGGTTCTATCCATCTACATCTTCAGTATTCCTTAGCGTTGTGAAGACCTGTTTTTGGCCTGAGCAGTCCTTTGTTCTTTCTTCCTATGATTCAGCTCATGATGAGACAAAGCGTGGTTTTCCCTGAGTATGTCCTGAAAGTCCTGATCTCCATGTGCTCCGCTGCATGGTACAATTGCATGGCAGAACTGCAAATCTACAGATCTAGAGCTGGATTCTGCTGCCTTTACCAAAACCACAGCCACAACCTACAGTGTTGCGTGGAAAGCCAAAATTACTTTGGTTTCCTTTTCCATTGGAAGCATGGATCATATATGTCTGACAACCAGAAGGATTACTTTAGCAAACATATTTTATTAGAATCAACCTTAAGTGTGCTGTATGATATATATTCTTGTTATGCTACCCCGATGTTTGGATGTATATGGTGTCTCTAAACTTTTTGAAATAATTAAGATCAAAATGTTTCATAATCAAATTCTAAGTGTATGTGCATATATAACAGATATGCCTGATGGGAAAGTAGATGAGGCCAATGTAGCTTAAAAGGTAAGTAAAATAAAGTACAAGCATTCTTGCAGGTAGCAATGAGGTTTCTGATGAAAACGAAGAAAACTGGGTGATTTGAGGCAAGTAATAATTTGCAACCATAGCTGAAGAGGTGGTAAGAACAATATTCTGTGTATTGGCTGAAGCCAGTGACAGGAGGGTGGTTTCAAATGAGCCAAGCTCTCATCAGCTCTGAGCTGCAGCCCCTGGCTTTGACCGCAGCTTATTCCGTTTGCTGTCCCCCGCAGGAGCGCTTTGGGTGTTCCTGCTTCCTGCCGGCTGTCCCGGGCGGAGTCGGAGCTCAGGTGCCGCGTCCCGGGGGGGAAGCTGTGCGGTGGCAGAGGCAGGTGTGAGTGTGGGGTCTGCATCTGCCAAGTGACCGAGCCTGGCAAATACTACGGCCCGCTCTGCGAGTGCCACGACTGGGTGTGCGAGACCTACGACGGGAAAATCTGTGCAGGTAAGGAAGCCCTGATGATGACAGAAGCTTAGAAAATTAGGAGTATATATTAAAATCAGGAACACAGCACACTGATACAGTAGAGACATGATTATATATGCGTCCCTGAAACATGACTCTAAGTGGAATTGTGGGCACATCCAAGGACTTTGCCAGATGCAAGTTACAGGCACTGTGTCTGCCATAAAATGGGACTTAGCCTAGAGCAAGATTCATCTGCATCAGGGGCAAAAGCAGAAGTTGCATTGGGTTGGAGGCTCTGCAAACTATGTTTTAAGTGTAATATAGTATGTAATATTGATCACATTTTTGTATATTCATTTGAATTGCTTGCCTAATGATGGCTTATGGTATCTACCCTGGCTTTAAACTATCTACAAACAATCAATTTTTCTCATGATTATTATTTTTTTCTTCTCCTGCTATAAGAAAAAAGACTTACTGTAAGATGTACCACACTCATATCTACTGTATAAACATGAAAACTCAGTTTTTCTCTACGTAATGATAATACTTACCAAATAAAGACTTAAAACAATGTAATTGTATTGTGGTTTTAGGAATTTCCCCACTGACACTGTATTCTTTAATAACACACATTTCTGGGACAAAATTTAGTTCCTGCCAGTTGTTGGAACATGTCGCTTGGTTTACATCTAAACATTATCACTCTTTCATCTTTCCAGCTGTCTTTACTTAAGTTTCTGGGTTATTTTGGTCAGATTTCCCTTTTTTTCCCTTTTTTTTTTTTTTTTTTTTTTTTTTTTTCCTTTTTTTTTTTTTTTTTTTTTTTTTTTTTTTTTTAAGCAGCTTAGAATAGGATTTTAGAAAAAAGCAGGGAGAAGAAATGCCATCACATTCCTAAGGGGATTCGGCCTGGAGCTTGATGAAAGGGGCCAGAAGGGTACTTCATTTCTAGTATCCCTGTTTCAACAGCTTTACCAGATTTACAGAAACGTGTCATCTTTTCAGGCCAAAACCTGCAATTAGGTCAATGGGAATGTTACAGAAATTCTTCTAGCAAGAGGACAATACAAATGCATTCCAGCAGTTGGTTTGGCAAATTTTGTAGGAAAAAAGACCAAACTTACTTTAGCAGGAATTTATCAAGGAAGTCCAATAACAAGATGAAAAGACCAAGAATGGGATTATGAGAAAAAGATTTATATTTGGCACCTGTGGCTTTATAGTTCTGTAGAGAAACTGATTTATAGACTCTGAAGTAGGCAGTGTTAAATCCCCCTACATAAGAAATATCATAGCATTTCACTGCTTTGCTGTCCCAAACAGGGAATTTTTTGAATAGCAGTGTTATTTCGAAGTGCTTGCTGTTATTGCTAGGTTAATTGCATAAAGGGAAACTGAAAGCTCCTTCAATTTTAATATTCTACTGTAAATTCCACCATCATGTTCCTGTTAATATCATGAACAGTGGCTGCAAGTTTTGTAAGGGCTTTGGTGGTAAAGTGTGCTCACAGAATAAACAGAGCCAAGAGATCTCTTAACAATATTTAGCTTTTGGGTAGCACTTCATGCAGCAGTTCAAAGATGTGAATGCTAAGTGATTAAATGTTTTTTTAAAAACTTTTTTCTGTACTTGTCACTTTGTCACTCCTAGCTGGAGTATTGAAGTCATGTTACCACGTTACCACTGAGATGTGAAATAATTTGAATTCTCTCTTCTGGAAAAAAAAATTAGTAGTAAAAAATTCAGTACAAAGTCCTGGGGAGGGAAACAACTGTGAAGGGTACAGGAGTTTCACTCTCTTCATTTGCACTTATCGACAATTGTGCTAAAAATGCAGCTGACTTTGTTGCAGTCCAGGGCTGCCCAGCACTGCAGGAGAGCAGCCCCAGGTAACTCTTTTGGAGCTGGGATCCAGTTGGTGAAACACCTCCTTTCAGGCTGTACTAGTTGTCCTCTTCATTTTTCCCCCATGTTTTTAGTCACTGAAATTGTGTGTATGTGGGAGGAAGGGAGCATAGAAAAAAAGGTCAGATCTAGGATAACTGGCAGGAGACTGGAATTTATGTTGTATGAATAATATTTTCCCATACCCAACTATTCAGTAAAATGCATCCAATGATGTTTCTTAACATTACATCACCAGGCCAATTTCCAGTGTATGACATATTTCTCTTTCTTTGCATTTTTGGGCCATTTTTGAGTTAATAATGAAGTTGTGTTTCCTCTGAATGAATAGTCATAATGTCTTAGTGCATTTTTATTTCTGTTTCCTGCTTTAATTTTCTTTTTCATGTTTTTATTTTGACATTTGCTGTCCCTTTTAATTGTGGATCTCTCCTGACATAGGCAAAAGCAGTTACTGCTGACTGTTACCACATGGAGAACTTCTAGACACTCTTTCAACGTCCCTCTAGAAAGCTATGGTATTTGAGGCTAATGCTGTTCAAAAAAAGCTACTTTTCAAGCTGCCAGAGTGATTCCTTTTTCAAGTGACTGATGTCTGATCACCAGTAATGTTCATATTCAGAGATGGACAGGCAGAGTTGTTTGAGTCACGAATGCCAAAGATAGCTGTGTTTCCCTGCCAGTCAGCTCAGACATACCTCCAGTTCCCTTGCCTGTCCCAAGCTAAACAAAAGATTTAGTTGCTCAATATGCAGCTCATTATCTTAAAGGCACTTTCTGTGTCAGATCCACTTTCTGGACCAGTTGTTGAACAATTGTATTCTGGAGAGAGAAGGCCTGAAGGTAAAGAAAATGTCATATATCCATCTGATTTATTTTCTTTTTCTAATAAACCTGTTATAAAAATGGGAAAGAGATTATGCCATGAGTAATGAAGAGCATATTTAAATGTTGCTGTCCTTTTACTTTCCCTTGAGACTTTGCTGTATTTCTCTCCCATTATGATTCCAGGTGCTTTAGAGGGAGTTCCAATAATTTTCTTGCCTTTTATCCCACTGGGATTGATAACAGGTAACAGGTGACCCCTCATGGAGTCAGAAACAAAGAAGAGAGAAACCAAGTACTGTGTGTGGTGTGAGTCACTGAGTCTCCTCCTGGCCTTTATGTATCACGGGGTGTAGAGGATATCAAGTAGATACTGTCCTGTCATTTTCTTTGCAACATCAGGGACATCTTTATTTTATCTTTTGTGTCTGATCTTCAGGGGAATGAGCTAAGAGGAGGAAGACTGAATCAAAACAATCAGATCCCCAAATGATTTATGCTTCATTCAGAGCAGACAATATACTTGTTGCTGTTTATTTGCAGATAGTTGTTCTGACCTCAGACAGTTGCACGTTGCCTCAGGCTTTCTTAGCGTAAGTGGAGCCCATATTGTGTGCGAGGGAAAATGGAATACAGCACTAATTCCTGTCACATCACTGTTTGGTACCTATTTCTCTGTAGGGTTTTTTGCAATACAGTGGAAAATCAATTTCAGTGAATTTTGGGGGTGTTTTGTTTGTTTGTTTGTTCATTTAGGTTTTTGTTTAGCTTTTTTGGTTGGTTGGTTTGTTGGTTTAGGATTTTTTATTTAATCTTTTTTACTGTGTCTGTGGTTAATGAAGATAGAAAAACTAAACTAAGCCCTTGGCCAGCTGAACACTTTAGATGTTCTTAGAGAATGCACCACAAGAACAGCCAGCTGAGACATGTATGATTGCACTGCTTGTAGTTGGTGAGATCAAAAGACAGATACAATTTGGTGACGACATAGGCATCAACATATGAAGATTTGTCTTTGCTCAGAACTGTATTCGTTATTGTTGTTTTTTTCATAGTTATTAAGATTTTATAAACCTTTTTCTTCCAAACTGAAGTACCTTTTACCTAATGAAAAATGGTGGCACAGTTTGATTTTTCAAAGCAGTTGCTGTAGAACTTGCTGCTTTTCACGCCAATGAAAGATTTTTTTCTGTTTTTTTCTCCAAAGCTGTGGGTGTTGTACCTATTTTAAGACTAGTTCAGCAATATAATACCAGTGTTAGTTGTAGGTTTTTGCAGCCAGAAGTGTTACCATACATAACATGAAGGACAAAAGGATTTAAATGCCATTATTTCCTGATCTGTAAGGTTTTAAACTATGTAGAGAACACAATGAAAAATCAAATTGACAAGGATTAGATGTAGAAATAACAAAATAAATCCAAATTAAAGTATTAATGTAATACATAGCTATGCATCCATGAGACTTTATTGGATATATGGAACTATATACCAGTTTGAGAGAGTTAGGAACTTGAAGATGGAATTTGGAGAACATTTTGGGATGAGGACTGCTCTTTGCACAGAAGCTGAATAGTGTCTTTAGGCAGAGCTGTCGAAGTTGAGCTAGAAAGGCTCTAACAAATGTGCTTTTGTATTCATACTGAAGGGAGGCCTGACATGCTGATTGTTCATTGAGCAGCATTTCTTGCTAAGAGTGTGAAGAAAAGTCAGCCTGTAACCTGCATTGATTGCCATTTGATCCAAAGTGAAATTCAAAGCCCTGGATTTTGAGAACAGATAGAAGCCTCTCCTCTGTCAAAGGCCATGTTTGCAAAGATTCAGCTATGACACATCTGGCCATTGGAGACAAAACCTCTTTAAAAGACCAAGTTAAAAGTAGGGCAGGAGGCTACTGATGAAAATGGAGGTTGCAGTTCTGCTCTGACCTAGTTTGCTTTAGTCTGGACTTCAGAACTTGGCATTTTGTGACAATTCCTCCCAGAGCAGGGGTGTGTAGGTGTGATAATAGCATCCATATTCATCTCAAAACAGGTTCCTCAGGTTCTAGTAGAAGTGAAATCGTGATAGCATAGACCTCATTACAGGTTCATTTCCTTGCTAAGTGCTCGAGGTACCAGCAGACACAAAAAGCACAAGCTAAAGACTATTATTCTCAACTGTGTGCTGTTGGTACCTGATCTAGGTAAAATCAAGCAGCCTTTGATACATTGACAATTGCTGTAGTTCCAAATGCAGTGTGTGGGTTCATAGCAATGGTGAGTGAGGCAGGAGGATGCTTAGACACAAAAACTGCAGGGGGGATAAATGGAAGGGAAGCATCTTAAAAGTAACTGACTAAATTTTATGTACCTAGTTGCTCAGCCCTCATTTTGAGCACCTTTATTTGTAGATGCTACCGATGGAAAATAGGTGTTAGTTTAAAAAGTAAATGTGAGTGTGTTGGGCATGTGGAAGCGAAAGACTTTTACAGAACCTAGCAGAGCTGGAATGTAGCCCCTCAGGCTGGCACCAACAGCAAAACAAGGTGGGGAACAGCATCTCCTTCACCTTTTGTCCTTCTGTAGTCTGGGGTGACATGCTTACCCATTGCAGAGAAAAAACAAACCTTTGTGTGACTTTTGTCAATGCAAGTAAGTGTTCTGAAGCGTGTTTGAATTTTTATGCTCCTCACAGGCTGTGAATATTTTTATTTCTTTGAAAGAATGCTCTTTATGAGAAAACAGCTTACACAGACTGTGTCCTATTAACATTTATGTTTCAGTATCATTAATATGAAAAAGATATGGTGAATAGAAAGTAGATGGTGTATTTAATGTTTCAGAAGTGTTTATTAATTTTTTTACCTGCTTTATCAGTGGATGGGTTCAGTATGTGTTCTTCTGACAGCCTTTTTTGGACAAACTGACTGTCTTGGTATAATTTTCTATGCTTATTTTAAGTTTTATTGTTGGTAGGTGGTCCTGTCAAGGATTTCAAACAATTATTACTTATGGCACTGCACTGTAGACCTTGCAGCATTAGTGTTCCCAAGTAGTTTGTCTTGAAAAAGAACATATCACTGATGAAAAAAGTTCCTATGAGCTTTTCTGAGAGAAAAGGACGCATTGCTGTCCAGGAAAAAGGGCAATTTGTGCCTAAAAAGTACTGGAGTTTGACTTTGGCCATGCAAAGAAGGACCTCATAGTATATATGTGGTACCAGAATTTATCAGTGTTTTAACTGGAGGGCTGTGCTGATTAAGGCCATGTTATGGTGTGTTTATGGTGTACACAGTTGTACTGCTGGATTCAAATTTCCTTTGGAGATGGAAGGACTATAAAGGGGAAAAAAAAAAACTGTTCTTCTTTCAAACACTATTTTAAAAGGTTATTTAAATCTTCTTTTCTTAGCGATGGAGGAAGGAATTTTTGCAGATAGGGGTCTGTGAACATTTCGTACATTGGGAGTGGGCTGGAACACCAACTTGAGCAGGTATGACCATATTCTTGTATGTAGAAGAGTAAGGATTCAAGAGAGTTTAACTGGAGTTGCACCTGTTCCCTTTCTTAAAAGAGCTGCTTTGCCCTTCTGCCTGTCCACCTGAATAGCATCAGTGATACAATCTGGGACACCTTCTTGTCAGTGACCTAAAGAGTGGCAGTCAGAGCTCTTGGAGTCATATCTAGGTCTTTTTTATGGGGAAGGTCACTGGGAGCACCAGCTCTGACACTGTCAGGAGTGAGCTGAGTACTGACTTTGTGATTTGGAAAACATCACAGCTGAATGCTGTTGCCTTGGTGGCTCCATGCAGCAGCAGATGTTCTAACTAGAGCACCTGGTCACAGTGTTTTATTCCTGGGGGCGATTCTGGGCTGGGGGAGAATTCTCCTATGCCCCAAAGAGACTGCCAAAGTCTACCTTTCTCAGGCATGCTTTTTCCAGTTGTCTGCCTCCAGCAGGTTCTGCTCAGTCTTTTCAACCAGGTGGTGTCTGTCATTTAAAATATTGGGGATGTCAGCTTTTATGATCCACAGTTAGAGGCTACTGAATGTAAAAATAGATAATTTAAGTATTTTTCCTGTTTTGCATATAATTTCCTATTTAATTAAAAAACTGTAATAAAGTTATTTAAATCTTGAAGCTGTGTGGTTGACAGCTAAGAAATGCTAAATCTATTTACCTTTATTGAAGAGTCCTGTGCATTTACACTACTATGCATCTTTTAATTTTATATTCATTATCGTTTTCTCCAGTGAACTCATGCAGCAACAAGAGGAGGAAAATGATTGCTTCCTGGTATTTGAAATGTTTAGTTTACAAACTTGGTAACATGTTGAAGGCAAGATAAAATGTTAATCATTTACCTTAGTCCATTCATTTGCCTGAAATGTTGGGAACACACATGGCAAACAGTTTGGTAACACAGCAGTGTCAGGTAACACAGGTTTCTTGGCACCCCATTTCCTTACTCCAAGTGTTTTAAACAATGTTTTCCAGAAAGTAACTGGATACTTGCAAAACTCAATGGTACGAGCTCATTGAATCTCAGAAGCCAAAAGCCCCTCTTCTTCCAAAGGTCCTGTTCCTCTCCTCTTCCTGAAACATCCAGACTCGTTTGTTGTCTATCCTCACCCCTTTGGAAATTATTGAATACAAATAGAGTTGGTATATAATTTGAATGTCTTTTGACATTGAAGATACAGGCATTTTTAAAGAGATGAATAATGAATGGTATTCTGTGAACAAGAGCTAAATTTGCATAATCCAAACAATTTCTGTGTCTGTATCTCCTGTGAGTAATGAGGTTTCTCCCAAAAATAAAAGCCCCACTTCAGATGTGGGGAACATGCCTCGTATGTGGAACTGAACTGTGATGGTCACGACATCCAGCTCTCATATCCACCTTTCTTTGCAGTTCTTGCAACAAATTACTAGAAAGTATGTGTTTTTCTTCTGATATTGAAGACAGGGGAAGTTGAGGATATACCTCCTGATCATGTAAGGCTGATAATCAGAAGAGAACCCAAGTGTCTGAGTCATTCCTAGGGATTCTCAAAACACCAAGTCCCTATGAGGTGGATGGTGGTGATGCCATGACGAAAAGTCACGTAAGAACATACTGCACTGTGGTTCTCCTGAATGCTTTTGCATTTTGGTGCCTTTTAATCACCTTATACTTTACATGAAAAAACACTTACGCTGTCCCACAGAACATACCACATTTTACCCTAATTGTCTTGACAGATTCAGTCCTTTCTCCAGTTTTTAAGCTGGAAAGAATTGTGTCAGTGAATTAATTGTACATCTGTTGTCTAACATGCAGAGGTAAGGCTGAGACCTTCTGCTACAGAATCATGGAAGTGAGTGTTACAAATTTATTTAGTTTTCTTTCTGGTGCCTTTGTAGTCCAGTAAGTTCTGTGGGAAGCAGATAGCCAGTAAGAAATAGATTTAAAATCAGAAAATGGTCTTGAAGCGCTTAATTGAAGTACTGTTGTTGCACTGGTACTTCTAATGATTGTAGTTTGAAATAATTTTATTTAATTCTCAGTTCTGTTTCAAGCCACAGCTAATCGTCATCAGAGACACAGCAAGTATAATGAAGCACAATTCCTAGGCTGTGCTTAGGAAGAGATCAAGTTGCCAGCTATCACTGAAGGAAAATTGCCCATCACCTACATCCAGTTTCTCTGGATGGGAATGGAGAATGTAGGAGCTATTGCAGTGGGTACAACTACTTTCCATTTATGTGAGTTTGCCTGCAGTTGGCATTTGTGGAAGTCCTTTTGTCCAGCAAACCCAGATACAGTGAACTTTTTTCTCTTTCTAGAACATTTTCATTTCTCATTCACAGGGTTTAGAGCATCATCCTACAGTGAGAAGTACTGGAATATTTTTTACTGCCTTTTTTTTTCCCCCCAAGGCTGCTTAATTAATCGTAGCATAGCAGAGAAATGTTAGAGCATATGATTGGCATTGGTCATAAACAGAGAGATTTAAATGTGGCATAGATTTCTGTATCACAATAAGAAATAATTGTCTCTTCAAGATTTATAATGTTTAACTTCCTACAAGCTTTGTGTAGACATACAACAAAAAATTGATTGGAGATGGGATTGGCAAAATTACCAAACCCCAGTCACATACTTTGTTGGGTTTAGGAGTGGATGCTGTCACTCATGTCTACACTTCAGGTTAAAAATATGTTTTAATAAAAGCAGATGGTGTGGCTGATTTTTTTTTTTTTTTTTCCCCAAGGCTAAACAGAAGCCAATGTTTTCTGCAGACAAAAGTCTAATGAAATCAATAAAGTTGTACCAACAGAGAATTGGTCTCACAACAATTCTGGCCCTTTTTTGGCCAAAATCTCTGGATAATAGCAGAGGAAATTACCGCAGCAAAATATAGACCCTGTCATTTACCTGCAAGTGGTAATGATAAAACAGTAATAACAACAATGACATCTCCAAAGTTTTGAATGGTTTTAAGCTTGACAGCATTTTACATTATTTTCTCTTTTGTTTTTCTTCTGTGTATTATGCTACTTTAAAGAGTTATATGTTACTTAGTGGTAGTTTGACAGGACTTTGACCAAATTAATTTTTCTCCAGAGTGTCAGAGTTGGACTTAGCAGGAATGAGAGTTCTGTGAGAAAACATTCTGATAAATGAAAACCCATCTTTCAAAGATTTAGACTCAGTTGTATAAATGAAGGAATTGTTTACACTGAGAGATCTATCCCAAGTTTTATTAAATAGTCTGTTGGTTTGGAAAGTCATAATGAAATTAAGGTTTTGTAATTGGCTGAGCTGAGTAAGTCTCCATCCTTTCTCCTCTCACCATCCTAAAGCTTTTGTATATGCCTTTTTGTAAATGAGGAAATTCCATTCCAAATGTGTCAACTGCTTTAAATGTATGTCTGGTACACTTACATACAGGTTAGAAAAGTTTTTATTTACAGATATTGTCCAGATAATACAACATGATTTCTCTATAGGTGGTTTCAAAAGGTCATCTCACATGAGAATTTCTGAATGAAGTTCTTCCTGCATAATATCTTGAAGGATAATATTTAAATAGTACAGTGACTACAGACTTCCTTTTATTTCATGGGTGCCTATCAAAGGAACTAAGAAGTTTTTCAAATAATCTTATTATTTCTAGAATATCACGTATCAAGCTCTTTCAAAACAAGATCATAATTCCTCTGGCCTTTCATGGGCATCCAGTTCTCTGCATTTTTGCATCTCCGGTGTTGTCTTGGCTTTTACTCCATCTTTTTTTGCATGAGCCATGGTTGTCACCCCTGGTTGGTTATATCCAATTGCCAATTTGTTCTACTTACTCCATTCCCTCTTGACAGAGTCTTTTCTTCTTTTTTGGGTGGTCTATATCTGGCTCAGTTCCTTGGCACTGCTTCTCACAATTGTCCTAATCCATTCCTCTGGCTCATCAATAGACAGTTGTTTCCATGAGGACCTGGGTGAAAGTCAGATACACCTTGGCTCTCTTTACATTCCCTGGTGTTTCCATCTCCAACCAATAACCTCTGCTCTTGTGTCTCAGGAATTTTAAAGGAGGCATGTCATCAAAAGGAGCTGAACTGCCTTGGATATTCACAGACTTTGTAGAAGTTAACCACAGTTGTGTGCAATCAAACACTCTTTCTTAGCTCATGCTTTATTTGTGCAGGTTGTTCTGCTGTAGGAGAGTTTGTTAGGAATATGAATCTAAACCACAGAAACTTTAAAATAGGCATAAATCAGGTGTACACTCCTGTATCATAATTTCTGCTTGCTTCACCCCTTTCTCCTCCCTAAGACAGGTGGCACAGCACACTGAAAATTTACAGTTTGTTTTGGTTTCTCCAAACAATCTGTTCATTGTGTTTCTTATTCCCAAGAGATGGAATGGTTTTAACCAAAGTAAAAGGCTTGTCTTAAGGAGACTGTGGAATCTCTGTGGCTGGAGGTTTAAGAACAGGTTGGGCAAGTCAGAAAGGATCAACACACCCTTGTTTGTGAGGGCAGACAAAGAAGTGGACCAGATGATCTCTTCCAGAGGTCTCTTTGAGGCTGATTTTATTTGATGCTGCTGTGAAACCAATTCTCAGTTTGATGCTCTGCCTTAGTGAGGAGGATCTGTGGTAGTATAAACACAGTTTTTGTCATGCTATAATGTTTCTAAATGTAATAATTTATTGAAACTGATGCATAACCATTGATTTTAATCTATTAATACTAAAAACTTTAATTTTCTGTAGTGTTTATAATACTTTATAAAATATGAGTGTGTTTCAAGTTTTTAAATGACCACATTTTTAAATGACCACTATGGAGTCTCTAAGTAGGAATGATTCTGGGAACAAGCTTGCTTGTTTTAAGTTTAGGCATCTTTTCAATAGAAAGGCATAAATTACTCTTCCTAGATACAAGTGGTGGGTGGACTTCTGTAACAAGCTCAGAGTCATGGAAAATTTTGAATTTTATCCAGCTGATAAAATTGAATTTTATCCAATTCTTTAAATTTGACGGGAAGATAGCATTTAAAGCATTGAACAGAAAAAGTTATATTATTTAATTTGCTTTGTTTTAACAAGTGGATTCTTAGTCAACTACTGACCTTATGGAGTTATGGCAAAATGAACAAAACACCGAGTGAAATGGTTGAATGGTTGCATTTCAGTTTGATGTAGACCAACATAGACCATGTTAAAAATTATATTCCAGAAGCTCTAAATTCTTGCTGGGTCCATTAAACATCAAATAACATAATTCCTCCTTAAACAGGAACCACATCTGTTCTGCATTTTTCGCTAGAAGCAAATAGGCACAAATGTTTTGTCAGATAATGAAACAGGGGAAGCAAGTGGTAGTATATTGGCTTTTTTTTAACTGCTGCCATGACAATGTGTGACAACATCTCTATATTGTCTCAATGCAAAATTATACCTTCTATAAAGTTAATTATTCTTGGACAGCAATGAACTGAACCCTGTATTGATAGCTGAAAACATTATTTAGATTTATGACGAGTCAAAAGATGTTGCTATTGTTGGGGGACAACACTTCCATTCCTGATTTCTTTCATATCACTGGCCTTTGGGAAATTGCCCCTACTATTTCCTTCTTCAGCTAAATCACCCACATATACACAGGATAATTCTATATACAGAGAATACAGCACAGGTCTGGATGAATATTTCTTCTTCCTGCTTTCATTCTCTTGATCTTCCTGCATTCCCTAGGCATATGGTATTCATCACACTTGTGCACATTTGTAGGAAGGAAATGGGGAATTCCACCCACAAAAAGCTTCCCCAGTCTTCTCCTTCTCTCCTGTATCCAATGAACATGAAAACATTACTGCCTAACTTCTCCTTTCACCCAGTGTTCCCCACATCCCTTTGGGCCAGCCCTTCCTGGAGCTGTGTTCTGGTCTGGCTGATACTGTGTGATTCAGTTGTTGCTGCTGAGAAGCAATGAAATCACAAAGTGCTGTAAGGGAAGCATCTGCATTTCTGGGGTGTGTATTCTATAAAACCAATTAACTTTGTGGTGCTTAAAATTTTTTGTTAGGTTAACCCCAGAAGAAAAGCAGTACTTTTAATTGGCAATGCAACTTCATTTGTGCTATGTGACAGAATTGTCACCTCACCAGTGCAGTGACAGAAGCTGATGTTGAGGAGTCCAATTGTCTTCACATAATGCACATTCCCACTGTACCCTGTTGATCTGTCTTCTTTCCCCATGTGAGTCACATAAGTGGTTTTAAATGTCTTTCAGTGAGTCATATAGTTTTGCTAATTTAGTCCCTACTTTAATGTCACTGTATACAGAGTCACTTCCTTACCTAAAAGCTAAAATTTCATTTGGTCATCTACTTGACACCTTTATAATAAATACTTCCTTTCCTTAAGCAAACTTTTTTTTGTTTGTTTTTTTGATCATAGTGGTGTCAAAACCTGAAGCTCTTGTTTCTATTCTGAACTGTCAGTTTGAATTTTTAAATCCTTTCTCAAAAACGGACCAGAATGAGCATTACATTGGCTACATACCTCCTAACACCTTCTGGCAAGCATCAGAAGCCAAGAGTTCCACTCTGCTGTGTCTTAGTGCTTGGCTGAAAAAAGAATCAAAATGCACATAGAAAAATTAATGTGATGAAAGTGAGAAGAAAAGGATCAAAGGCTGGAAACAAATGTAAAAACTTCATATACAGGGGGCAGCTGGAATGTATGAAACCTCGTGCAGTACAGAATGTTCCTCAGAACAGGAAAATGTAGGTCTGTTATAGCAGCAACAGTTTTTAAACAGTAACTTAATTTTGTGATGGTAACATTCACAAAATTCCTAACTCAGTGGTTTCCTTCTGCCTGCAAATGGAGGAGACAAATGCCTGAGGTATATGTGCATGTGGTATAGAAAAGAGAGACTAAACTGACAGATGCCAAAAATCAATAGAGAAATACTAATGCCTTTCTAGGCAAACAGCTAGGCAGGGAAATCCTATTTTAGACATTTGGATAAGCAAGATTTATTTCTAGAAGAAATGTAAGAGAGAGCCAAAAAAGATGATTTGTTTGACTGCTGTGTTGAAACATATTGTATTGGCATTATATGTTTTGACATTAAAATAAAATGAGCAAGGAAATAAGCATAGTTTAATATCTTCATTTCTTCCCCCCAGTACTGGGTTCTTCCAAGGCAGTGCTTTAATAATAAAAGCACTTTCGTACTCCTTATATAATAGAAATGCAATTTAAATTAATTTCTTTTCATTCCCCACCCAAAATACCTGAATGTGTCAAATAAGCATTTAAAAGTAATCCTTGCACCATAACTTTTGAAACTTATAAGTTTGAAAACTAAACCAGATGCAGTCCGAATGCAGTGGAGTGACTTGGTAAGCAGAGCATCACCATCTGAAAACTAAGAGTCTTTCTTCTGGTTTCTATAGAGACAAATCAGTGAAGTCAGACTTCACTGATTTTTTTGTTGTTTTGAGACGTAAACCTTAAAAACAAAGTTTCCTTGATTTTTAAATGGAATATAGGCATCTTTAATGGCTGTAAGGGCCATCTGTTTTGCTGTTCTTGCATGCAGTTTTTCTGTTGCTAGTGTGTACATTGACCAAGGGTACACTTTGACATATCTGGCTTTCAAACAGTTCCAGAGGCAACTCAGCAAGATTAGTTCTGTCAGGAGCTACTTGGTCTGCAAATGCATCTTGAAACCACTTTTTTTTTTTTTTTTTCTTTTCAAGATGCTGTTCTACTGATGTGTAGAGATTTCAGTTAATATTTTCTGCTAATTTCCAAACATGTAATAGCAGGATTTGCTACAGAAGGCTCTCTGAAGAGAGTGTATTGCATACAATTTACATCAGTTCAACTCTTGAATTGTGTGTTTTCTTCCAAATGTATTTCCACCTGTGTTTTTGTATGACTGAGAAATTTGATCACCTCTGCAAGCAAGCAAATAGTGTAAAAATTCTCTCTGATATACAGATCCTGGGGAATGAAAAGTGATGTAGAGCTGTACAGTCTGCTGAACAGATTTGTGGGCCTGTAAATATTTTAAGCAAGTATTGCCACAAAATTTCAAGATGTATTTTTTCATTCTTGAGCAATGAGAATTGGTCCTCAAAATCTCATAAATAATTGTGCAGTTGGTAAATAAGCAGGGAATTGACAGAAACACTGGTATTGGAACAAATTGTATAGAGGATGCCTAGAGGCAACTGTTCATCCTACTGGATGATCAGGAGGATTTCATCAGAGGATGAAAGAGAAAATTTCATCATAGAGAATGAAATGAAGGGGAAGTAGATAGGAATCAATATAGCTGTTAATACCTATTAAAAACAATAGTCATTTTGCTTTGTTGCTCTGTGTGCCTGTAAAACTCCAGTTACTTTGCCTGCAGTGTTTATAGTGGTCACAGTAAAATTAGCACATGCAGAAAGGAATTAGGTGCAAGCAGCAAAGGTTACACTGCTATTTGTTTTTCAGACAGCAGAAATTACAGGGTTAGGAAGATTAAGCTTCCACAATATTACTGTGAGCTGTACAGAGATGGAATTTTCAGGCTCTTCTTCTCACTGCTGTTGATAGTAGCTGTTTTTGTGTCATAATTTCGATTGTGTCACACACTCAATATTATGGGCAAACTAAACTTCACAATTAAAAGAAGAATTTTCATGCTTCTTTCTGAAATTTAGATTTATACATCCAGTTTTACTCCCCACCAGTAATCTATCACATACCAGAATTAATCAGTTGGGGTTTTCTTGGTTTTGTTTTTGTTGTTGTTTGTCTGTTTGTTTGTTTGCTTTTGTGTGAAATGCTGGTTCTAATGGTCAAGCAGAAATATTGGCAGGAGAAAAATGGAAAAAAGTATCCATGAACCAGAAACCCCTCTGAAGCAAATCCCTTTTTCTATATACCTTTTATTATAAATATACAATAATATATTTTTGTGCCACAAAGTAAGCCTTGTCTAGAGATCTTTTTTGCCATCTTTTTTAGCAGCATTAGATAAATGGTGAAAACAGAAAGAATGGTCTGGTTTGCAGTCAGTTTACCAGAGTAGGATCAGAGAATGATTTACGAAGAGACTTGTGGAGATTGGCCAGTCCAGCCTCCTGCTGAAGGAAGGATTTCTTCAGAGTTGCTCAGGCTTGTCATACACATGAAGTCAAAGTATGTCTATGTGACAAGACAAAAAAATCAGAAGCACAGATTTCAACTTCTGTTGAAATAATGCTTAATTATCTGACTCATTTGACAAAAATTAGGAACAGTTAAAAATAATTTTTGACATGAGGAGAGGTGGCTTATGAAACGAAACGGATTTATTTTGCCGTTTTTTTAAATGAAAAGTATAATAATTTTGTCCTGGGAGATTTTTTTTAAAAAGAAATAAAGTTCTTTAGTTTACATCAGGAAAAAAACAAGCACAGAAAAGGAAAAACTATTGTGGATTGTCTTTTGAGAAAAATCTGTTAATTAAAGTAGTTCTGCCTACCTCTTTAGCACACAATCAGTCCACCTGCCCCAGCTTACTTTGTGTTTCTCATACTTCTTTGACCTCTCAAGCCACTAGGAGACTTGGCTTTTGCAGTTGCATATATGCTAACTGGTTGCAGTGGTTGTTCCCAGGTTTCTCTGTGGAGTGTGTGATGCACATTTGGGCATTTCCTGCTGGAAGACAAGTGGTAGATGGTATGTGGCACATGATAGAAAGCAGAGGGTTAAACTTGCTTACGAAGCAGTTTTGAAGTTTGAAGATCTTAAGAGTTCATAAATCCAAAATACACTGACGGAATGAACATGAAAATTTCACCATTCAAATGAAAAAAAAAATCAAACAAGAAAATTTGTGTTTATTGCTTGGGTCCAAATATGTCCCTCTTGATGGAAGATGGCGTCATAAAACTTCTATCTGTGTCTCTAACTTTGTGCCTCGTAAGATCATGACTTTATCAAGCTGGTTTGTCACTGGTCATGAAAGGCTTAATGACTCCAAGGCTCACAGTTTCTGGGAGCTTCAGTCGAAGGTTTTTTCTTAGCACTTGATTACAGCCTAGCAAAGGCAGCTGCTTTGACACTGCTTAAAACATGATTAAGAATTGGAAGGTCTTGTTGCCCTGGCTCAATTTGACTGTGGAATAGGTTTAGTTAACCTTATGTCTCGTCATTCCTTTTATAAAAGGGACATAATTACCATCCTTCCGTAATAAAAACTATTTTGCATGGTGGTTGAAGACTTCCACAGAACTGTTTCATGTTGAAAAAAATGCTCAATCTGGTCTTGTCTGTTAAGCCTGATTTCATGAATAAATCTGCCAGAAAAAAAAAGTTAAATAAAAAACCACCTAGGTGACCCTTTGCTCTATTCATCCATCAGCAGGGAAGTAAACAGTTTGTCTATGATTGCCTGTCTCACTTATCTATTACAGCCTGTTTGTTCTTCCTACCCTGTAATTACTCCATTGGATCTGCTGAAATACCCTCTGATTCACATTCAAACTATTTTCAGAAACACCCTTTAATTCTGGCGTGATATTTCATTGCTCAGTAAATATGAAGAGGTGCTCAAGATTTGCTTTATTAAAAAGTTCTGGATGGCACTGTGAACTTATTGCTGTGTGAGGTTCCAGTTTGGCAGCAACTAGAAACTGATTTCCTGCCTGAACTGGATGCCAAGAGTTGGCGGCAGGAACAGGAGGTGGCACAAACTTGCTCCTCCCCAGTACTAAGAAACTAAGCCCAGGCAGTCCCCCTTCAGGGGGATGCTCTAGGTGGCTTCCCCAAGTGGGCCAGATGTTAAGACCATGAATAAATTAAGACCTCCTGCTGAAAGGAAGTTAATGGAGGTGACCAAAAGGAATGGGTGATTGTTGGGCTTCATCACACATGCTGAAATGAAGGTGGTGAGCACACGAAGGCAGCCACCTTGGGGCATGGAGCTTTTTTCCATTTTTTCCTACTTGCATTTACCTTCTAATTCTTTGTCTGATATTTCTGAGATATAGTTCTGAACCTTACTTTAGCATTATTGGATGTATGCTGTAATTTACTATTGGAAATTGACAAGATGCTCCCAGAGATTTCTGTGTACAGGTTTTTGATGTAAAATAGAGTACTGAAAAGTTATAGGATAAAAGCGTAGCAAAACCCTTGCCAAGCCAAGTAGTTACGTTTAGGACCATCTCTTATCCTTACCCTAATGTCATTTCAAGAAAAGGTTTAAAAAAATGTCTACTTTATATATGAAGCAGTTGAATAAAACAAAGGTAGGTTTTTCCAGCTTTGAAGAGGCAAGCAAAAAATTTGTAGTGCTCAAATATTCAGAAAGCCACACTGCTTTTAATAATAAAGAGAAAAAAAAAAGAAAGAAAAATTGCTGATATTAACTTTAGAAAAAACAATGCATTGAGAAAGGCAACAACAGGCTTTACAAAATTATCACTTCAGTCTCTTGAATGAAGGGTAATGAATTTATATGCGGATGTAAGACGCGTATAGCACTTTTGGAAAATGTGTCAGACTGAAAACTGTCAATAAACATTAACAACTTTTTAAAGGAAGACATTTAAAGCTTAGGAGAAAGCTGGGCTTTACTCTCCTTTAAGTAAGGTATTTTCCTTTGATGCTACTTTGTTTCATTAAGCACTTACACTTACAGACCATTTTATTGTCCTCATGGCTGTCAGTCTATTCATATGAAGCATACTTAAATTAAAATTCTGACTCTTTCCAGTTATATCTCACACTTTTCCTGGAAAAAGATAATTTTCACCTTACTTGTTTGAAAGTTGCTCTGATTATTGTGAACATACTTTGCATTATTACAGCTACGGTAATGCAAGGAATTGCGTATTGTGCCATTTTTCACTGGATTATGCAAATAAAGACCAGAGAAAAGGTACCTAACTTAGATATTCTAACTTTGTAAGGGTTATTTGTTGTTCCCTTTTTTTTAAAGTTGCATTTATGATTCTTTTTACCTTATTGATTTAAGATTTAATCTGCTTTAATGCAGATTAAGCCCAGGTTGGTTTTGTTGGTTAAACCTTACTTCCATTTTTTGCTGTGGCTGTTACTGTAAACTGAAGTTAAATGTAGTTGTGTTAGAAATATTGCCCTAAAATAGTACTAAAATACTTTCCAGCCAATATGAGATACCAGTAGAACTGAATAGAAAAAGTAAAATTGGTCAACAGTCTAATTAAAATGGATGTAGAATACAGTCTTATTACTATTAAAAAAGTTTAATACAAAATCATTGGCAAGTATGAGAAAAATAGATTCATAGGTCAAATAGTACCTTGGGAATGAAAGAAATTTTAACCCTCCACTGTTTCCTTTTTCCCTCATCCACTTCTTTTCCTTAAATTAAAAGACAATACTTCTTGATGAATTTAGTCAGGAGAGACAAAGATGAAACATAAATACCTTAATAAGAATTATTACCTGCAAGTTTAAACAGCTTTGATGCATTAAATTGTCTACTAACATTAAATCAAAATACTTGAAATAAAAATAAAGCAGGTAAATAGTATACAAGGCTACAAATTTAAGCAGTTTAATTTATAAATAGTTTAAAAAATCCTCCACAACACTTTTGATACCAAGAATTGTTCACAGGAAAGACGAGTAACACCTACTCCTATACTATTTTATATCTTTTATAAATAATGCATCTGTTTGACTACTGCAGAATAATGTATAATTAAACAGAACACTACCACAGTGACCGCCACTTTGGGAAACAATTTGAAAATAACACATCTTTCAACTATTAAAAGATGTGTTATTTTTGACTATGGTAGGTAAAAAATCTCTTATTAAGAACATGGTGGCAGTTCTTAGCACTGCTGAGTGCTTTGGCAGAAAAAGCGAATTTGTTCAATGAGTATTAATGTTTTGTATTTGGAAAGAGTGACAAACTGTTGTATGATGAATAAAAAATACCATTTCAACCCTTTATTATCAAGGGCCAAATTAAACATTTTTTTTAGGAAAAAAACCATTTTGAGATTAAAATTAAATAATTTAAAGTTTAAGTATGAAAACTTGCACACCAGAATTATAAGGTAATGCTCAGTTTACACATTTTTTTATTAGAACTAAAGATGTTATATAATAGTAATGTTAAAAACTCCAAATCGAACAATCCAGGTGACCCATGAGGTGCTCTAAGTTTGGGATGAAATAACAGAAGGACTGTCTTGGGGTTGAGTTAACAAAGAATTAACGAATAATAATATAATTATCAACCTGATTTTATGGATTTTGTTTTTAAAATTAATTTTCTTCAAATTAACTTGACTTCATTCTTTAAAGAAATTACAAGTTTGGTTCTTCAAAGTGGTTGTTTAGCTGGGACACCTTAATTTTGTGTTGCATTTGTTTTGTTATTGAAAGTCTTCCAATTTAGATGAAAATTCTACCATCATTAATGTTTACATTAAGCAGCCTCTGAAGCAGGCTGTTATTTTTTTAATGGATTCTCATTTTATTGATGTATTTAGAGTGAATTTCTACTGGCAGTCATTAATCAATTTATTTTCTCGAAGGGACCTGCTGATTTAAAAAGGCACTAGATATTGATTACAATTTACAAGACAGCGAGACTGGCAGAATAGTAAATATTTTCTAACATTACTATTAGTCCATAATCAGGGAAGCATTAAATAGAACTATAGAAATTCACAATTCAAAAAGAATGTGCAGTAAAGAGAGCCTGAGTAGAAGGACCTAGAATGATGCACATGGTGGGGGATAAAGAATGATTCCCTAGATAAACTCAGATTTGATTGAATTAACAAGATATGACTTGTTTTTGTTAAAGTGTATTAATACCTTTTCAAAGGTATTAATTTTACAGAAGTGATGACCACAGATGCATGCTGAAGAAGTACATGTGTTGCCTTCACACAGCTCAAAAATTGTCTGCCCTTTGAAGAGCTGAGAGGGTTTTCTTCTTCAGAATGCCACTTTTCTGGCTTGAATTGGCTTGAGTCATAGACCCCAGCACTGAGGTGGCATTTTAAGTCAGCACCTGGAAATGAGTGTGGAGCTACCTGGGACAAGAGTTCACGATTGCAGGTCATGCCTGCACTGCTTTGTTCACCCTTAGATTTGTTATTTGCAGTTGCTATCCTTTTTCAGCATTGTACCTAAAATATGTAACATAAAAGTTTCTGTTTCCTTACCTCTGTGTTATAGGATGCCTCCTTCTACCTGCAGTCAGCTCAAAGGACCTTGTCACACAGCACAGCAACTGAAGTGAGCCACCTGTGAAATTATGCACGTTTTTGCTTTTCTTTTTCTTTGGCAGAGGTATATTGGGGGGCATAATGGACAGAATTGTGCCAGACCAGAGCCATGAGTTCAGGCCATCAGCATGGGCATGCCTTACACACTCAGGCTTGAGAGGTTATTCTGGCTCAGGTGAAGTGACTCTTCAATCAAGGATAGGTCCTTGAGTAAAGGGTCAAGTACATCTGGTGTCTGCAGTTCAGGCTTAAAGATCTCCACTGTAAATCTGTGAGTCTACTGAATATACTTCTCTCATAAGGAGAAAGCAGCTTTACAGCATTGCCCTGTAGATAAACAGGGTTCTTTACATTTTATTTGCCCTCAGGGGATGTCTAAGTTTTGTGAGTCAGGATGATCAGGGCATATAACACTAGAATAGTGATATGTCTGACTCACCAAGGATACTTGTGTGATCCCTGTTCTGCTCATGGATCTGGTGCTTGATGATTGGGGGAAATAGATCCATAGGGCCAGGAAACCTCAAGAGTAATAAAAGAAGTGGCAAAAGGACCAGAATTTTCTTTTAATCACTAAATTTGTAATACTGATTACAAATTTAATTTGGGAACTCAAGGGAGTAGGGAATGTCCAGCTTCAACACACAGAGTATTCTTTACAGAGGCAGACATAAAGTCTGTATCTTGCAAGGCTGTCATGGAAAGTGGCTGATGTGTGGACATTACTTTGATTAACTCATAAAAGAATCCTTGAAATAATAGTATTTAACAACAATCATTACAAGAAATATGATTGCATCCTACTGATAATTCTGTCTGTGGATTTTTTGAGAAAATTACTTGGCAGTATGAGCAAAGGGGAAAACACTGATTGGAATTGGCACTGACCATTTACAATGGACTGTCTGTGTATATGTAGAAAGGTTGCACATTGCAAATCAGTTAGGAATATAATGAACTACTGAATATGAAAATTTGAAGTGAATATCTCACTGAATAAAAATGAACAAAAACTACCCTTAAATTTTATGTCTGAATTGAAAAAATAAAAATGCTGAGGTAATAGAATTAATTTCTTATGGAAAAGGGTATTATTTATCCCATTGTGATTTTTTAATGTAATTTAATTAGTTTAACAAGGCTAATGGATAAACTTTCAAACTTTTGAGATACTGTTCAACTAGATTCCATAGAAACAGTGTAAAAACAAACAGTATGATAAATTATGAAAATATTCAGATATATTAAATTGATGGGTTAATAGATGGGGACTGTTATTGAATCCTTTTAAATGTGTAAAAAACTGTAGGAATATAGAATGAAATACCGTGGTATCTGCTTGTAGGAAGCTTGTTTCAGAGCCCAGGAGAGAAAATACAAGTGATGTGCTCTAGAAGCAAATCATTAATTTGTAAATGCAGTTAGCAGTGGTGGAAAGAGGGGCACTAGAAAACACTACCTAGGGAGATATTCTGTGGTAGAAAGCCATCACTTCCCTTCCCAGTCTAGGGAAGGATGGGTGGGGGGCAACTTCAGGGAGGGAATTCGGCATTTTTAGCCTGCATCATCCTCAGTGTTATATCAGTTTCTTCTGTGTTTCAGCTCAGAGGACCCTAGAGGTTTGTACTCAGAAGTAACAAAAGCAGGTGTAACAAAAGTTACACCTGGTAAGGTGAAAGGTCCCAGCCACTGGCCTTTTCACCAATAGGTGGTGTTCCATCCTTGCCCCAGGGCCAGTTTGTGCTTTTTGATTGAGGTAAGAAGGAAATTAAATCTTGCAAATTTGGAATTTCTGGGTCCAAGAAGCACTTGCAGTTCCTAGGGTGGGGAAAAAAGAAAAAAAAAAAAAAAAGCTTGTGGTGCTGGTTTTAAAACAGTGGCAAAAGGATTTTGTTTGAGGAAAGTGCATGTTGGTTATTTAGGAGGTGAGAGTGTGTTAATGCTTTGCAGACCTATGCCTCCCTTGGCAAATAGATTACAAGGATATTGGGTAAAGTGTTTCCATGGCAATGCTCAGGCCTTTTGTCAGCATTTTTCATATGAGGATAGAGAGGTGCAACACTGGGCAGTATAGGGCAAACACTTTTGCTTCCAAGCACCCAGAGGAAACTGACCCTTCTGAACTTCTGTGAGGCATGAAAAGGCAAGAGGCAACAAGGTGTTGGCTGTGGGAGGCTTTTTGTCCATTGTCTGTATGTCATTCCAGATAGTAAAAAGCTTGAGACTGCCTTTTCAGGGAGTTCAAACAGAAGACCTTTGATGCTGATGCAAGGAGAGAAGCCACAGAAGGAGATGTAAAAGCTGCTTCTGCAAAGGAGTAGCTGTTTAGACAATACACATGAATAATGACTAAGCCACATGGTTACTGGTTGTTGGACTTGAGACCTGAATAAAGTCTGATCCATGGGACTGAAGGGATGATTATATACTCAAGTACATGCAGATAAGCAGATAAATTCTGCTCCTATTTAACTGGATTTTTTTCAGTTGCGAGAAGTAGTAATTCCAGTACATTTGGATGAAGGATTAATTTTGCTTAGTATCCTGCCCAGAGTTCTGAGATGTTAATATTTTTTTTTTTCTTTTCTTTTTAAACCTGAGCTTGGCTGTAGTCCTCTGCCTGATGCAGGCTAAACAAAGGATGTGTCCTGGAAGATGGTGGGGAGGAAGGACCCCTGAGTCCTCAGCAGAGTCCTCAGTGTTGCACCATAAACAGTTCTGTAGAATTTTTGGATTTGTCCGAAATTTCTCACAATGGGCATTGTTGGAATATTGTTACCTGAGAGCATCTTTGTGTGACTGCTGGGCCATGAAGAAGATTTTAAGTTAGTATATGAAAGAATATGTGTCTTCTTGATGTCTCTAAATTTACAATTTAGACTCTTTCTTAGATGAAGAAGTTGATGACATCAATAGATGCAAACTTAGGGAAGTCACAAGTCAAGCAGGAAAGAGCATTTTCACAAAAAAATTCTGGTTCTGGATGCTGTGTATATTTATATATCTATCAGGGATACACTTTGCACCACCAGCCGCTCAGTAGATCTTTGTGTTAGTTTTAGCTAGAATTTATGGATATGCAAATAAAGCCCTCACATAAGCTGAGAAAACACTGCAGTAGTAGGTGCTGTCACAGCAGTATGATGGCAGTGAGACTGAAATGAGCTAGGGACACCATTTGAAAGAACAAGCTGGGAGTCGTGACTTTCTTTTAGGTGCTCACAGGCATTCTACTAAGGAGCATACAGGGCATACTCAGTATTTTCAATGCACATCATGAATTTATTGATTCACTGATCAACCCACAGGTGAATGATGGTAATAGGACTGCTTCTGCATCAAGCTTAGAATGGTAAGCACACCTTTTTGATGTTAATGAGCTATCAGCAAACTGCAGCAAAACCATGTGCTGGGTGCTGGTGGTGATGCACCATGGGGCTCTGTTGTTATCAGCACTGACTGGAGAAATTATTTCTGAAACATCAGAAGCCTTAGGACAGACAAAGGTCCCGAAAGAGACTGCAGTTCTCCAGGTCTGGGGACACAGTCAGTGCCCTGAGCCTCTGGCTAAGGGGCTGGGGAGATGGTGCCCTTGCCTGCAGGTGGACCATCATATATTTTTGGTGTCACCAAAAAAAGGAGCTCCAGGAGGAGGTCAGCAGCTGCACAGCATCAGAGGTGATAAAAAAAAGGCCAGATCTTCTCCCACGCCAAGTAGCTACAGGAACCAGGGTGCACAGCTGTACTGAAGGAGAGGCAGGCAGAGTCTGAAATTTTTATGCCTGGAAAATGATGATAAACCCAGAAACTTGTGACTTCTGGTGCTCACAGAAGATGATCAGTGCTGTGGTAGCAGATGAGAAGCTGGGAGTAGCCTTCAATGACAAACTGAAGTACCAGGAGAGAGCAGCAAGACATCGCTGTGGCAGGGAATGGAGGTCACAGTCTGGTGGCCTAACCTGCTGTCAAGGGTTCTTTGTTGCTGGTCAGAGTTATGGATCTGAGACATGGGGAGAGTGCTGAGCCCTCAAGTTTTTGACCCTGCTGCTCTTCCATGTGTAAGGGGCAAGACCTGGGGCTCCAGATCTTACTGGTGAAGGATGAATGGCTCTTGTTTTTAAACAAAGATCTAAATTAATTTTATAAACAGATCCAGTTATTCCTCTAGTTTTCATGACGAATTTAGAAAGCTGGTAGAATCCTTGTAACTAGAATAAACTTCAGTAGGTTTTAAAGATATTTTAAACTTAAGTTTAGTATGTGCATATAATGTGCAAAAATACTGCACTCCTTCTAAGAGCAAAGTCCAGGTCTATGAAATTTGAAAACCCATACCTCTTTTCCTTTCAGTGCCAGGACATATTTTACTCACAAAGGCCTTCAGAGTTTATGCCAAAGATTAGATATTAATTTTTTTTTATGGTCATTGGGGATCCAAATTATTGGTTATGTTTGCTTGAACTCACTTCTGTTGTACTTGTTACCATTATAAGATTTGTCTCTTTTCCCATGGAAAAGTGTAACTAATTCAAACATTAAAGAAAGAAAAAAGCTCATAATTGATGTTTGGTAATTAGAGGCATAGGAAGTCAAGCTAGGCTGTAGGCTGTCTTAGAAATATTAGTTATATTTTGCCAATGAAAGATATTCAGCTTGTACTGCTGCAGAAAACAGTGAACCAGTCACACCAATGACCACTAGAAGTTTTAATTTTTTAATATCTCTACTGTTTCGCTGCAGAGAAAAGCCAGAACAAAAATTAAGGGCAGTACTTCTAATTTTGGTCCATTGGGATGGCTGTAGGAAAGTGTCTTGGAATTTTATCAAAGAAACAATTCCTATTGATATCACTAAATGCTGTGATTTTGCAAAGACTGTAAAGTCATACTCTGTCATCAGTTTCTCACCTGAATTTCTAGCTGTTATAGGCAAATGCTGTGGTCTAGTGTTCATTCAATATTCCTGTTACTCTACAGAAAAACTGTGAACTTTGTTTAGTTATTTTTGTTATGATTATTTAGTTATTTCATTATGATTCATCTCAGAAATCTTTTTTATGTATGGCAGAAATGGATTTCTGTTTAAATTACTTCTTACCATGGGACAGTGGTTACAGTGAATTAAAGATCAATTAGTTGTTTGGTAACTTCCTTTCTCCTGTGATTATTCCAAACTTTCTTGACAAGACTTGGTGAAAGCAGGGTCTGAAATTAACATTTTTCCCTAGATTAAACATTGGACATTAATTTTGTACTGTAGTGAGTTCTGGTAGGATTCCTGTGCTGAGTTTTGGGTGCACTTGTGTAGCAGAAACATCTGGTTATTTGGCAGAATCTTCAGACAAATGTGTTTCCAGCTTCAGAGCTGTCTCCTCATTTGCCTTATGACTTGGCTTTTCTTGGCAGATTGACTCAAATTCCTTAATGCCATTTTTTTCTCTGATTTTCTTTTTATGATAAAGGCAATAATTCAAATGTTCTAAGTCAATATTTATTCACTAGAAGTTCATTTTGGAATATCACTGAAAGAGCACAGGTGACTGGAATGAAAAGTCTGGATGTAGTATAACTTAATTAAATTAAAAATAAAAATAACTTTATGTTTTCATGTAGCATACAAAATAACTGAAAATTTTAATCAGTATGATGACATGTGCTGTCCAAACTCTAATAACTGTGATGCTTACTGTCCTGAAAGGCATTATGTTCTGACAGTGTTTGCACAAAATGTATCTCAGTGTACTATTGTATGTAAATTCTTCTAATTGCAGCCACCAAGGCCCATGAGAAAGCCCCAGGACATCTGATGACATTTCTCAATGCATGCTGTATGCTGAAAATGTAAAATAGCTGTTCAGAAAAAATAACTGTCTGGATGTGGGAAAGTTCTGCTAGTAATTCTTTGAATAAAGCTGATCAAGAACAAATATCATGGTGATATACAATGCCTGTAAACTATACCCAGCTCTGTCAAGAACATTATCTACTCTGAGCACACTGACAAGGAATAATAGATATGTTCATGCATTTTCAACACCACAGATAGCTGCAATTTGCTAATATTTTTCAACCAAGTGCCCTATCAATTGATCATTTCCTATTGACAGAATGCTCCAAATAATTTTGTTCTGTACACCTACACTGTTCTTTTATATGGCTGTTCCTGGAAAAACACAGGGAGCTTTTCTTGGAAAAGCAAGGGGAGCTGAGTGCCTTATGCCCACATTTGCTTTTACAAATTAGGTCTGTTTATAATGATTATAGCCTTTTAGATTGTACTTACTTTCTTATATTTTTATTATGATTTCTGTAGTGAGTTCTTCTTTCCCATGACAAAGATGACTAACATAATCCTGCTGGGTATTCAAATTTTGATCTCTTTTGTCTCATTCTTATAAATGCTCTCGGGAAGGGTTATTTGCTTCACATTAGTTTGCTAGAATAAATTTGACTAGCCCTGGAGGCAATGTTAATCTCTTCTGATGCAGATTCTTTTTCAAATGCCAGGGCCAGGTGGCAAGGCTTGGTATGAATGGGATTGTAAGGGGTTTAGGCAATTTCTTCAGCATGTAATTCCTTAGCCTGGTTTATTACAGCCAGACCATTCATCTAGTTACATCCACTGAACATCCATCTTCATGACTCCACCTGCTATTTCTCTCCTGTTTTGCAGCATGCCAAGTTCCTGTGTGTTTCAGGGCTGAGTGGACACTTCACCCGAGACCCACAAACCATGACTTGCCTGTCCATAAAACTGTTGAGTAGCAGACAATTTCTAAACTGAGGTAGCTAAAGATTTATGTAAATGCTACATGGTGAAAAAGCAGGAAGGCTTGAAAAGATTTTGTGAGGACCTGCAGGCTTGTTTCAGCTTTTTTGTAATGAAACTCAGTTCAGTGATTTGCAGTTGATCTGCCTTTAAAATTAACTAATATTAATATTTTAAGTTGTTTGAAAGGTATCCTATTTGGACTCAATGATCCTAGAGACCTTTTTCAACCATATAAATGTTAAGGTTCTATGATTTTGTGACTTGGCAGCACTCCCATCTCATGTGTACATAAATGTGTGCTGTGCTGCCGTATTTAGTGAACTATCAATGGATAGAAAAGCAGTGTTGGAGCAGGGTCTGATATATTCAGATTTAGGAAAGATGAAAGAAACCCTGTGTTGCCACTTTTGAATGCTTTATTCCTAATACAATGGAGCAATTATTCAAAAATATGTTAGCAATGTGAAAATATGTTCCTTGTGGTGCTATGAAAATAGTTGTACCCTTAGCATGAGTGCTGCAAAAAGTGATGGACAAACAAGCAAATGCAGCTTTAATTTACTTTTAAAACAGTATACAAAAACCTTTATGCTATCTTTCTTTTTTCCCAACTATTTGTTTTCTTTTTTAAAAAGCATCCTCTCTGTTCCACTTCCAGGCATATCCGCTTCAGTATAAATGAATACTGATGATGAATTAATTCAGTCTACAGTAGATCTGCATAGACTAAAAGTAGGTTATTGTAAAAAGCTCCAGTTTCTTGCCAAAGTGATAACTTGGGGCCAGCAGAGGTACTAAAGTGGAGTATGACACTAAAAATTAATACAGCCTTTTAAAACTGTCTGTAAAATGTCACTGTAGCATTTTATTTTTATCTCCTAATTGTCTATCACTATCTTGTTTACATGCTTTCCATATTTATCTTATTCTCTCACCTTACTGTTGCTCTTTAAAGGTATTGACTTTGATTGAATTTTTTTCGTTTGAAATAAATTGTGGGTTTTTCTATCCCCTACACTGGGACAGCTGTAATTTTCTCTAACATCCTACTAGAATTGAAGAGGGAGAAATAATTCCTCTCTGGATTTTGAAAGATGTGGGAGTATGAACAATCAGGATTCATTCCTAGTAGGGCAGTGTTGCAGGTATTTCTTGGATGGAGTCTCAAACTAAAAGTTAGAGAAAAGTATCAAGTTTTGTGGCTTTCAAGGCAATGAATAGGGAGCCAGAACCACAGAGCCACAGCTGTAGAAATATTTTGGGAATCCAAAGGAGCCAGTTTAAGGGACTTCTTATAAACCCAGTTTCTCACTTTGTTGAGAAGAAAATGTATGCATACCTTTGTTTTTTCGGTTTTTTTTTTTTGTTTGTTTTTTGGTTTTTTTTTTTTTTTTTCTGTGCAATGCAGTAATATTATTTAGGTATGTGTGCATTTTAACTTGTAGGAACTGTGTTAACTAATCTGTGACATACTGAAAATGAGGTGCTTCATTCATCTTCCGATGTGTGAACCTAAGTAAATTCTAAGTGTTAGAACCAATGGAAAAAGAAAAACACATATTGCTAATTTTTGCCACTGTTTGTGGTAATGTTTGCATGTTAAACTTGATGCCACTATAACTATTACATTTTTCCTTCCTGAATCCTTGCAGAAGTTAATTATCCAGTTTGGAAGTTTAAGAAAACCACTGACAGTGAATTTATCTAGCAGGTTTTCTTAGGTGAAGAAATTTGACACTCTTTACCCTTAGAGACCAAAAAAGCATGGAGTACAAACTACAAAAGCTTGACTTGCACAGATTTGTGTAGTCTACCTTACTAATTGCTCTGAAATTCCTCATTGGCTGCTGTATTTTTATAAGATGAAGAGAAAATTAGTGTGCCATTGCAATTTATAAATAATTCTTGCACATTTAACTCATAATTTTCATCATTAGTCAGGAAGCAATTAACATTTTAAATGCTAATTTTTAGACTATTAAAGAAATATCCGCTGATATGAGACTGCTGAGATGGGGGAGTGCCATGGAAGATTATTATAGCTTGAAGACTGTAGAGGAGAATACTATGTGTTTCAATTCAGTGTCAGCAGGAAGTCATATGGTGCAATTCTATAGAAATCTGAGAGATTTATTTTAACCTCTGGAGGAAAAATAGCAAAGCAGAGTTATATAGAAAGCCTTACCTGAGACAAAAATTTAAATGTAAAGCAAAGAAAGGGTATTTTGAATGTCAGAGTTCTATTGTTTTTTTAAGCAGGACATTTAAGTTTGTCCATTTTTGCACCTCTAGCATTAGAATTTTTTCCCTTGTAGTCTTTTCCTGTTTTGAACTTACAGAGGTCATGTTAAAATGATGACATCTGGACATCTTTGACACCCAGGGCTAGTAATTATATGTAAGCAGACATTCCCACTGATGGGACATGCAAAGGACTGGGTTTCCACTTTAATCTCCATATTGCTGTTCATTCCAGTCAGCAGAGGAGAAGCTTAGCTTAGGAAAAACAAAGTCTAAACCAGTAAGGACAAACATAAACAGCTGGAAGTTTAAAACATTCAAAAAACCACCGGTGATCCATTGAAACTCACTTTACTGGAGCAATTGTCCTCTCTAAAACACATCTAATATTGGATTTACCTGATTTCCATGGCATTTTACAATGGAATTATTTCACTGGTTCAATACTTGGAAAATTAAGCATTGTCTAAAATTGCAAATTTATACTAAAAAGATGAGAAAAGCCACTGAAGTTTCGTAGCAAGCCTTGAGTTCATATGTATGGCTGCAAGAGTTTGCAAGGCCAGAAAATTACCCATAGTTGCAGACTCTTGTGCAAAATCCCATGACTGATCCCTACAATAAAAACCTACCTTAAAAACCAAATAATTTGTAGAAAGTCACAAATGCAGAGGACAGGTCAAATCAGTATGTACAGCCCTTCTAGCTTTTCTTACTGGTGGTGTAAGCTCACAGTGAGCCTTCTTGTTTTCATTTGAAACAAAAATTTCTTGACTTCATCAAAAGAAGAAGCTCTGCAGAAGGGCCTGTCCTCTCTGTCTTCCAGGAGCCTGTAAAGTTGCTATGCATCAAATTACACCCATGGCAGTTTCAGACCATTGGATAAGTAAATTCTTGGAACAGAAATGGAAAGCTAGAATTGTGAGAGATGTTTCTATCCTGCACTGGTGAAATTAGGGTGGAAACTGCTCCTGAAAATAGCATGTTTTTTGTTCCCTGGTGCTTTGTGCTTTCTGTCTGCTTCAGAGAGACTGAGCTAGAGTACCAGGGCAGAATGTGCTGGGATGTGGGTGACACAAGATCCTAAGGATGAAATCTGATTTCAACAAGACTATTTTTTATTTTGAAAGCTTTCACTGCAAATGAAAGCCATGGCATAGGAAGTATGACTTCACCTTGGCTTTGTAGCTTAATAGCATGTGGGAGGTCTCCTGTGCTCAGGTCAGCACAAGATCTTGCAGACATCTTTATTCAAGTCCTGGTGTTCCCTTCCTTCTAAGTGGGTTAATATGGTTAGAAGAATTTTCTCACTGATCTATTTTTGCCAGAAATGGTAAAAGGGAGTGATTCTGGCTGTGCAGTATGGGAGGGGAAAAATGCGTGCTGAAACAACTTAAAGCACAAAGAAAAAGGTATTATAATTTTATTAAGAATTTTGTCTCCATTAGCTGCTACAAGTGTATGGAAGAATTTGATTATTGCATCTCAATCACACCTTCATCCCACTTTGAAACAAGATGAGTATCCAGCTCTGTGCTTTCAGCATTCTGCAATTTACAATCTGCTAAGTCTTAATGGTGTTGCTGTTCTTAAAAAGAGAGAGTATTTTGATACTGCTTACTCCTACACATATTCCCATGTGTAGCCCAACCTAAAACATCCTGACCTGTTATATGTTATTGCTGGAAGGTCTGGAGGTATTTTGCATGACTGCCCATACTAAAACAGATGAAAAGCACTTCCAGAGAGTCAAAGAACTTAAGAGTTCCTTGCCAAGCCACTTTCCATTGTTTACCAGCAGCCCTGACTAACCAGAGTGTCCCAGTTGAGTGGAACTCAGCAAATGTGATGCCCATCTACCAGAAAGGCTGGAAGGAGGATCTGAAGAACTACAGGCCTTCTGTCTGACCTCAGGGCTGGGGAAAGTCATGGAGCAGATCATCCTGAGTGCCATCACCAGCATGCACGGGACAACTAGGGGACCAGGCCAAGCAAGCATGGGTTTAGGAAGGGCAGGTCCTGCTTGACCAACCTGATCTCTTTTTTATAGCAAGGCAGCCCATTGCAGGTTGTGGGTATTGAATGTCTGGATTTCAGTAAAGTCTTTGATTTTGTTTCTCAACATTCTAACTACAACTACTGGATCAGAAACTCTTGAGTTTTCAATGCAGCTCTGTTTTGGAAAGTGCTGAGGCAAAAAATCAGTATAAAATGCAAGTTAATGGAATTGCATTGTTCTTTCAAGGCAGCCATTGTGTGTAAAAGGAAAAGAAAATACTTCCCATACTGAATAAATAAAGTAAAATGTATGTATAATAAGATCCTGTTGCCATTGACATTTGATCTCTCAATATCCTTCCAAAGAAAAGGTAGTTTAAGAAAAGTCATTGCAAAAGTGAAAGATTGAAAAAGAATGTGTTGAGAAAAAGAACAAAACTCAACTTGTTCTAATTGTTTTCCTTGAAATCTACTGATGATTTGTACTGTAAAAATGCCCACTTTCTATTTCAAGAGAATTTTAAACAGACACACTACATTTTTCTGCTTTACCTATTATTGATGTGTGGTGGGGGCTTATTTTCCTAACATATTTTTAAAGACCTTTAAAAAAATTATTTTGACATTTTACGGCAGCATGTAGAATGGTAGATATGTTTTAGTCTTCCATTTTAGTTATTTCCTATTCTTCTTGCAATACCTTTGCCAAATGTATACATTTTTTTGCTAATTAAAGTATATTTATTTTTATAGGTATATATGTACCTATATTTTATATATATAGTGTGGGGGATGTACATATCTGTAGGTGGAAATGATTTGTCTGAAAAAGCATTGGAGAAACTTCCAGGTAACCTTTATGACTTGCTTAATGCCAGAAGAACAATGTGTAAAATTTAGCTCTGTCTTCAAAGGCTTTATGAACTGTTCTTTCTTTTAAACATCTGTGGAGAAATTAAGCACCAGATACACATAATAAATGCTGAGTGGGATTTTGTGTACTCTCCCTGCTAGTGCTTATTTTTATTTAGCTTATCAACTTTAGTAATATCACAAACTATTATTTCTATTTGTTAAAAAAAAATTATCATGAAACAGATATTACCTGAAGAGCAATAAACACTTAAGTTAAGGCTAAATATTAATGGAGGGCTGGGCATGAGGAATGTGGTTTGTTTGTTGCTTTGGAATTTTTTAAACTTCAGAATAATAACACTATTTGTCTGGTGATGAGAAATTCCAACATGATAGACCTCTAAATACTCTGTTCAGAGTTGGCATCTTGCTCTATCATAGGTCCCAATGGAGGTATCATCTCTTAAATTGACGAGAAATGCCACAGCATTATCTGGGATAAAAGATAAACTTAAATTCTTTTAGGTAGTTCTACTACCTTTGCTTTCACATGATATCCCTGATAAAAAGTTGTGTATGGAAACACAATTATAAGGATTTGTGATAACTTCGTAATAGGGAGGAGCACAGTCCTGCAGTTCTCTTCTGTTTAGAACTTATTTCCTTCCTGAGTTCTTCATACATTTTTTCCACCACCTGGGCAACTTTCTTTTCACTTTATGCAAATATTGTGGTATCCTTTCCACTGTGATCTTGCATTCCAATCACTGAAGAGCTAAATACCCACCTACCTAACACAAAGGCTAATATCCAGATCACATGGTCCACCTAGGTGATATTTTCTAAATATTGTTTTAGTTTCTTTTTGATTAAAGATTTTTCCAGACCTCTATTCTTTTAAAATATCTACTTTCATGCAGAATATTCATCCTAAAATATTTTCAAATTCTTTGTTTATGATCAATACTCCCTGTCTTTATTAAGGAATGCTCTTTCTGCCAGTGCTTTTCATGCTAAAGTTTTTTTGGTTTCTGCTACCAGGCACTATTTTTCACCTAGAGTTATCTTCAAACTCTCAGTACACCAATAAAATTTGTATTTGGTTAGTTCCCTGCCATATTTATGTGTTATCAATTTTCTACTTTATATTCTAAGTTTTTAAATAGTTTTCTGTTTGTTGCAGTCTCTTTGGAATCTAGGTATGTTATTATTTTGGCTTCTCATTCTAAATACATGCTATTCAAAGTATTTTTGCTGATATCACAGAATCATAGAATGGCCTGGATTGGAAGGGACATTAAAGATCATCTAGTTCCAGCCCCCCTGCCATGGGCAAGGACATCTTCCAGTAGATCTGATTGCTCAGAGCTCCATCTAGCTTGGCCTTGGACAGTTCCCAGGATGGAGCATCCACATCTGGGCAACCTGTTCCAGTACCATCACTGTAAAGATTTTTTTCTGAATTTCTAATCTAAATCTATTATCTTTTAGTTTATATCTGTTGTGCCTTGTCCTATTGCTACATGCCCTTGAAAAATGTCTCTAAGTAGTGTAAATTTTCCTATGGAAAGCCAAAAGCATTTGAAGAAAAAACACGAATCAAAAAACCCCTCACGTGTTTATCTTTAGATGTGTTCATCTGCGTAAAGAGATTATATAAAGTATTTGTATGCAAGATATTTTGTGACTAAATAAATTCTGAGCAGTAGATATAATTCCAGAATGCTTAAACCTGAAGCAATTTATGGACCTCTATTGTGTGTGCAGGAAATGGAATGACATCTGGCACTTGTTGCTAGGCAAAATGTGCCTACCAAATAGCACTTAGAGGTAATCCGTCAGTTTAACTAGTAGGAATGCTAAATTGCTTCCAAGGCAGTTTGCCTGTGATGTATTTCTAAAATGAATATAAACTTCTTTTCCTAACCAATAATTTATGCCCACAAAATGTAAACCCTGCTGCTTGTGGGGGCAGTCTGCCCGATGTGGGAAAAAAAAGCCCAGCATTCTGGGGGAGCT
Source organism: Urocynchramus pylzowi (assembly GCA_013397555.1). Lineage (NCBI taxonomy): Eukaryota > Metazoa > Chordata > Aves > Passeriformes > Fringillidae > Urocynchramus > Urocynchramus pylzowi. The sequence continues at coordinate 782,752 of VZRH01005651.1, read as the reverse complement.
TTTTTCTGGGATGTACCAAGCACCTCTCAGGAAAATTGGTTTCAGTTGGAATTAACAAAATACACAATTGCTTTGTAATGCACAAAATTAGGGTCTTGAAAAACAGCATCCATACACACTGTGAGGGGTGTGGATGTAGGAAAGGAATTTAGCCTTTTCAGTAGGTTCAGCATTCACTTCATCTCTCTTCCATCCCATGGACACTGAAGTGAAAGAGAAATGATTGTGTTTGTGATGGTGGACTAGAGAGGTCACTGCAAGACATCCTTCAGGGTATTCCTGACACAATACAAAGTAGCAATAATCAGTCTTTTTAAATGAGAGAAAACAGTGTTTGAATATTACATAAGCAATCAGGTGAGCCATGAAGAAGAAATTAGAAACACATGTGATAATTTACATCTGTTTGTCTGATCTTAAAGCCTTTCCAAGATTTAAAAAAATATCCACTGTCTAACTGGGATTAAACCAAGCAGTGTTCATAATGAATTCATGAAGATGCACCTTTTCCAAGAAAATCACGCTATTATATATTTTAAAAATTTATTTTAAAATACTTGTAACAGAGAAAGATTGACTAATGTATATTCAAATAAAAAGTAAATGTTAATTTCATTATGATATAACTTGGTTTTTTTTTTTTGTTATGGACCTCTATATTGTGGATATCTGTCGAAGACCCCAGTTGAATACATATTGTAGCTTTGTAGCTTTGATTGGCAACTGTAATATGAATGAGATTCTGCTTTGCTCAGTGATTGTCATTCACACATTCTTTGCAGAGAACATGAATTTGAACTAATGGCAAGAAAATTAAACAGTTCTTCTATTGATTTGTTAATTCTTCTTGTTATAAAGGCATTTCCTTTAGGGAAATTGCATTCTGTTTGGGAATATCTTCTGCAAGGCCTGAATTGATTCTTGATGTGATCACATCTCATCCTTTTGACTGACAAGACTGGTTCTTTCTGCCTAGGTTTTTTTTTATGTTTTTTTTTTTT
>VZRH01005651.1:729612-781676 GCA_013397555.1 Urocynchramus pylzowi | reverse complement strand
GGTTCTTCTTTCCCAGGTTTTTTTTTTTTTTTTTTTTTTTTTTTTTTCCTTTGCATTTTCCATGTCATTGCTTTCTTCCTTCTACTTTCACTTCTTTACTTTGAGTATGTGTTTTAACAATTGTCCATATTTTCTTCTTCTTTTGTTTCTTCTGAATCCTCTCTTCAGTCATGTGGTTTTATTGTCTGTGGTCCACATTAGATCCCAGTCTTTTCTACTCACCTGGTGCTGCCTCTTTTTCTCTCTTTGGTTTCTTTTTTCATTTCCTCAGACTCTTTGACTTCTTCTTCATTAGCTTCTAGGTTCCTTACACATGTTCTCTTTAATATTGTCCACTGCCTACCCCTACTGCCACAGCCATTTAAAGCAATTGACATTTTCACCTGATTTCTCCCTTCCTCCCCTCTCCAATATTTAACTTTCCCATTTTAGCCTGTACTTTCATCTTTTTTTCTTTTTTCCTATGTCAAGCCTTGACTAAAAGAATGTATTAAGAAGAAATATGTCCATCTTAGCTTTTAAATTTTTAAGCACTATTTACAAAGTAGTTATGTTGATCTTGCATTCATGTACATTTCTTTTGTCTAAGCCATCATAGTCAGTCTTAACTTAATTCATATTCATAAGTTTCAGTATTGGCATGAATTTGTTGTCCTTGTCTAATCTATCTTTCAAATTGATCTGCTTCTTAAAACAACTAACATAATTGGGTGTAATCCATAGTAAACAGACATTAATAATTTCTGTGATAATTGATTTTCCACAAAGTATGAAAGCTAGTCAGGGTTGCACATTGGGGAATCACTGGGAAACAAAGCTGTGCTCCCCAAAAGGAGAGCAGGGGCACTTAGAGTTGTTCTTGTTTTTCAAAGTTTTAACTGTTATAAATTGCATTATTTTGGGGGTTTGTGACTCTAGTAAGGTTTTTCCCAAGTTAATTTTTTTGGTCTCTTTTTAAAAATTCTATTAATAACTATTTAATTAGCTGACTAGTCAAGGACTTACTGTAACCGGAATGGGTTTGTGATTATGTCAAGCTTGAAGAGGCATGAATAACCAGCATAGACAGAAAAATTATGAGTGCCGTACATGTTGTGTTTCTATTAGTGTGTCTCAGTTGGAAGCAAAAATAGATTGTTTTTATCCTTGATTTCTGAACTGTCCATACTTGTTCCTTGTAGAGTTTAGACATTTTACTCCCACCTTCTTCCTCAAAATGTTTTGAAAGTGTAGAAGTCCTAGGGAATAAAAAAAATAAATTACTCTTCTATTATCAAGACAGCTTGGTGAAACTTCTTAAGGGTTTGGCTCCATTTTTTCCTATTGTGTCCTTTAAAATGTTCATTCTCTTCATCTCAAACTCAGAAGAACAATGAGAGTCTTGTTTACAGAAGCTAAAATTTTAGAGGGTTTTTTTCTCTTCTTTTTTTTTCATTTATTGTAACCAAAGTTCTTAGGAATTTTATCTTTTGAAAGGTGACAGAGAATCTGCTCTTTTGTCTGTGCATGTAAGAGGTTTATTATCAAAAGGTACCTAGCATCCTTTGTTAGAACAGCCTTCTTTTCTTGCTGCTGTGATTGAGCTTTTGAAGATCCTCTGATGGTTTCATTAGATGAGAGGACACCTCTGTCATGGGCAAGAGTGATTAAACTAGAGATTGAAACCAGACATGAGAAAATCAATGTGAATTTCGCCATTGGCTTCATCAGGCCAGTCTCTTCTGTATCCTTCTCTGCTTACAGCATTCATTCTATATGTTCTCTTTCATTCCTTCCTGGCTGCCTGCTCTCTAAGAAGGAAATGCACAGTGCAAAGTGGAGGGACAAGCCCACTGACTTCTGTGGTCTGAGTGTAAAGACAGTGACTGGCTCACGTAGAATACCTTGGGAACATTAGCTAAACTCACTTGTTTTACATGTCTTCCAGTATGTTTTATTCCATATCTATAAAATCTGGGTAATTTTTTTCACCACAGTTTCTGGGCATGTGAATGTAAATGTCCACACAAATACTTAATAATTGATTGTGATATGCTAAGATAATATGATAATAGAACTTTATAAATTTCTGAAATTAAAAGCATTCCGGATGTCACCTGGAATGACTTCAGAACTTTGTGCTTCAAACTTTGTAAGGAATGGAAAATGTTATTCAATTGTTTGGATTTTTTTTTTTCCTAATTTCATTACTTATTAGCACTACATTTAAATGTGCATTGAGGAGAATAACAACATAAAGAGACTGAGAAGCTCAATTACACCACCCACACCTAGAAATAATCTTTTTACACTAAGAATCTGGAACAATGTTTTAAAAGCAAACAAAACAATCTCTTTACCCCCTATCCATTATGTTCTTTTAATTGAGAAGATTTCCCTGATTTATTTTGAACTAAGAAATAAAAATAGAGTTAATTTCAGTTTGCCATGAATTGCAGTCTCTGGTATTTTTAAAATGTATAATACTGTGCTGATTACTCTTTGTTTAAGAGGATGGTAATCTGTGCATACTGTCACAGTTGGAGTGCTGTTCCCACCTGCCAGCTATTTTCTCACTGTTTCTCTGGGCAAGGAAGTATTTTTGTGTTGCTTTTTAAGTAATTTGATGCAAAGAATAAGTAATATAATAGCTCCTACTCTGCAAAAGCCCTTTCCTAAGTTGTCTGACCTTTTACAGAAAGGTCTGAGCACATTCAACCACCCAATTACGGTGACGTACCCAAGGCACTTAAGTTAGTAACCTCTCTATCTTACTAATGTGCCTGCATTGTTTTTCAGACTGTGCTGTGCAGAACTGTGAGGTGCCATGAACTGTATGTAAAGTTTTCAAAAAGGCAACTGAAGAAATCAGTTCTAATATATATTTCACAAAATACATGAGTTTTCTGAAAATGATCATGTTATCTGGGAAAATGTCTAAGGGTCTAAAAGCAAGAATATCTTATATCCTAGTAAAGACTTTTCTCCAGGCATAAGCTCTAAATCAAACCAAGCTGCTTGTTGGAGCCACTGGCTGTAGTGCTTTTATACTTGCCTCAAAATAAATTATCTATCTATCTATCTATCTATCTATCTATCTATCTATCTATCTATCTATCTATTATATAATTATATTACTTAAAATAATTTTTTTATATGAAGCTATTAGAAAGTGTCCAAAGAAGGGCCTGGAGGGAAATCAATACGAGGAGTAGCTGAGGTAATTTGGTTTCTTCAGCCTGGAGAAGAGGAGACTGAGGGGAGACCTCACTGCAGTTACAACTTCCTCATGAGGGGGAGAGGAGGGGAAGGTGCTCATCCTTGTAGTGACAAATAACAGAACCTGTGGGGATGGTGTGAAGATGTGTGAAGGGATACAAGAAAAAGATCTTCACCTGCAGGGTGTTTGGGCACTGGGACAGGCTCCCAGGGCAGTGGTCACAGCATCATTCTGGCAGAGCTCAAGAAGAATTTGGACAATGCTCTCAGGCACATGGTGTGACTCTTGTGCTCCTGTGCAGGGCCAGGAGTTGGACTTCGATGATTCTTGTCAGTCCCTTCCAACTCAGAATATTCTATGATTCTATGATTCTATGATTCTGTGCCCCATCTGGAAAAAAGTAAACTTTTTTTCATCCCTGCCACCTCCTTCTCTCTGGCAGTCTCCCTGTTTGTAAATAAAGTGCTTTGAATTCTTAAAGAATCCTATTTTGAATGCCTGGTTCCTTTACCAATCCTCCTATTATTCTACTTGCTGAGCCTTCCTTCTGATGGACTCAAATCACTGGATGAGAAATATTTTCAGAAGTGAGGATGCTGCCAATCCAAGTCTTTTCTTGAAGACACTGCAATTGCAATATATTTTAGCCTCTGTTATCTCAGGAATTCAATTTCCCAAATACCGTATTCCATGTTTTGGAAAGTGAAGTCTATTTTAATTTCACTGAGGTGCCAGTGCACAACTTGGTAAATTGGTAAGTCTGTACTTTAAAGAATGTGATAACAACAGGTGCTGCAGGAGGTTTGGCTGGACTGTAGAAAAACTATCAACCTGAGGCATGTTCTAGGAAGCAAGATTCATCCTTTGATTGTTGAACTTCAGATTCTTCTTTCTGAAGATAAACTGATAAAGAAAACACCACAATCTCTGAACAGGTTAAAACTTCACAAATATTTATCTTTTCTAAAAGCATAGGGAAAAGTTTTAGTGTTGAGAGATGATTAATATTCAAAAAGCAAAGGAAGAAAAACCTAATACCTAGCAGTACAGTGGGGGAAGAGTATAGCCAAAACAAATACTGAGAAGCATTTGTTTAACATTTGGCAGTAGATAAATGCAGGCACAAATTTACTCAGAATTGTATTTAATTTTTGATCCAGGGTCTTCATTGGAATGTTGAGGTATAACCCTTACATGTGTCAGATATTTTCAAAACTTTCTAAAGGGAGATTTTGAGGCACTCATGTTTTTTTTTCTCTACTAATGGTCTATTAAAATTGTGTGCAATGCTCAGTTTGTTTTTAAATGTTAGTGCAAGCTCGAATACTCCAGTTTTATACACCTTTTATTTTGTAATGAGTTTTCCCCATATGCTAGCAAAAGTTTTGGAGACATTAGTGACTCAATTTCAGGGATTACTAGGAGGTATTTAACAATTTAAATCTGTGACAAGCTGCTGTTTCCCATTTCTGTTTTCTGTGTCATGTGAGCCTGCTTTGTTTTGAAGAGAAAGGGGCCAGATTTCGTACCAGACACAATTCTGAGGAATGTGGTTAATTATATTTATGATATTGAGCTATGGGAGGAATTTGCAATCCCTTCATTTCCTACATATGTAAAAACACTATTTAAAAACCATTAAATAAAATTACCTATTTCAATTAGCTAATTATATTTATCATGAAATTATTGATAAATAATTTTGTAAAGCAGATACAACTTTGATAACAATTATTACTGTCTTTAACAGATAACAGTGTAATTATTTCAGATAAGAAGGCACATCCTCTAGGAGATCCTGGGTTTGAAAATCAAAGTCTTTGGATCACCAGTCAGTCATTTCTTAAGCACAATTACAGAATAACTTTCATGATGCTGACAGATTTCATTTAAGTGTAGTCATTGTAGGAGGCTTGTATTTTTTTTTTCTTTTTTTTGTGAGGGTATGTCCACTTTCCTGCCTTCCAGCTCACAATGCAAAGGAGATATAGCATGAAGTTTTTAGCTCCTGACTCAGTGTTGGCTAGATGGCCACCAAACAGGCCTTGTTCAGTGCATTGACTTTAATTAGGTATAGGTTCTCCTGTGTGCAGCTCAGGATAGTGCCAGGCTTGTAATTTTGACCCTTTGGCCCCGAGGTTTGCCATGCTGGAAATAGTATTTGACTTGTTTTTGTACTCTTTGGAGCTGTCTTGCCCAGCTGGCTTGTTCCAGATATTATTTCTGTAGCTGGCATGTTTAATGTGGACTTTGTTGACCAGCAGATAACCAGAAATGATAGAATGTCTGGGATTTTGTTAGAGAATGCTAAAGAGAATTGTTACACACCCTTGCTAGAGTTTGTTGTTCATCCTAGTAATAAAGGCTCTCAGACTCCATAAGGTCTTGTTTAAAATAGCTTTTATTGATGTTTTTAATTGGAGATAACACAAGAAGGACAAAAAGGAAAAGAACAGACTTAACATCTTGCATTTCTTAAAGTTGTACAGCATCAGAAGGACTTCTAATCCAGGCATGTCAGGCTGCCTGAATTCTGTCTGCACTGAGGTTCACCAGTGTGGTGGCCTTCACACCTCTTATAGGATATTCTCAGAGGTAACCATTGTGGGTCATTTTGGCTGTCAAACAAAAGGATGTTCACATGAGGACTTTGAGAAAAAGGCAAAGGCACACAGGTGGCCATTTATTTCATATGCAGCAAATTAAATGTTATACAGCCAATCTGAGCTCAGCCGGTCCTTAAAGCAAGTTTGTGGTGTCAACTTGGGCTTGACATAACCTGCAGTACCAGCTGCATTCATTTTGAGGGTGCAATGTGTATAACATAACTTTACTCCTAAATAATTTTCTGATTTATTTTTTCCCCTCAGTGATCTGATATACTGGTAACATTTGGTTTGTATTTAGTGAGGCATATTTTAGCCCTACCATCTTCAGCTATATCTTCAGTACTAATGACCCAGGCATTTGGAGGCACAGTTTTTAATATATTTATGTGCCCACTTTTTTGAATAAAAAACCCTGCAGCATTTGTGGATTTTTCATAGGGGGATGCTGATATTTTTAATCTCACAGGGAGCCAGAAATTTTCCTTCAGTCAGGTTTGGTTCATCACTTTTAGACTTACAGATCCTAAAAGGTTATATATAGCCACAGACCATAGAAGGAGCCAGTGAAAGGTATCTGGGACAGCATTTGTTAGTCAACCTGAAGCACACACCAAATTGACTGGACTCAGGAAATGTACTGCTTGTACTGGCTTTTTTGCTTTTGTGCAGAGGATTTTGCTTACAGTAGTTGGTATGGGGCTGTTTTGGATTTGTGCTGCAAACAGTGTTGATAACTCAAGGATGTTTCAGCTGTTGCTGAGCAGAGCTTGCACAGAGTCAAGGCCTTTTCTGCCTCTCACCCCACCAGGGAGCAGGCTGGGGGTGCACAAGGAGCTGGGAGGGGACACAGCCAGGACAGCAGATTCCAGTTGACCATGGGCATATTCCATACAGCATCATGCTCAGCATATATAGCTTGGGGAAGAAGGAGGGATGTTCAGAGTGATGGTGTTTCTCTTCCCAAATCACCGTCATGTGTGATGCAGAGCAGCTTTCCTGAGGATGGCTGAACACCTGCCTGCCAATGGGAAGCGGTGAATGGATTCCTTATTTTGCCTTGTTTGTGTGCACAGCTTTCACTTTACCTATTAAATAGTCTTTACAAACAGTCTTTACCTCAACCCCCATGTTTTCTCACTTTTACCATTCCACTTCTCTCCCCCATCCCATGAGGGGTAATGTCTCTGAAAGTTATCTCATGGAAAGGAATTGTTCATCTCTCAGGTATAATTTTGTTTGACATGTACAGTATCTGTGCAAAAGTCTACACTGGGACAGTAACATATGGAAAAGAAGTCTTCTAAAAAAGCTAAAGAATACTTACTCTGCCTATTTAAAGATCTTCTTACTTAAATGTTGATTATTTTTGCTCTTCAAAAAAAAAAAAGATAAACCATTTGGTTAAAAATAAGTAGGAAATCTTTCACAGAAAAATTAAATTATTAATGGAAACCCTGACTCTAGACTGTTTTGATGGATAAAACTAATTTATCTCTGTCTCCCTGAGATATTTATATCATCTGTCTAAACAGCATGAGTCACATTTAAAATGATATCAACTTGTGCCACCTCCGGGATAACAAACTGGAGCTGATTCAGCTGAGTGTTGCTTTCCTTCCTTTTAATAATTCAAAATATCCAATTGATTTTTTATTAAATTGAGTCAGTTAATTTTACAGGGAATTTGAATCCATAGTCAAGTGGGGGGAAAGAGATGTCACTGATCAGCAGCATAATTTTTTCTTTCTTGTATTTTGGACACTCTTACTACAGGTAGAAGAAAAATGTGTGTTGTCTTTGATTCTTGAGGTACGTGTATGTACATATAGGCACAAACTTCTTAATACTAAGTACACATGTGTAGTAATGAAACACATAGGGTTCTTTTACAAATACAACTGTGAGCTTTATATACACTCCAAGTAAAAGACTCAAGCTATGTGAAAGACCATTTGGTCTCAGAGCACTGTCCAGTACCTAAGAGTGCTAAAACTATGAGTTGCCCCTGCCATGTGTTGCAATTGGAAATAATGAAATTGTAGTAGAAATGTTTGGAAAACTTTTATCTCTTGCTCACTTTTTTATTTTTTTTCTAAACAATGATGAAAAAACTTATTTAGAATTTTCCATGAAATTAACTTCTGAAAACCATTTTTTATGTCATTTGAAATTTGATATTAAAAAGAATTATTATGCATTATGCTTTTTTTGTATTTATTTGCTGAAAACATTAGTTTCTGATGTTTCTGATGTCTTGCTAGTCATTTAAGCAGAAGCAGGATGGAGACCTAGAAGGGGCTACACAATTGTATAACCTGACACAACGAGTTGTGTGCAGAGAAATTTTAAGAGAACAGGAGACAATCTCACCTATATCTGTTTCTTGCTGAGACAGATACTTGAGAGGGAAAAAATTCGAAAATTTTATCTCATGGAAAGGAATTGTTCATCTCTCAGGTATAATTTTGTTTGACATGTGGACTATATGGGGTAATATGGAGTACTATATGGAGTAATAGACCATGTAAAAGAGTGAAAATTCTTCCTCACCTACTTCAGAAACTGTTGCTCTGAAATTGTGAAATATAGGATAAGTGTAGCATATATAAAAATAAAAACAGTACAATGAACGGTATATGCAATAAAAATATTTTATAAGTATTTCTTTAATTTAGTTTCTAATCTTATCAGTGGAATTGCAATTGTCAGTAAGTATGGTTTTAAATTCCAACACTGAGTAAAATCATTCATGACAACCTCTTTGGGCAGAGAAAGATAACTATAGTCTTAGTAGTAGAGAGTATTCATACCTTCTAGGAGGCAGCAATTTTTAATTTTTTTTAAATTTCATTTTAATTTTCTAGTCTATTTTAGTTTCTAAGGATACTGATTTTAAGGTATTGTTTGATCTGATCCATAGATTCTTATTAATGTATTTATCTAATAAATGTCCTGTATGATGTTGATTTAAATCTTAAGTGTTTTCTTAATATACTTTTCTGCAAATGCTAATACTTTTTATCTCCAAATTTAGCAATAGTACTTTTAAATCAGCTTATTTGCACAACTTGTATTCAGAGATGGTTAGAAGATTTATAAACTTCTGAACTCACATTGACACAAGTCAACATGAAACAAAGATGTTATCACTGTACATAATACTTTAGAGTATGTATAACAGAAATAGCCACTGTGTCTAGTTGATTTATAACCTGAAAATTAAATACATTCAGTAGTCATGCCCTCACACCTATCTCTGGTATTTTTTCTATATTTTAATGTAGGTTCTAATCGATTTTTTCATTTTAGAACACTATTAGATATTTGTCTACTAAAACACTGTTCTAAGCGATCCCTGCAACACAAGGCCCAAGTGCAAGAGGAATTTTTTGCTTTTCCCTTTGGAAGTACCTACAGTCATTTGTTTAGATTTAATCCATACCTCTGTTGGAGTTTTGATTTAACAACATTTATGATGTTTTCATTGTCAAAGTCCTTCTGGTAATAACTAGATTGAGCTGCTTTGTCATCAGTTTTTGTTTTAACGCTGAAAATCCATTTCAGATAAACTTAAATGTGTGTGGGGAATCCAATCACTGCAGAGTGCTGAGAGGCAAACTGTGCTACAGACCTTGTGTGCTCTTGTCAGCGTGACTCAGTCACTCAGGCTCCCCACAGTCCAGTGCTCACTGGTTTTGTCTCTTACTCTGGGCTGTTCTGAGGTATGGACACCCTAAATAAACGTGGATAAATTGGTTCAATGTGAGGGCATCTAAGTTCCAATGTAGTGGGTGTTCTTTTCATTTTAAATAGCCTTTTGAGGGATAGATAAGGTTAAATTTCTTTTCATCCTTAAAGGTCTCTGGGCCTACTGTGTTGCTTTTAAAATCTCTGATGAAATTATTATCAGGAGTGTGGCTTGTTGATAAAAGAGATTCAGTGACAAAATTGGCTTGAAATGTTCTATTATCATCAGGCAATTTCCCCTTGAAATTTCCCCTTGGATTTTTTTGAGCATTGTTTCTAAATTCCAGCCCATCTCCTTGGTCAATCCATAGTTCATCCTCTCAGCACAGGAGAATAACAAGTGGCTGTGATGAGAAGGAGAAGGCGGTGTTCTTGTGAAAACCCCAGTGTTGCTGAACCTCCTTTCAGCAGGGGCAGAATCCCTGGAGAATATTGCAAAGGTCAAGAATCCTGGCTTTTGTTGGAGGCAATGCAACATAGACAACTAGGACCCCAACCCTAAAAAGAGATTAATTAAATATACTGAGATGGAGAAAAAAAANCCCCCCCAAAACTGCAACTCTAACAATTCTGAAAAAGGAGATTCAGAGAAATGCTTCATCTGAGTTCAAGTCACAGTCACTGAGAATCTCAAATGCAGTTAAATAGAATAGTCCATTTTGCAAATCCATTCTTAGTGTAATCTGAAATGTTTTCACTAGCTTTTAATTGGTGTAAAGTAGCACAATCTATTTCACTAACTACTGGAAAGAAAGTTATCCATTTGGAAAGAAATATTAAAAACATCCTCATTGTGCTGGTCTAGGTTGAAAGTGCAGAACAATGTTTTATTTTTTTTTCCAAAATTTTCAACTCTTACAATTCAATTATCCTTCCTATCTAATATCCCAATTGGAATCTGGAATCCATAACAAAAAATTCTTCATATTTCTTCACCCATTTAATGAATTGTTTTTTTCAGATTTAAAAAGCACTTCAGAAATCATTTAGAGGTTGCTAAAAATGCATAGTAATGTGCCCAATTCATTTATCATTCCAGCTGCTGATTTTCTTCTGATGACTAACTTCATGCTTGAGAGAGAAATCCTTATCTTAGCATAAGCATCTCACCTGCCTGTAGAAAATTTATTCCATTACAATTTTAAAATGAGAACTGCCCTCAGTTGTGTTCTTACATAGAATAATTGGGCTTTTGCTATCAAAAACATGAGGCAGCAAGGACATCTGAGTGCATTTTAGTGTCTACCCAAACAGCCTGTATCTTCACACTCAAATAAGACACATCTTTTGATGTGAGGGTTACTTTGCCATAACTAATGTGGCACAATGACATAAATAGGTATTATGCCAAAGGAAGTATTTACAGTTGTGTTTACTCTGTGAAACAAGAATTTATTTAAAAGCTTTGGCAGTTTAATAGCCACACGACCGTAGTTTCACAGTTCCTTCTAGACAGGGAGGGCTCTATCATCTTGCTGAGAAAAATGGTGATTTCAGAGGTAGCATGTTGCCTCATTGGGCTGTTTGTTTGTTATAAACTAGCTACCTCTAGTCATATATGACATCTGAAGGTTCTTAAGTACCAAGAAGTTTATCCTTACAAAAATTTCTATGACAGTTATCAATATTTGCTTTATAAAGAAGATATTTTAAGCTCATCACTTAGACTCCTGGTGATGTTTTTGTGTGCTAGAGGTTATCCAGAAAATGAAAGATACAGGAGTTGAACCCAGTCACCTTTTTTTAAATTCAAGGTCTTAATATTGAGATCAGTCTTTTCTTATTTTTTGCTTTCTGTTAAGGAGTCTACATTTTTGTGCCCCACCACTGCTCTGTAGAAAAGATAGTCATGGCAGACAAACATTCATACACTCACACATGCTCTTAGCAAGAACATGGGAGGTGAAAAACCAAGTAGTTTGTTTTGATTGATTTCATTGCCTATGGAAAGTTTAAGGAAAAAGATGTAGCAGATTTCAGTCACAGTGAACATTAGAATGTAATAAAAAATTAAACTGGTGCAAAGGTGGAGAGAATCTTTTCCAGTAAGATGCACAAAAAAACCCAATAGCACTGCTGAATGCTGCAATTTCTGTAGACACATAAAAATGAAAGCAGTGTTCAAACTTAGTTTCTGGTCCATCCAATAATTATTTAATATAATTGCTTTTATAAAGTAATAGAGTTCAACCTTTAACTAATTGAAATCATGCTCCTTTTTTATTCAAAGTATGTCAGAATATTTAAACCCTGACGTTGAATATTATATAGATAAATGAAGCAAAAGAACATAAATGAATGATCTGTGTTTGCATGCAAAGGTATCTAATGATGCATCAAACTCCAAAGTCCCAGCTTCCCAGAAGTTTAAAGAAAAAAGACAGACAACCTCTGAGGACTGTTCAGCCCACACAGGACCTGAGTCACTCTGCAGAAGTGCCTGTCTCTCATGATGGATTACACACAGAGCTCAGCAAAAGCAGGCTTACAAATTGATGCCCTGAATACGTGCAATACAGATGTGGATTCAGAACGTTTTATCAGAGATTTTACCTTTGTATCTTTGCACTTGGACCAGTAGGCATGCAAATATACAGTAGAAAAATATTTTTAGAAGGCACTGAGGTCAAATGTCTTAGCAGAAAAATATGTGATCAGAGCCAAATGCTTGGTTTAAATGACGATCTTTCTGCTCATATGTTTTAATTCCTGACCAATTGTAACTTTGCAAGTAGCTAAAATTCTGCAAATGTTTTCCCTGGATAACTTGACTTGGTCTTCCAAGGTTTAGAGACCTAATGGCTCAAGGGTAAACAGGGCTCAGGACCATATCCCATACATTGTGTGGATAATTTCAAATGCAGATTTGTTACCGCTTCCTGTCCCTAGTGATATATTCTCAATGGGTACATCTCAGACACTTGTCACCTAAAGGCTTAGTCACACCATGTTTCCAGAACTGATGTCAATTTGCAGTCACATTCCTCTTCTTGTTTCCAGCTAGAAAGGTATTAGCCTGTGACATCATTTCCTTGTCCCTAGTGTGTAATCCTGTGGTTGTATTTCCAGTTTCGATCCACTTTTACTACTTCAGTCCTTCAGGTTGTAAGTCCAGTTATTTTTGTATGATCTTTCATCTCCACCTCTCTAGTGAGGATTTACAGGTTTGTTATTGCCAAATGTTATTTGTGTTATCTGCATTACTTTATCAGTATCAGTAAAACACACAGAGTTCCAAAAACATCATTTGAAACATAGCCAGTCATCTTCTATTCCAGTAATGTGCCTTTTTGTGCTAATGTTGTTGCCTTCCTTTAAACTGTGTCATGATTCTTTGGCATTTCTACAGCATTTTGTCCAGAATATTTTTTCCTTTCATGGGTGCTCTTGTGTCCAACATATATGATCCTATCACATGGATTTCCTATGTTCCTTTTCTTACAATATTCATTGTCTCATAAGAAGATATGCCAGGTTATTTTGGCATAATCATCTATTTTGGGGTAAAGCTGTTATTCATTATATTCCATTTTCATTACTTCAGTGTCTGTAGCTATGCTATGCTTCATAGTTTATTTCAAATCCTGGCACAGCTCATGAGGTCAGAGGCATTTGTTTTTATGTTGTCTGGATCATGTACACGCCTTTTGCTTAAAAGAAATAAAAGCTAGGTTTTATTTTTCAGACATTTGATTGCCAGACTTATAGATTCATTAAAAGTCTTTGTTGCTGAACCACCTTTTCATGTACAAGTATTTTAAGTACTCTCAAATGGAGGCTATGGGGTCTTGCCCTCTTGGTCTAGACACTTCCTTAAAAATAATTTTATGTCTTTGTTTTCTTCTCATCTTAGATGAGTAATTTTCATTTCCAGAGAGCATGTCATTACCCACACTGCATTTGCTACTGGTAGTCAACATCCCCACATTACTTTTGTTTTGGACTGCTTGTAAATTATCTTTAATCTTAACTGGTTTTTGCTGCTTGAAGCCACTCTTCTTCCTGTTTTCTTTTTATTTGGATGATGAAAGTACATTTTAGTACTTGAAATTTTGCAAGATCTGACCCTGCCTAACATTTTCTGTTCTCACTTTCTTCTGACATCTGACAGTTTTTCTAGCATATTAATTTTATATTCCACCCTAAAAGCTTTCTGCATAGTCCAGATATACTCTCTGAGGTGACTGCTCATCTAGTTAAAAATGAGCCCTTTGTTCTGAAATGTTTCTCCCAATATTTGAAGTTTTTCACAGTCCTCAGCCTTTTTTCTTAAAGGAATTAGTGCATTTTCTTGAGTCTTCCTTATTTACTTGTTTTCTGGGTTTTTTTGTTGATGTTGTTTGGTTGATGATGTTTCTTAGTGAAGTTCTGATTTATTTGTGTTTAGCATTTATTTGTGCTGCAGTTATTTTTTTAAAAAAAAGATGGAATTAATGTGTCATCACTTTGAGATACAGCTTTCTTGACCAGCTATTTAGTGAGGTTTTATTCTTCACATTTCTTATGTTCTGTGTCACATACTCAAATACCTGGGTCTACCCTTTATTGCTAAAATTTATGTTACGGGAAGTTGCAATCTCACCTCATAGCTTTCATAGTGATAGATACTCCTTATTGACTATTTCCTAACACTATTTGCTTTCTAAATAATGTCAAAATTTATATACAACAAATGGGATCCTACAAAAACCTTTCTGAAAGAAATCTAAACCCAGTAAGAAAACTTCTGTGCTTTCTCTAATTTTCTTACAGTTGCTCTGATACTTGGTTTATACTTCATCACATCATTATTTTTGTCATGAGGAAGGCAATAATATTAGTACATGTGGGTGTGGGAAATAAGCAAGAAGGGGATTCCTGTGTCAAACTGACTTGCAGATCAATTGCCTCATCCATGTGACAGGGAAGATGCAGCGAGGTATACAAGTTATTGCAGGCAGTTATGGCCTTCTACATTTCAAAACAGACCTTCCACCCAAATTTTTGGGCAGAATATTGGCATTGCTTTACAATTAAAAAAAAAATCAAAATGGCAAAATTAATATATTTTAATGGAAGTTAAAGGTGAAAATAATGTGTACAATATTACAAATTCGTATTAGTTAGATTCCTGACAGTTTCTTTCAGTTGCATGCAAATGATCTTTCATTACTTCTCAAAGTTTTATTAATTTCGGGTTTTTGGTGTTTTCTTGTTAACTCCTCTGTATAAACTCTTTTATGAAAATATTTTATTAATTTTCTTTCAACAGACTGTGTTGCATTTTAAGTGAAATGATTTATTTCCTTCATGCATCATGTGTTAGATTAGTGCATCTCTACCTGAGAGAGGTTAGTTCTGCTGGACCATTGGTAATAACTGATACGGAGTGGCTTCTGCCTTACTCTGTCATTTAGACATGGGAATGGGAAAATGAGTCCTACTTTTATTAGAATAACTTTTCTTCACCAGCAGACATCAAACTGTTAAATCACAAGAGTGCCTAACATAGAGAATGCAAAGTCATAGTGACAAGCAATCCTTCAAAGTACGGACAATGGTTATGTTTTTTTCTTTACTTTTTTTGTAAGCTACCCTAGGATTTACCACCACTTTCTGGATTGGCTTTATGCTGTGTCTGTCAGTGAAGCAGAGTAGTCACTAGAGTAGGTTTTAATTCTGTATTTTATATCCTTTTTTTTTTTTTCCTTGTACTTTACCAATGGGGAGTTATTAATCAATTTTTAAGATGGCAACTCAGGTTTTAAAAAAGAACTAACATGTCTCTTATGGTTTTGGTTTATGTTTTTTGCAGCTATTGAACTGTATCCTGTCTTAGGACCATGTTGGAAGGCAAGCAAAGTTTTCTTGAGCAAAAAAGAGACAACCTTTTCTAATTAAAATTGTCATTTACAGTAGTTATTTAAACTCCTTCTTACTGGCAGCAGATTGGGCTTGTATTTTTCAGGCAGTTGACTCTAACCACAGGAACAGATGCATCTAAAACAGACTGCAATTAAATTCTGTTTTTAAGATGAAGTGATAGGAAGGGAATATTCTGTAAATCGGATGTATATTCAAAAGATATTTATTTTAGAATTTAATGCTCTGATTTAAAAGAGATGCAATTGTTTTCACATCTACTACCTAAAATTGTATAGGAATGCTAAAGAATGAAGTACTAAAATTTGCTCCTGGAAGTTAGTGTAAAAAATGATACTTTGTATGCAACATAAATAGTGAAAATTGTCCAGCCTCTCATCCACCAGCCCCGCCCCCCCCAAGTCCTTCTGTGCAGGGCTGCTCTCAATCTGTCCATCCCCCAGCCTGTGCTGATGCTAGGGGTTGCCCCAGCCCAGGTGCAGCACCTTGCACTTGGTCTTGTTGAACCTCATGGGATTCCAAGGGAGCTTCTTCTCCAGCCTATCCATTTCCCTCTGGATGGCATCACATCTATCATGTGTGTCAGCTGCACCACTCAGCTTGGTGACATCTCCAAATGTGCTGAGGGTGCACTTGATCCCTTTGTCTATGTCATTAAGAAGGTAGTCAATAGCACTGGTTGCAGTACAGATCCCTGAGGCACTCCATCTCAGTGGTGTGCTCCAGGACTCTGAGCACTTGGCCACTGGCCTCTCAATGTGCCCACCCAACCAAGTCCTCATGCACCTAACAGCTCACCCATCAAATCTGTCTCTCTCCAATTTAGAGAAGGATGTTGTGGGGGACAGTGTCAAAGGCTCTACAGAAGTTCAGATAAATGACATCTATAGCTCTTCCCTTGTCCACTGATGTTGTCACTCCGTCATAGAAAGGCACAAATTGGTCAAACAGGCCTTGCTCTTGGTGGAGCCATGTGCTGGCTGTCTCCCTGCTATTTTTAATTGCATATGAACTCTGTTAAGTTAATCTGTTAGTCATATTCATTTAAAAATGTAATTATGGAATATATTTTAAAAGCTGGATAAGAAAATACCACTTTCTGAATGAGAAAAGAAGGGTCTTGACACACTCTTTCCTTTCTTTGCTAGGCCATGGAAAGTGTGACTGTGGGAAGTGCAAATGTGATGAAGGCTGGTATGGTGAAGCTTGTCAGTATCCAACTACTTGCAATCTTACACGGAAGAAAAGCAATGAAATGTGCAAGAATTCTCAAGATATCATCTGTTCTGGTGCAGGTAAGATGTCTTTTGTTGCTTTTGATACCTTAGTGCACTCCCAGTGCTATCTTGAGAATCACTGTCTTTTCTAAGTAGTAATTTTGTATAGTATCTTCCAAAAGACTGAGATGTAACTGTAGGTGTACTAAAATTTTTAATTTTCCTATAGACTTATTTCTGTGTATATAATGTACACTGATTAGGAACTTTAGTACTCTGATTTATCCACAGCTGTTTTGAGTTGATGAAACTACAACTGTGTCATTTATTTTCCTCATCAGAATGTTGTTGTAATGGCATTAACATAAAAAGTAATTTCTATCAAGTGTTTGTGTTTACAAAATGCAGAAATGGCATTTGCAAATATTTTTCCTGGACATTTATAATCTGCAACTTTTTGAGACACTTTTGAATTTTACCTGTGATTATTAAAATCAGTTGTAGAAGATGTGTTGAATCATTTAAAGTAGCATTTCCATCTTCACTGTACCAATTTGATAACACTCTCTTCTCTAATTGTTTAGTTTTATAACCATCCTAAGTTAAATAGTTCTTTTCCTTAAAAAAAAAAAAAATCAGAGAAAATCCAAATGACCTTTTAGAAGACTTCATTGAAGAATGGTATAATTTTAAAGGGCATTTTCTACCAATTAAGTTTTGAGACCAGAAATTGCCTTCTGGTTTTTCCATTACATTGACCTCCAAGTGAAAAAATGTTTCAAGAACGCCACTTCTGCTCACTATTGCTGTTGGAATCCACATGTTTTCATACAAGTAAATTTCTCAGAAGTTAGTTGCTGACATGAGCAGAGAACCCCAGGGATTTGTGGGACTTGTTAGAGAGAAGATAGTACAAGGGCAAGAAACCAACCAGTTTAACATAAAAATATTAGCATGCAGCATGCAGAGTAAATGATACACCTAATTTCTATCAATAGATGTGTGACACTTGCTATTGAGAACCCATGAGAGATAGCTAAATGAGAAACTGACTTTCAAAAATAAGTATAGCTCATTGTACTTAGTCAAAGTTCTTAAGAAAGAGCCTCTTTCATTCCTTGGTTAGAAGCGGCCCCAGTCTTCTCAGGAAAATGAACATAGCTTAACAACCACTCCAATTAGCTAGGGGAAAATGTTTGTGGCATCATGAGAAGAAAAATTGGTTTTGTTTTTGCTGATATTAAACAGGACAGGAATTCCAATGAGACTGACTAGGAAGTTTGGTTAACTTTGTTGGGTTGTGTTTTGTCTTGGTGGGATTGCCTTTTGATCTGCTGCAAACACTGTCATTGAGGCCTGGGCTCTGTTTTTTAATTGCCAGTAAAAGATAGGAAGGGATGACATGAGCTGTTACAAACACAAATAATAATTTATTGAATTTTTTTTTCAGTAACAAATCAAGATCCTCCTAAAATTTCACTTTACTGACCTTGTTCCTAATAATTTGTCAGAACAACTAGGGCATCCTACCTAAACTGAGGTTCTGTATGTGAGCAATTTTCTCTTTTGCCAGTGGAAAGAATGAAAGAATGGTGGGTCATAAAGAATGTATCTTTATGATACACCATCTCTCTGACCTCTTTAGATAACCAGTATAGGAATCAATTCAGTTTTCTGTTTTATCTTCTTTCCTGTTCAGGAATTATCTGTAATCATGACAGTTTTCTCAAAAATTGCATTTGTATTTGTTTACCAAGTAATTGTAGCAAATAAGTCTAGTTCTGTAGGTTACTTATGTTGTATTATCAGTTGTATTAGTATTATTACCTTACTTTATTAGCTCTTGCATGCATTTTTAAAATTTACTCTTTTAGAATGTCTGTTGCAGAGCCCAATACTTCTGTTCTTTGGATTAACATGGTGTTTGTTAAAATTTGTGCTATGCCTGTAAGGGTAAAATTTGTCAGGGTAGAAACATCAACTGGTTTCTGTAATCTTGTGTAATTTCAGCATAAAACTTCTATTTTGGAGAACTTCTCTGATGCCATTAGTCATGTTTTCAAAAATACATATGGATGTCATGTGAGGAATATGAATGTTGTGAAGTGAATTTTTGAAAAAAATCTGTACTTGCTGGCATAGTGATGCCATTGACTATTGAAACAACTTCTTTGAGACCACTGACCCCAAGGCCCCAATAATGTGATATTGCACAAAGTTCCCACCCTTTCAATTTTAATAAAGGTAGGGGAAAAGGGGTTCTTCTATGAGTGGCATAGTAATACTTTTGTTTCTAATGTAATTTTAATGTATTTGTGGGTTTTTTTGGACTGTGGAACTCATTCATACATTTATTTATAATTTCAGGTCAGATAGACCCTCTGAGGGAAAAGAGGGGATTCTTCTTTCCCAGGGAGCAATTAAACAATTTCTTCCTATTCAGGAGGGCAGGTCATGGAGGAAGGCAGCCGCTGAGGTGAGGGGCAACCCTCAAAATACCAAGGAGCAAATGTGTGACCTGATGAGCAGTGATAGAAGAGAGATCTCTTTACAAATCCATTTGCATCCTTTGCTGCATTACCTGAGTGCTCTGGCTTTTCATTATGTCAGAAAGTTTTTTGCTTTTTTTTTTTTTTTCCTTTTTTTTTTTTGTGGTTTATGCTGTGAAAAAAACAGCTTTACAATTCCAAGGCACTTTGAATGCCCTATCTCTGTACAGCTAAGATTAGGCTTTTTGTTGATATGGATAATTTCTGTGTCTGTATTTGTGTGGATGATCTTTAGATATCAGCCTTGTCAGAAATAAAATATGTACCATCTCTGACACACTGATGAAACTCTTTCTTTAATCTGCAGTCATTGGGTAATGTCTCTTAAATGTTTACAGGCACATGTCAGTGTGGCAGGTGCCAGTGTGCTAACTCAGAAGAAAATGGACTGGTATATGGCAAATTTTGTGAATGTGATGACAGAGAATGCATTGATGATGAAACAGGAGAGATTTGTACAGGTATGTATGTTAATGAATGCAAGAAAAGGGAAGAAGGTTAATACAGGCTGTTATTTAATTGCATGGTTCAACAAAATATCTTCACTGAATGTATGACTTAAAAGTAACTCCATTTGCAAGACTTCATACTGCAAATTGTAAATGGAAATTTCAGATGCAAAAATGAGCTAACCATAAGGTTAAAGAATGAATAAATCCTGTGACATTCTCCTCTTTTTGGAAGAACTGCCAAGAGGATTGTACAAGATAATTCACTAAGGTAATTCATAGCTTAGTGTGTCTGTCTTCAGTAGAATATATGAGGAATGTGAATGCTTTGTGGCACAGATGAGAGAGAGCAGAATGGACAACATATGAAAAAAACCCCAGAAAATAGATTATTAGGAATTTTGTCAAGGAAACAAAAATTAAAAATATCAGAAATAAATGTAGGATGATAACTCAGAAGCAGAAAGATAAGAAGATAAAGGAATGAATAATGGATTTCCTCTGTGATAGGAAAGGCAAGAAAATAAGATGGAATGAACTCTGGTGATAGATAGAAAAGCAGCCAAAATTCAAGCTGTTCTTTCATGTCATTATAAGGCAGAAGCCTGGAAGTCAAATATTGTGCAACACACACCATTTATGGCATTATAAATTTTGTTGCCTATGTTGAGAAGGAGGCTTGTCCTTGAGCTGGAAGGTGCTACAAACATTGTTCAAGCTACACATGTGCAGATTGTGTCCATATGCCCACAAGAGTGTTCCAGTCTGTTCCTAGACTATTCATAGTGGTAGTGCTTCCTTTGTGTGTGTCTGAAGAGAGTACTTATGTAAAATCACTTTCTCTGTCTTTTCCTTACACAGACAGCAAAATAAATTCTATTTTTTTAAGTGCCTTTGAAGGCAAAAACTTTTTAAAAAAATCCTGGGATTAAATAGGGATTTTAAATGAGGGTAGGCAGAATGGTCCTCTGAAGTCCAGATTCAGGAGCTCTAAGATTAGTAAGAATTGCAACTACTTGATTTAAAAGCTTTGTGCTGTGAAGTGCATGGCAAATGTACCTTAGCAGATGCAAATATTCTGGAGCTGGTTTCATGCAGACTTGAATGATGCAGCCATCTTTTTTGGGATACGTGTGTTTTGTTAAATGTACATCTGAAAGGTTAATTTTGAAAAGAATTCTCCTTAATTAACTGGTTTAGCCATGTTCAAAAATCTTCTGGACAGAAGGGAAGACGAAGGGAAGCCATATATGATATAGGTGGTGTATAATAAAACAAGATGTCTTTTCTGCAACTAGCTGAGGAGTCAAGAACACACAATGTGTTCTTAGATATGCCAAGTACGTGTCCTACCTTGATGTGCAAAGCTGAGCTTAAATTTTAATGATTACAGTCTTCAAAATTTACCCAAAAAGTAAAAAAAAAAAACCCAAAAAATCTACAAATATAAAAAATATGTTATCAGTTAGTGTTTATTGATTAGATTTAATCTATAATTAAAGGAAAATCAGTTCTAAAATAGAGGGGAAAAATATATTTCAGATATCCTTTGTCTGATTTTACATATTCATACACGGACTATAAATTGTTTCTATTCTGAATCTAGCAGTAAAAGTTTTTAAAAGAAAAGATCAAAACAGTTAAATTGTTAATGCCTTTTAAAAACTTGCCTCTTTCTCACTGTACAAAATTTGTTTTGGCTTAAGGCCATGGAAAGTGTTACTGTGGAAACTGTTACTGTGAGGCTGGTTGGCATGGAGATAAATGTGAATTCCAGTGTGACATCACCCCCTGGGAGATCAAGAAAAGATGCACCTCTCCAGATGGCAAAATCTGCAGCAACAGAGGTGTGTCAATTTCATGGACCTTCTACACATATTTATATAGTTGGCTTTTATTTCACTCTGTGCATTCTCTACAGTAGGACATAGATTGTGTTTGCTGAGAGTTTCTACTTGTTCTCATCTATTTCAGCTCTGGATATACACATCCAACTGGGTAGATACCTGTGTTTAGGTATAAACTTTCACAAGTCCACATCCACTTCTTGATTAAGCAAACTCAAGTTGTTCCCATTCTTTATTTTTGTAGTAAGACTGAGCAGGATAATTTGTTATTTAGTACGTACTTGTTTTGGTAACAGACTTAGCTTGCAAAACAAAAGATTACCAGATTTTTGACTTTGAATGGGTTGGTGCTGTAAGGGTACAGAACTGTATGTCAATTCACTCTTAAAGTAGAGTTAGGACCCACAATGGAATGGGAAAATGAAAACAGGAAGCATTTAGTTTCCACTACAGCTGAAAAAAACACCTGTGAAGTGTTCAGTAACAATGCTGTGGAATGTACAGAGATGGAAAGGTAGACTTCACACAGTTTCTCTAACTACATAAGGTTTTATCTGGGCACAGTTTTGGAATTTTAATTATACTTCTGTCTAATTGTGCCATTTTGGGGAAAAAAACAAAACCAAAACCAAAACCCCACAAAATAAGGTTGCTTTTCACTCCTGTGAACAAGGAGCTAAAAAAAAAATAGGGTGTTTTTTTTAGCAATAGATCAGAGTTATAGTAGTACATAAGCAAGGGTCACATAGATACCTCTCTTGAAAACATCTCTACTTACAAAACCTGCTGTATTGTGAACATCTAATCATTCAGAGAGCATTTAGAAAACTCTCTTCTTGTAATTAGGCTGAAATTGAAAGTTTGGCTCAAAACCAGAGATCATGTAGGCTCATTTAGTCGTGTGACTTCAGCATAAAATTTTTGTGTAGTTCTGGAAGTAATAGATATCAAAGTGTCTTCATATCAGATGCTTTCTTTGCACTGAGAAAGTAATTTCTTGGCAAAGAATTTCTCATCAAAGGAAGCTTTTAATCAAGTTTGAAATTTTAATGTGTGATTATTTCTTTAAACTGGCATTGCAATAGAAGAACTTGTGTGAATAGCATAGCTGATATTCTGGTATCTGCAACCTCCAATACAAAGGTACATTTGTGTGATATTTCCATGCCTTTAGCTTTTCATGTATTTGTGATTTTATCTTCATAAGAAGTTTGTAGGCTTCTGGCAATGTGAAGTTGCTTTCCAACAAAGTATTTCTGCTCTATTTAGTCCTACTTACCCAGTTTTCTGTGTTTATGCATCTTGTGGTATAAGTATAGTTCATCTTGTCAGTCTTGAGCCTTCTAAAAATCAAATATCAAGGCAAACCTTGCTGCTCACCCTCCTTCAGTGCTAAGATATATAAATTGTTCTTATCCTTTCACCTGCACTATCTAGTCAACCAGTTTAGACCACATGTGAAAATTTAGATTTTTAAACTTTGGTGAGATTATGTTCTGTGTTCTGACATCCAGGACAGATGATCTAAATTAACTTTGAAGTTGTTTCTGGGAGGATTAATCACTCTCCAGAGGCATTTCCTGTTTTTGTTTGTTTGTTGGTTGGTTGGTTGGATGGTTTTTTTCTTCTTCAGTAATGTCACTGAATTGTGAAAGTATAAAAAATTAGGCACAAATTTCTTGAAGGCTGTCTCAGGGTCTTTAGCATAATACAGGGCTGTAGCTCTTCCTGTTCATGTCATGCATGCTGGGTTGTGTAGATCTCCTTTTATTAAAGAATGTGCCCATATCTATGTGTACTGTTTAGTCATCCTGTCCTGTGTCCTCAAATATTGTATTATATTGTTTAGAGCAACCTAAATAAGATGTCAAAGGTGTTGGCTGAGTAGCAGAAGTTGAAGCCACTCTGCAAGAAATGAACTGCTTGCATCAGTAAGGTCAGGCTGCTTCTATGAGCCTGTTAGCATCCCAAAAAAAGAAGTGAGTGTGTTGCTCTGAAGCATATTTGGATTTCTGAATAAAGAAAACAGCTTTTTTTGTTTGGTTGGTTGGGGAATTTTGTTCAGATTTTCCTGAATAAGTAAGGTGCATATTCTCTGCATATTATTAAAACATGCAAATTTGTTTTCTGTTATTCACATTTCTTCTTATTGTAAGCAACAGGGTGTAGCCCTGAATATTGACTTGGGAAAGTGGAGAAGTATCTTTTCATGTAGATCTGTGCTGCTGTTCTTTTTAGGTAAAGAATGACCTCCTAGACATTTTTCAGCTGTGTTAGTTTGGATTCTCTTGTAGTTTAAATGTTTATGCTTTAACAACCATTAATTATCCCCTGTGCCCAAGCCCAAGTCATTTAAACAGAATTGATTTTTATTGTCATTACTGACAGGGCAAATTACTGTTGATGTCAAAGATGTACAACTGTTCTGTGAGCTACATTTTTTGTTGACTCCTAGCAAGGCTCAACAGCAAAAAGAAACATCAACAGGAAGCCAATTCATTTGTTTAAAGTATTGCTACTAAATAATCATAGAAGGTTTCAAATCATAGAGGAAGAGCACACACTCAAGATTATCACTTGCAGCTTTGAAATTGCATTTCTGTGAGAGCTGAAAATTCACAAGTGTAAATTCCTGTAATCAAAGAGCTGTTACTCT
Source organism: Urocynchramus pylzowi (assembly GCA_013397555.1). Classification (NCBI taxonomy): domain Eukaryota; kingdom Metazoa; phylum Chordata; class Aves; order Passeriformes; family Fringillidae; genus Urocynchramus; species Urocynchramus pylzowi. The sequence continues at coordinate 757,541 of VZRH01005651.1, read as the reverse complement.
AAATTACACAGTTAATCTTCTATCTCTGTCTTTTTATTTTTCTTTTTTTTTTTCTTCTGGGTGTACCACTAATCCTGTGCAGGAGTTTTTCGAGGGCTATAGAGCAATGAAATTCAGGTAACACTGGCTAGGATGTCTGTAAGGAGTNTTTTTTTTTTTTTTTTTTTTTTTTTACATGTTTAGGCACGTGTGTATGTGGGGAATGTACATGCCATGATGTGGACCCAACTGGTGACTGGGGAGATATTCATGGAGATACTTGTGAGTGTGATGAAAGAAACTGCAAAGCAGTGTATGACAGATATTCTGATGACTTCTGTTCAGGTAAGGTTTGTGTATAAAGGGGACTTAGGTATAGTTTTATAAAAAACCTTCCAGCTGGTCAGATCTTCCTCTTCCCTAGTGCTCCAATTCTCATTTTCCTATATTAAAACATACCAAGCTTGTGTGGCAGGAGGGGGCTTGGAGAGGTCTTTTTAAATTAAAGACAAAATTCTGTATTTTTTTTCCATGCCATGTTACAAAATCCTCTAAATATTAGATTCTTTTAGGTGCCCATCTCCCTTCTAATACCCTTGTGTTCAGTGTAACCTAACATGAATTGGATAATGGTTGAAAATTAAAAATGTAGATATATCCTTTCTTGGGAAAATTTTAATTTGAAAGCTCATTCGATCAGATTGTGTTTGTTATTTCATTTTATATGACAGGGAGATGATAATCAAGAAGAGGAAATTCAAGGAAGAGTAAATAAATGAGTCAATGAAAAACAGTCCTCTGAGAATACAAATTGACATGAGAACAACTAGAGCATCAATACTTGAAAAATATGAGTATGTGGCCCAGCTGCACTTCTGTGGCTGTAGCCAGACTGTACATCTTAGGCACATCCATCTTCCTTTTTCTTCTACTTGGACTTGAGAGCATTATATTCAAAACAGTTAGCATCCACCCATCCATGCATCCATCCATCCATCCATCCATCCATCCAGCCATCCATCCATCCAGCCATCCATCCATGCATCCATCCATCCATCCATCCATCCATCCAGCCATCCATCCATCCATCCATCCATCCATCCAGCCATCCATCCATCCATCCATCCATCCATCCATCCATCCATCCATCCATCCATCCAGCCATGGTTTTGCAGTTTAGATGTTCCATGTATCAGCTAACAAAAGCTGAGATTCTGAGAGAGAGAGATCTTGCATGCACTTTTGTGTGGATGCTAATAAAGATGCCTATACTAGGTGGAGAGATGGACTTTGTTCAATACACAGCATGCAATTAGGGCACACAGGGATTCTGCTAAAGCAAATGAACATGCTTGCAAAGGGAATTTATGGATTGGAGGTTGTCAGCTTCAATGCATCCTGAAGAAATCTGGTCTGGCCTAATTAATAACAGGAGGAATGCAGTCACATCAAGGACAATAATGATGTGATATATTTTGCTCCTATTCCTAGAGTGAGATATGTCCCATAGAAAGATCATTGGAGTTGTCTGTAATAAAGAAAGAAAGAAAGCTGAAGCCAGTATGATATAGAAAATTTTCAGCCTTTTCTTTGCCTGTTTAAAAATCGAAAAGTTTATCAACAGTTGTGGGGATTTTTTGTTTGTTTGTTCGTTTTTGGTTTTGGTTTTTTGTTTGTTTGTTTTCTCTTTTTGGTTTTGGGTTTTGGTAGCGGTTTTTTGGTTTGGCTTGGTTTGTTTTTAATAAATTTAGAGGAATTGCTAACTAATAAAATGGGGGGGAAAGAAGCTTTTCCAAAAACCTTCAGTGACTTAATTTACTAGTTACTGTTCAACCACTTGCAGAAATTATATATTTATTTAATGGTTTATTTAATGAATAACTTGAAATTATATAGAGCTGTGTGCAGTCACAAAGTCATGAGAGCAGCAGGACAATTGACTTTGTTGTCGGTTTTTGAATGTATCACTGTGTTGCTGTCAGGGTTTTTAGCACTCAGGGACTGATCAAAACATCAGCATCAACTAAAGAATGCAAAGCTACAAATCAATAAGGTAAATGCATTCTGTAGTTAACAGTGAACACAAGAGTTTCAAACCTAATTAAATTAAAGCAAACCTGTGGCATCTACAACTAATGCTGTAAAACTGAAAAAGTCATGCTTGAAGTCCCCCTTTCCTGGACATGATTGCCTTTGCAGCTGCTGCTGCCCAGAATGGCAGTAGTTGTAAGAAAGCAGAGGATAAGAAAGTATAGACAGTTACAAAGGAACTTGGGTGAAGATATTGCCATTTGGCATTGGATTAAGGACTGGTACATTGTTCTTTATTACACAGACATAACTGTAAATGAGGAAAACTTAGATATAAAAGGAGGGACCCATATAGCTTGCTTGATGTGTATAAAACTCAAGTTGAAGTATAGTTTTATTTTTCCATCTACTCATCAAAAATTTTAGTACTTATTATTTTTTCCATTCCCTTTCCATTATGTTTTAGAAAAGCCTAATTTAGTCTTAGCTGGCCATCCAAGTATACATTCCTAAAATAGATTGTGCAAAAATATCTATTTGCACATGAAGCAGTGTGAACAATGTCTTCTAGTCCTGCTGTTTAGTCTTGTTTCAGAAATAGAAAGGATGCATAAGTTTTAATTTTGGTTTATTGTGTAGTCAGGCAGAATGTGCAATTAACAGAGGAATTGTAGTGGGATGGGGTTTTTAATTGCTTATATGAAATAAATTTACTTACTGCACAAAGTGTACATGCATTAGGTGTGTCTGGAAAATATCCTCATTGTTTCACACAATTATTTGTAAATTGATTTGGGATGAATCCAAGAGTGATTAGTTAGATTAGGGAAAATAATCCATCTCTCTTAAAACCCTCATCAAACAGAGATGATACAAAATTTTCTTGTCTTGTTCTATGTACCTAGTAGGTAGAGACAGGAAACCACTTCATCCTGAGTAGCATGGAGAAATTATAGGAAATCCTGTTTTCATGTAAAGAGTTTTACTATGACTGAATGAAATTCTATGTTAATTTAATACAATACAAATGACAGGAATTGACAGCCCTGATGTGAGGATTTAACATCACATAAGGGCAGCTTCCTCCAGAAGTTTCATATGTCTTGAGGTGACTGTTATTTCACAGTACATCATATTAACAACTGGATGCTTTCTTTTAACACCTGAAGTGCTGTTCAGAATGTTCCTGAATTATTGTCTTTCAGAAGTCTTCTTGACATTAAAGTGATTATCTTCATTTAAAGAGATAATAGCTCTCATGACTTGACACAGAAAGAAAACATGTTTCCATTAAGAAAATTTGTATGTTCACTCATTTCATTAGCTCCTTTGCTGTGGCTTTAGCAAAGAAACTATTGTATGAAAGTACCTAATCCTCCCATAAGTATCTATCTGGATCAGGGGTCATAAATCTGATTCACAACCTGTCAGCAGGTATGCATGAAAGCAAAGGAAAGAATCGTGGGGTCAGAGAACAATTTGTGTTGGAAGAAACCTTAAAAATCATCTGGTTCCAACCACTGCTGTGGGCAGGGATACCTTCCAGTAGACTGGGTTGCTCAAATCCCCATCCAGGCTTCCCTTGAATTCCAGGGGTGGGCATCCACAGCTTCTCTAGGCAACTTGTTCCAGACAATATCACCATCCCCACAGTAAAAAATTTCTTCCTAATAATCTGATCTAAACTCATCCTCTAAACAAGAGGAAGCTTGTAATGCTTTTCAAGGAAAACAAATAACTAATGTAAAGAAAAGTTGTTTTGTGCAATTAATAAGACTTGTATTCTGGGAAGTATTCTGATGACACCTAAAATGACTGCTTCCTCCCAATTTTTCCTTGTGAACTGATAAACAAATATGTTTTTTAATTTGTTATTAAAGTGCAAGTATGGTTAAAAAGTGATATAAAATCTCTGTTTCAATGGTTTTCAAGAAGAATGTGGATAGAAAAGTGGACATTGCAGTAATGCTTTGGTCCTGCGTCTAATGAATGATGACTGTGTGAAAATTGTAAGAGATCTAACCTGCTGTCCAAGCTCATGAAAATAGATATTTCATTTTATGACAAGGAATGTTTTTTTTGCTGATTCTTAGGCTTTTCTAAGGAACATTTTGCATTGCCAGAATCTCAATGCTTTTTGCAAAGAGCATAAGGAGTGGGAAGGACCCTTTTTTTCCCTTAGTTTTTTCTTGAGAAAAGCTCAAGAAAAATTGCATATGTTTGCATTTTTATAGAGGAAATATACATGCAGAGAATGGTCCCAGACATGCAGTAAGATACCAAAAAAACTCATCCAACTGTCTTATAGAAATGGGAATTGATTATGTCCAATATTTCATTATTTTATTATTTGTATATTACTGTTTAGTAGAAGGAGCTGGTTTGAGGCTTGGAATTGATGTGACAATGCTTGTCTCTAGTGGATCATGTTGATTGCAAGTAGATAAAGAATGGTATTGATATATTTCTTAAAGAATATGCTGCAATCATGGTAGAAAAAGAACATAAAAATAAATTAAATATTGCCTTATGACAATCCTCTTTTCCAAACAGTGGTGAAATGTATATTTTTAATCTCTGTTCCACCCTTTTGCATTAGATCATGTGCTACGTGATTAAACATCCCTTAAGGAAAAAAACAGAAAAGGAAATATGGCTCAAATGGAATGGTAGACAGTGCTATTTTCAGAAACAAAAGTATATATAATAGATTGGCTGTATTTTTTGCCAGTCTCATTACTGAATGAAATCCCAACTTTGATAAAGTTCATCCAATTAAGAGTTTTTTATGCCTCATCAGAATGGAGGTTAATCTTGAATTGTATTCATTATAAAGGTCATGGACAATGTAATTGTGGAAGATGTGACTGTAAAGAGGGATGGACTGGGAAAAAGTGTGAACATCCACATTCATGTCCAATGTCAGTTGAAGAAAGCACTAAGAAATGCCAAGGAAATTCTAATTTACCTTGCTCTGGAAGAGGTAAGCACATTTCTGGAAGAATTTTCATGCCCTTTAAATGTACTTCCATTAAAAGAATTTTCATAGATGTCCAGCATTACTATTGCTGAAAAATGTGTGCCTTCTTGGCTTACTGTGCATGAATCACACCTGTATAACTTGTGAGTTAGGAGGAGGGAGGAGAAGAATACAAAGGTCACCTATGCTTCCTGCTTTCTGTTTTATTTTACATGTCTTGACATTTATTTTGGAAGTTTTCAAGGGTGCTTTGAAAATTGCAGTAGTTAAGTCTTTACTAAAGATACATTAAAAATATGGATTTATTCTGTGCATTTTTTTTTGACAAAAGCAGCATGAGATTTTCAGCCTGTGTAAAATGTTGTGGCACCATTGTGATAAGGGCTGTTTGGATTTACTCTGACTAAGAAACTGCCCATTAAGTGTAGCACTGACTTCTATAAAATGCAGCTGTGCTTCAGCACAGTTTGCTAGTTGGCCATTGGCTTTTCATTTGAAAGCATTTCTTTGTGACACTGTAGCCTTTTCAAGAGCTTTGACTAAAAATATATACTAAGTCATACACACACTTAAAAGATATATTGCAAGCAATTTTTCTCAGAAGGAGATTTTTCTCTGTCGCTGTGTGAAATGTGGTTTTCTGCAGAGAGAAGAGAGGAAAGTAAATACGAGACAGAATATTGCTAGAACTGGTAATTGAAGTTGTTATGAATTCTGCCCATTTAAGTGTTTTCTGGGAAAGGCCTAAAGCTTCTTTTGAATTACTGCATTTGACCCTTAATGTCAGTTTGTTTGTAATTTATTCTTTCACTAATACTATCTAACATAGTCAAAAATTGTGGGCTGTCCACCCAAGTTATATCTGTGATAATTGTACTATTTTCCCCCTGTAATTGTGTAGCTGCTCGTTTACTTCCTAAATGTAGCATTAGGAGTATCTTAAAAGAACTATGTATTAGCAGACAGTTGCTTGTTCTTTTCTTAATTAAGCTGCAGTTTTCCAGTTAATTGTCTCTCTCTTTTCCTGCTAAAATTTTGCAACAGAATTTTTTCTTCAATTTAATTGGAGAATGGGCATATGTAGAAAATTATCTGTGTTTTATTTTTCATGCTTGCAAGAAAGGAACATTGACTTTTGATTTAATTTTTTATTTTTTTAATACTGGATCATTTTTTTCCGTTCTTATGGATGCAGAATGTCTCTTTCATCTGCTTCACTAAAGTTGTGCATCTTGAGAACTTGGAGTTAGTTCTATGATTTACTTGCATTGTCCTCTATGAGTACAGAAGAATAAAAATCATAAAAACAAGTTTAATTTGAATAAATGTATAGTATTGAATTTTTAAATTAAGTATAATAAGAAGAGTAAATGTAAAGATTTTAACATTAATGACAATAATTCTGCCCTTTTGGCTTTCTGCAAAAACACCTAATGATGCTGGCAGTGCTCTCCTGTTGAGATCCTGGCAGTGAAATAGGTCATTTTCAGGTGAAATAATTTAACTGAGTGACCTGTTGGTCAAAATTTTCAAAAGCAGTATCTATGGGAACAAAAGGCTTAATTGATAGTGGCTTTCACTGACCTTTGACTTCCAAACAAGAAGAGATCACTAAGGTGTTCAAGGAGTGCAAAAGGCACATATGTGGATTTAGGACATAGTGTGATAGACAGCTGCTGTAATGAAGGAACAAGAGATTCTGCATTCCAGGCTTGAAAAAAAATTCCCTATGAAAACTTTCATTTAAAAATGAAAAGCAGTATCTTGTTTTAGTTTTATGAACAATTTTGTTTAAGACATTGGGAAGATATTTCAGTCTACTCATCTGTGTTTTACTGGACAGTTTTTTTTTACCCTGGATTCCTTGGATTTCCCCTTCTTCTATGATATTTTGTATAAAACAAAAGTGTAAGAAAGTTTCTGAACTGCTTAAGTAGGAGTTAGTTCCTATGAAAAATTGTCATTGCACTTGCATTGTTAAATTTGGTGCCATTTGGAAATTCCACTACTTGTCATGGGAAGTGTGACACAAGCAAATGAATCAAAATAAGGTTTTCCAATCAAACATAATCTATTTCAGGTCTTCAGGAGTGGGAAAGGCAATAGGCTTGTAAAAACATCCCCAATTTTTCTGATGTCCTTAGAGAAGATTGTGTGATGAGGAAAGGAAAGTCTTAAAAGGAAAATGAGATTTTGTCTTTTCCATTTGAAAATGATGGTACAAGGACAGTTATCCTTGCCCAGCTCAGCAATCCACTGGACTGCCAAAGAAGTTGAGTACTTAACGTCCTTATTTAGTGGGATCTTTTGGTAAGGCAGTTCATGTATGGAATAGGATACACAACAGAATTCTCAGAGATGCAGGTGCATGACTTTATGATTTTGCCATGTATTGTTTTCCTTAAAGAATGTTTTCTGTTCATCTGTACCTTTTGTTTTTAGATTTAGAAACTTTTGTTGTTTACAGCAATGGGAACTAAGAGAATTGGCTCATCCCACCCAGATTTTGAGAAGCCCATATTCCCTTAACTATCAGTCATGCAATCTCAGCAAGAGAAAAAAAGGTATAGAAAAAAAAGAACAGGGAAAGATAGTGGGGTTTTGGAACTTTCAATGTATCAGGGGTATATAAAAGTTGTATTAAAAATTATAGAGAAGTGAAAAGATGTTAGGAGGAACACAATTAAATAATCACTCCCTGTAAAATGCTATAAATTATGATGTCTCAGTGTATATTTTGCACTTCTGAGGGTAGATGAAACAGTGAACTTTGTTTGCAGACTGTAATTCCCTTCCTGATTTTCCCCACTCACAAGAATAGCAAGCTGTTTCATGGGTGCTGCTCAGCATGTGGGGGTATCAGAGAGGCTGCCAAAAAAGTATTACACTGTGGCCTTATATTTCTTAGCTACTCCAGTAGGTGAAGGAGAGAGAAGGCTTCTATTGACATGCTGAGTAGCAAAGGAAAATGTCTACATGCTGAAATGGTGGTATAAAGGCAGAGCAATTATAAATTATTTCGGTTACATCAATCAGGTTGTCTATACCATCAGTAGTTCCTGCTATATATAAGGTGAGAGAAGATCACAAGAAAATTTTGGGAACAAAAACACATTAAGTACTTTCCAAAAATTACTTTCCTTACAAAAGTCTTTGAGGAGCGATTCTAGGCATCGTCATTCATATAAAGAGAAGAATTCCTTCTATACTCTTATTCCCAAGAGTGTTGCTTTTTTTTTTTTTTTTAACTTGCTCTGTGACTTTTAGCTGAGATGTAAAACTTCCACTTTTGTCACAGTGAAAATCTGTTACTTTTAAGAACACACTGTACATCAAGACCAGTGTCAGACATAGAGGAAAAGACATACCAAAAAATCATTATGGTTTGAAATAAAGAGGTACTATATTGTTGTCAGGATTAAGGGAAAAGACAAACCACTTTTCTCTTTAAAATGCACATCACTCACTTGAGTTTTCCCTTCAGGTACAAAGCAGATTTAAAAATAGTTTTAATTAAAAAAACCTTTAGGGAGAGAATTGAAAATAAAAAGAGTAGGTTTTGAGAATAATAGATGAGAGGGGTTTTTTAAAAATAATCTTGTTTTCCTCACTTACCCTTGGTGAATGCAGCCATTCCATGGCAGATTTACAAAGCCAGATAAATTAAAAATCTTCTTATTGGTATTATCTTTTAGCATTTTAATGTATTTTCTAACATTTCTTTTATTTATTTGCCACACGGAGAAAATGAAACTATTTCTTTATTGGTGAAATTCCTCCTTATGCTCTAGCATGGGCTAACTGAAAAATGAAGGGAATTTTTGATTCTATACTTAAAAATATTTCTGTTGTTTTTGAAAATGCCCCTAAGCCCCATTTTCAAAATACTAAATCATTAGTTCAAAAATTGTGTGGTATTTTGAAAATTTACCGACAGCAGTAACTTTGCTGTTTTTTCTCTATTTAAAATTATTAGATTTTGATTGACTTAATGGAAGAGCAACAGTGTTCAATGTATTTTTAAAGATTCCTTGTGGTGAACTAAGACAGTGTGTTCTAATCCCTTGTGTTCTGTAATGCTGTTGCCTGTCTGGCCAGATACCATCTCCTGAAATCTCAAAGCAAAGGTCAGTGATGACTCCAAAGAGCAGAGCCATTGGCCAGTGCTTGCTGCAAAGTGCTTGCTGTATTGTCTGATACATGGTTTATGCTGCTCTGAAACATCTCATTGCATACAAATTGTTTTATCAACTGCTATAGATTCCAGTTGATACAACGTGGAAAACAGAAGGAAAGAGAAACACACATGAGATAATTGTATCTGTGTAGTGATGAGAGTGGATGGAACCTGGATAAAAATAATGTTTTTTAAATAAATAGCTGCCCAAACCAAGTGTAACTATACAACTGTCTTCTAACCTTTGTGAAGTCTTACATGACTCAGGGAAAATATGACATAAAATATTCATCTGGCAAATAATTTTGGGTTGGATCATTAACTACTACAGCTTCATATAAACCTTTGAATGACATAGTTCAATATGTGTTCAAGATTTTTAAATCTATACAATCTGTAATGTGGCAATCCTGATCTTTTCATCTCTACAACAGGTAAGTCCCTACAGTTGGGTATGATGCCTTAAAAGGGTAGAAAGGCTGCTGGTGGCATGTGTCACATCATGAGAACTAGTTCTGTTCTATTACCACTGGAACCTCACTGAGTATAGTTCTATAATCTTACAGCTCTGGTCCTTTTGTTCTAAGTGCAGTTATTAGTTAAGAACTTTGGGGTCTCCCTCTAGTATGATATTGCCAAAACTGATGAACAAAAGAAATTTCCTATTTCTCTTAGACACTTATAGAAAGACATTGCTTCTGAAGCCTGTGGCTTGTTGACTTAGTAAGAAGAGATGATAGTAGAATTTGCTATTTGAATAATTCACTATACTTTCTACATGACAGGATGGGGTCAGAGCAGAAAAGTGTAAACAATCCTAAGGTAAAATCTAGGTTACTACCCCTGCTACTAGCTCTTTACTGCAGCCCCTTATTATGCAAATTGTGCTGTTTAATTGAAGTGTAAATTACTCTAATGTACATCATCTCTGAATTCGGCATGCTGTTTTCATTCATTTTGCATGACCCCTGCATTCTGAAGGAGGTCTTAATTAAAGCACTATAGTCGACAGCCTGGCAGCAAGTAGCATTATTAGCTGGAGTAACAAGAACAGAACACAAATTCAAGTCATGTGTCACATCTCTAGCTTTCATCTCATCAACTTTGAGATCGAGCTCTTCTACATCTGTGTGCTTCAAGCAGAGAGGCACTCTTGCTGTGCTATTACTTTAATGCTGAATGAGCTGGCATAACAGCATTTGTTATACAATTTGGAATGCTCTTATATGCTGGACTAGCACTCTGCACACCACTAGTTGTCTGTTGAAATCTAAGAAAAAAAATAGAAATAAATAGTCACTTCTTTTAGATTTGTGTATCCATCGTTTAGATCACTGATTTTAAACAGCTTCTCTGATTCAGGCTCTCTTTGAGACTCTCTCTTAATTGAAGCAGGATGGTCTGGAAACTGTCTTTGTTAGGAAAGCCTCCAAATTTTAAATGTTAATTTTTTATGGGTGTTTTTTGTTTTGTTTTGTTTCGTTTTTTAAATTTTTTTTAATCAGAAAGAGAATCAGGACCTCATCACTTCAGTTATTCTCTATAGAGAAAGGTATTTATTTGTGACCCACCTACAGCACTCCTTGCTGTTACTTTTACCTTATACTGTTGTATTCTTGGGAGAGGTCAAGTAGGGATGGAGGAACTAAGGGAAGAACATTTCATTTCTTCAGTGAGCCCTTACTTGCAGTGCTTATAACTCAGTAGTAAAAAATGGTTAATAAAGTACTTTGTTTCTGCATAAGTGCTTTCTTAATCTGTGCTGGTAGAAGCAGGGTGTGTTGGAAGATGTCTGTTTCTGAGATGTAGGTGATATTACAAGAGTGTGGAAATTCTGTAATAGAATTTTTTACTGTTTTGAATTTTCTCACTTATTTTCATGGTGAGAATTTTGAGAAGCAGTAAAATGCTGAGGAAAAATAATTTATCTGGTTTGGGATAATACTTAGGAATAAAGGCCATAGTATAAAAGCCCAGTATAAGAAAGGAATCTTTAAACCATGGCATCAGTGGCTGGTAGAGTAACAACCACCTCACCAACAAGAATAATTTAGCATCCTCTTTTTCAATATAGCATGTTTTCATTAAAATACATTGCATTTTATTCTCACCAGTAAATAAGGCAGTAAAGGACAAAACAAATTCTGATGTTTAAATAAATATGCAAGAGGCCAGATCAATTATTTACATATGATATATCTGATTATTCATCTGTGATATATTAATACGTAATTATTTATTATGAGTGTGGTAGGTGTCTGCTACAGACCACCTGATCAAGAAAGGATGTAAAAGAAGCTTTGCAGTCTTAGAGCTGAAGGAAGCCTCAAGGTTGGAAGCCTTGGTAATCATAGCCAGTTTACATGGGTTTTTTCCCAACAATCTGTTGGGGTGTGCTTGGAAGCACTGGTTTAGGTAAGGTTAATCTGAAGAGTAAGAATGGTTAGGGTACAAATGGCAAAAATCTATAAAACAGTAGACTTAATGTTCAAGTGTTTTTCTGATAGCTGTAAACACTGGCTATGTGAAAGATACCTCTTATTTTCTCAGTCAGTGCCTCTGAAATGCTACCACCTCTGGACACTTCGCAAACTTCTTTTTGCGTGTCATGTCTTCATCATTCTTGTTCTCTTGATCATAATTATTTCTCCAGCAAGGACCTCTTTCATCTGTAAAAGACATCTGTGAAAGACCTTGAAGGCCAGGACTGCCTTCTTTCTGATAGCTAGCTATCTTCTGTACATTGTATCTTCCATATTCCAGTCTTGATTAATTCTCTTTACCTTTATCTCCCCATTTCAATTAGTGTGACTCTCATTTTCTGCTCTAAAAGCCAGTATTCAGTGATGGTTAGTGTATCTTTGCCATAGTTGGCCCTTTTTTCAGACACCCCTGTTTTTTCAAGTTTTTTGAACTTGATTTCTTTAGCAGAGCAGGGAACATAATACAGAATGCAAACCAAGGGGGAAAAAATAATATTCACCTATTTATTTAATCATGTTTTCCTATTGTTTAATAGAAAAGTCTCAATATTGAAATTGTTATCCAGTATGTGGGAAATATTTCTGCCTAATACTGTGTGTGAATTTGGGAAATATTTTTGCCTAATACTGTGTTTAAATTTTAAATGCTTGTTCTGTTTGTATTCCAGTGAGATTTATAACTGTAGATGATGACTATGTTTTAGAAGAAATCTCCTATATATTAATATATATTCACCTATATATTAATGTTTGTAATAGATCACTGTCTTAAATTAGCAAGCCAAATCATGCTGTTTACAACTGAAAGAACATGGTTAGGATTCAAGATGTTCAGACATAAGTGGATTCCTGCAAGTGCTACGCTTTGCTACAGGCTGGCAATTTTAGAATGTTTTCCAGTAGTGGATTGCTGTAATTATCATAATTGCTATTACCTAATCAAAGACTGGACTGACACTCATTTATGCTAGACTTCCTCTGAAACTGCTTTCTGGTCTGTCTCTTTCATTTGATTAGATAGTGAGCTGCAGATAGACCCACAACACATCAAGGCCTCTGATGAATGGTATGTGCTTGTAAGAGCCTAGAAAACAAATATGTTGTTGTCAATGCTGAACAGAGAAACTGCATGCTCTTAAGCACTAAATCCTGACAGTCGGAGATTTTAAGTTTCTTATGTTTCTGCTTAAAGATGCCGAACATACATGAAATATATTTGGTTTTAATATAATAAACTGATTTTAAGGAGTTAGAATGTAAGCTGTACATTCCAGTCAGTGAAGACATAACCAATTAAAATTAATAATAATTTTTAAAGTAGCTTAGATTTTTGCTACTCCAAATTGTCATCCTATTTTGGGTTCACTTCAGAAAGTGATGTCTGACCAGAAGTCAGGATTTATGAATGTCTTGAGTACTTGCAGAGATATGGGAATAATTCACACTGTTGAAAAAATTATTCATTGCAATGTGCAAGGGTAATTGTAAGAAGGAATGCTTTTACAATGCATACAACATGAGACATAGATACAAGTTCATTTTCCATTTGTGCAAGCGACACAGCTATTTAAAATGGAAGTACCTTTAAGTACCTTCTCCCTTGACTTTGGTATATCAAGTATTCTTAGTTTAATCACAGTAACAGGAGACATTCCAAAAGAATCTTTGTTGGAAAAAAAAGAAGCAATTGAGATGTGTGCACATGTTTATGTGAGAGCTGATTAGATTTCACAGCTTGTTCACTAGAGCAAATATCTCCTGTGAAGTCATAAAGTTGTACAATGCAGCAAAAACTGAGGTTAAGGTCTGTATTGTCCAAAATATTTATTCATCACCATAAGAAATGTATGTATGTTGAAATATTAGTGAATGAGTCAACTTGCATTTGAAAATGCAGAACTGACTTGTGTGTGCACAACAGAGTCAAGTCATCATGTTAAATAGATGCTAGCTATTGTAAACACAGAAGAATGTTCTGGGTGAGGTTCATCTTAAATTTATCTAGACATACAAATATGATACTTTAGCCTTTGGTTTTGGTGGAACGATCCTATTTCTAAATCAGAAATGATTTGCCCATTTCTTCTATATTTCTGTGTTACTATAAGATGAATTGTCATAATTCTTACTTTATCCTTAAAAGAATTACTATCAGGCTAACCTTTAGATGCCTGCATTTGAGTTCTATGAATCATAGCAATTTACCAAATTATTTACCCCAAATGTGATGTCTTGGAACGGTATAAATAAAGGTAATAGAAGTCTGCTGGAGCAAGGAACCTCTGCTGTGGATACGCAGATAAGAGTCCTTTTCCTGAATACTTGTCATTTGTAGAGTGTTTTGAGCTGCCTTGGAAGTGGCATCTTTACTAGTAAGGTAAATAGTTCTATGGATCACCCCAAGGCACTGAAAGATGCTTTTCTAAAGCTGGATTGATAGAATGGCCACTGGGCCACTTTTGCCCTGTGCCAGCTAGTATTCTCTCCAAACAATTCCTGATAGTAGTTCAGGAGTTAGTGTGGGCTAGGTACTGGTCCCAGTAGGCAGTCTGGATGAGGTTGCCTTCATGGAAGACACTTTGATAGTACAGATGCCATTTCTTCCATGCCAGTTGGCCTCAGTGCCAGGGAACTGTCCCAATCCAATTTAATTCACTAATAAAGAGACATCTATCAAATATTGTACTGTGGTTCTTCTCATGAAGGTTGAATTTCTTTCTGCACTGAGGTTGGTATCTAGGAAGCCTTCAGGATAAGATTAAAGAAAGAGAAGAGTTTCCAGCACACAATGTCAGGGACCCACTACTTACTCTGAACCTGTTACTTGCTCTGTGCCTTCTTCAAGGCAGCAACTTGTGTAAAATAAATGGATCAGTTCAGACCCAAAATTGATTTTTTATAGTGTGATAGATGATTAATAGGTTCATAGGCTGATTGAGTAATTTGGTTTCTTCCTTATTTTATGCTTATGAAAATTTTTACTTAAAATACCTGAAAGATCCTGAAAATTCAAATAAAGCCAATTTTTAAGCTGAAAACTGTTAAGAATTGCAAGTATTCAGATTGTTGGTGAATGCCATGTCATGTTTTTCTAGGATCTGCTTTTGGGAAGGGAAGCCTGGACTTCATAGAATAATTTTAGATGTGTAACTTTCTGTGGTAAAAATGACACACCACACTTTTTCTTAACTGGATTCAAACCTTACCAGGTTTTAACCTGATCAGTGCTTACTTGCTTACCTTTTTCATAATTGTTTGTTTGAGGAGTTACTTATTTTTCTGCAAGTATTTTGCTATGTTGTACTCATGTTACAAAACGAGTTATTCCACTCCCATGGTAACTGCACATCAGTAGGTATTTGAAGCACATGGGGACAAAGATTAAAAATTTCTTTAAATTCTATTTGGAAGAAAGGCAATAAAAAGCTAAGCCAACTTCACTTTTCTGGTATTCAAAAATAGACTTGCATGTTTATATCAATAGTTATGTTCTGCTTTATTAAGTTCTAAGGTGCTATTTGCCAACTTTGCATGAAGCACTGACTGGTACATTAGAAATACAGGTATTTCTAAGAGTCAGAACACTTATAAATTACTTAACAAAAGTTATTTATTAAGTAATTTAATCTCATTTTCAAAGTATGTAGGGTTTCCTATCAAGAACAAAAGTCCATCTTTCTTTCAACAAACTTTTAGGAGTTAACAGATTTAGCAAATGCTGAATTCAAATCAACTGACCTTGATATTTAAGCTGAACTTCTACTGTATTACTTTAAGAGGTTGCTTCTTTTGTGTGAGCATACATCGTGATCAATATATGATTTATAAGGAAAAACCCCAGTATGTTCTTGCAAGAACATTTTCTTTTCTGATAAAACTAAAATGTAAATGTTGTAAGTTGCTGTTAAGTAAGAATGCCTGTAAAAAGATGTTCTTTAGAGTTTTGGAAGTCCATCGAACATCTATTTATAAAATTCAGCAACATTTTCTTGTGGATAGTGCTTTAAAGTGTTTTGTTCCCTGTGATTTTGTAGGCATTTGTATCCTTGCTCTGCCAGAAAAACTGAAATGAAAGCATAAGCCCCTTGAGAGAGATATAGATAGAATTGCTTCCCTACTTTTACATGCTTTTAGAGATATTTGTGTATAGTGAGACCTGACTACAGACTGGACTAAATATTTTAAATAGAAGCAGGGAACATGGAGAGAATTTAGGGGAAATACTGGCTTTTGATCTCTCATTGAGAATTTTTTGCAGTTATCAGTGAATTGTGGGAAGTATAGTTAACAAATAAAAGCCTAATTACTTTTTAAAATATTTGTTAGATATAAGTCTACATATTTATATGAAATCTTGGGGAACAACTCTAAGGTAAATTTGTTTTTTGCAGTTTATGTTTGGAGAGAACTTGTGCAAAGTTCAGGGACAGTTCAAAGTCAGGAAAAGTCAGGCTGAAAGCTAATCTCCATTCTGAGAAATTGCTAACAAAAGTCTTCTTCCCAGTCAAAATCTTTGTCCCAGAATTTTTGGTTCTCTTTCTGAGCCAGAGTTTCACAAAGAAGAACTAGAAATTGCCGTAATACATTATGTCATTTTGTTTCCTGAATGCCACTAATGCACTTCTTTTACAGGAACTGTTGAAGTTTTTCTAGTAGGCCTGTGGGTTCAAATGTTCTGCCCTTTCCTTGCCACCTTCATTTGTCCAGTGCTCAGAATACTTTCAGGAGACAGCTTTGTCAGTTCTGTTAGGAAAATTATTTTATGGCATACTTGAAGTCAGATATTTGTCCATGTCTTTGTTCTTTTTAGTTTGTCATATTAATCACACTTCATAAAGCCAATAAAGGAAGACATGACCCAAAAAATAAGTGCTTCTGATTAAATCATGCTTTCAGTAAAATTTAGTTACCTCAGCTCTCCAGTTCTAAAATTTAAAGCATAGTGTTGGGTAAAACCAAGCAAAACAACTCTCTTACATTACACAGCTTTTCAAAGCATCAGATAAATACCAGATTCAAGAAGTTGCTGTTTCATAAACATAATAATCTTTGCTGAATCTGGTCCCTCTGAGACATAGAAGTAGAGAGGGGTGGGAAAATCAGATAATAACCATTACTGGTATTATCTGAACCTTTGGATTTTTTGGTTGTTTTGGAGTTTTGTTTGTTTGCTTGTTGGTTTGTTTGTTTTTTTCCTCTCATGGGTCATAGTTGTGGTTTTGAAGATAGAGTATATGAAGACATGTTGCTCCTAATTGTTTATAAAGTGCAATATGTGCATCTTTCTTTCTCATAGGTACTATAATTAGTAATTAGTATCTAGTTTACTTATTATAAATCAGTCAATGCCTAATTCCATGTTTCAAAATGACAGCACTTCAACAATGACTGTTTTTGAAACGGAGTATTGAATGTGAAACTCCATGTCGGGTGGGGTCCCTTTATCAGTTTACTCAAGAATCTTTTAAAAACATTTTCTACCCCATTGATGCAGACCACCATAGGAATATGGTGTGTTGGGAGTTAATTTGTTAATAACAGCCCTTTGATTGCCATACATGTCTTTCTTCTCATTGTGAGAGATGTCCATTTAGTAACTATACCAGTACTGTGTACGTTTATAAGGCTGTGGAACCACACTCACAAGAAATCCTTCTTGCTGAGTGGATTGTGAACCCAGTCTGTTATTGCCCACTAGGGACTTGTTTCCAAATGTAAAGCAATGATTAAGAATAGAAATTGAAGAGGAACCTGGAACATAACACCTTCTTTCAGATTTAGAGATTTATTTTTAAGAAATGACCTTAGGACTTGTTTGCAGTGTGTGAAAGTGGCAACCTTACCCCACCTAGCAACTCAAAACAGTGCTACTTATTGTTGTTGCCGGTAGATGGCATTCTTTATATTAACTAAATAACTAACTGTTTGAAAGTTTTTTGTCAGGTTTTTTGTTTGTTTGTTTGTTTGGTTTTTTTTGTTTTTTTTCTGGTTTTTTTTTTGTGTTTTTTTGTTTTTTTGTTTTTTTTTTGTTTTTTTGTTTTTTGTTTTTTGTTTTTTGGGAGGGAGGGTGGATGAGAGACATTTGCTTTTCAGGGTATTCATGGTAATCATACATCTCTTCTATTTTGAAATGTCTGTCAGAATTCCTTACTTTAATTCAGCAAAGCAGTCTTACTTTTTTTTTTTTTTTTCCCAAAAATGAAAGTAATTATGGAATATTGTAATGATGCAATTAACTCAGTAATTTTTACTTTTATTTTGGGTGAAGAAGAGGAAAGGGTTTTTCTTTTTCTCTTTTGGAAGCTAGAATATTTAATGGAGAGTTTAGAGATAAATATTATTGCTACTTTTATTCTAGAAAAATTCTTTAAAGAATTCTTTTCTCCTCTATTGCTTACTGTCTGCAACACCTACAGAGTATAGACACAACCATTTCTTCTGTAGTAGACTGGTGGCAGAACTGAGGGAAGGACTTACTGGCCCAAGATCAGATGTAGTTTATAGCTCTTCAAATGTTTGGTGGGTTTTTTTTTCCCCCTATTTGAATGCTTAACCCAAAGCCCAGTAAAGTGAACAAGGAGATGTACATCGGCGTGAGAAATTTTGTGAAATTTTGTGAAATTCTGTTTCAATGCATACTGAAATAAGAGGGCTGCTCTCAAAGAAAGATATGTTGATGGACTCTAACAGAAGATGTTTCATGCATTAATCATATTGGAATCCATGACCTTTGCAATGAAAAATGAACAACTGAAGTGTAGAAGGTATTTCAAGATCCATTAAAATTCAAATATATTGCATATTCCAGTGCATAATCCAAATATTGATCATTGTGGCTGTTGCCTGTGCTAAATGTTTATCTCACAGGCACCAATGAGTAAATAGGAGCCACACATCCCTGAAGGTGTGTGGACTAAAATTGTAATTTTCCCAGCTGGGATACTGGAATAGAGTGCACTTGGTTCCATTTGCTATCACATGTGGGCACATTTCATCACATTATGCCTGTAAAAGTGATCCATACCCAGATGTGAGCTCAAGGTGAGTGTGAGCAGCAGCCTCTCAAATTCTGGGCAAATGAGGCTTCTCTGGCTGGACAAAGTACTGCCAAATGCAGAACACTTTCTAGTTACTGGCTGTTAGTGACAATGAATATGTATCTATGAAATAATGAATTCATATTAGCGATGGCTCAATTTCTAAACCTAGCCTCAGCAGTGACTTTCAGCCCTTAATAATGTACAGCTGTGTCAAACCACAGAATTAAGTTGGAAGACCCTCTGTGTCACCAGGTCAATTGACCTGGACAGGCTTACACCCTCTAACTTGGAAGAAAAAAATTATACTTTTACCTAACTGCACATTTGTGCTTGCTGGAAGAAAAATCTGTTATTCCCAGGACTGTCAGAAGTCCTGTGGGTTGTGACCTGCTTGCAGTGGTGATTCTTGTCATGACCCTGTTGTTAATACCAAGTTGAGAGCCAGGGAAGAAGAAATATATTTTAACTATGTTTAAGATTGTGGACAAAATGCCCATGGAAAGAATACTCAGGTCATCAGTAATGCTCTGCTACCCAGAGGTTATTCCTTTTACCCAGTCTTCATTGGAAATGGCCTTCAGAAACTGTGCTTTCTTAGGGAAAATACTACCTCAACACATAAGGAATCACATTATATTTATGTAGAGAAGTAAGGTATTTATCCCCCACTGCACAAAGGTTCAGATTTTTATACAGAACATGCACTTGATCATAACTGAAGAGTAGCTCAAAATGTCTCCCACACTTTAAAGTTTCATATAAGCTTTGAATGAACTCTGAAGATAAAGGGATTTAATATAAACCAGAAATACCACAAATAAATGCAGACATTTCTAGGTGTGTAATGACATACTAGAATTCTGTTTTCTCCTTATCTGTTGAATTAGAGGTGCAATTTAATATTTTTCAACTAAATTTGATTTAGTATTCTAATCCATGCCTTTGCCAAAAAGCACAGACTACTAACCCGCTTTATCATTATTGGATTGATATTTAACTTCAGTTGGCTTGCAAATGTTATGAATTCTGGAGCTTTTTATTCAAGTTTTTACTTCTAGTAACATTTTTTTGAGCTTGTGCCCAGATGAGTAATAGTTTTGTTTTAATAGTTTCAGTATGTTTTAATACTTAAAAGCTGTTACCATAAGCAAGAAATATGCTGATCTTTTCCCCTCTTCTGGATGTAGAAAGAGTGGGATATATAATCTAACTGTCTGAACTTTGTTTTGTATTAGCTGTCTTCTTGTTTCACATCACAGAAACCAAGACATTTTTTTGATACCTCTATGTGATCTTAGCTGATCCCATAGCAATTGGAATGTGATGCATCATTGATTATCATATAATACAGATATTTACGAGATGTAATCAACTTAGAGGCCTCTTGGTCCTGTATATATGAAGCAGTCAATTTGTTTATTGGCTTTCTACACTGACTAGTCCTAGGTGACTGATTTTTGATGGGAGATATCACCATGATCTTATGGTCAAGAAAGTATTTGTCCAGTTTTTGTGAGGATACAGAGGAATAGTAATTGAATAATAAACATACAATCACAACTTTATAAGAATCTTGAGTAATTAACACAGCAAATTTGATAATGGTGGATAGAGGTAAATAGTAAGAAGTGTAAATATGGCTCTATCATTTCATAAACCTTAAGAGTTCTTTGGTAGCAGTGTCAATCAAGATAGATGCAGGAAAATAAAAGCTCCAGAAAGACAGAAGGAAGGGCATTAAAAATATAAATACAATTGTATTAACTAACGATAACATATGTTTTCCAGAGGTCTGAAATTAAGTGTGTTATGATGAACAGTTGCATCTAAATCAAAGCAAGTTGTGCAAAAGTCTGTTACCTGTTGTCTCACACACCAGACTTCAGACAATTACGGTTCCACTCTTGGGTCATCTCAGTGAATATATTTACAGTAGGTCACAGGAATGTCAGAGAAAACCTCTCATTCCATTCATGATGTTGAGCACTGTCAAGCTTATGAGT
The DNA here is from genome assembly GCA_013397555.1 of Urocynchramus pylzowi. Classification (NCBI taxonomy): domain Eukaryota; kingdom Metazoa; phylum Chordata; class Aves; order Passeriformes; family Fringillidae; genus Urocynchramus; species Urocynchramus pylzowi. Next base: position 736,848 of record VZRH01005651.1, on the reverse strand, counting down.
GCCTTGCAGAGATCATCAGTCTCCTGGGCAGGGAGCTTGAACATCAGTAAACTTGCAAGTAGTATCAGTTTGTATTGAGATCAGAGAGATCATTTACCAGATGACAAACTTTCGAGAATGATCTAATAAGCAGGTACTCTGCAGAAGGAAAAGTGATCTACAAGAATTCATTCTCCTGTTCAGCACTTTTTCTTGCTTCTATGCTTAACTTGTAACTACTTAAGGCTATTATCATTACAGCAAACAGTTATGAAACTTGACATGATGTGTTTGGGTTAGCTAGATCTAGCTGCAATGCAAATAGGACATGCAAACCTAGCCAGTGGTAATATCTTAAATGAGATCTGAGGCTCCTTTAGGTGTGAACGATAACTCACACTAAGTAAATGACCTTATAAATAGTGCCCACTGATGTGGAATTGCATAAATGGGCTGTCATTTTGTCATATAACATGTATCTGTATTTCTGAAGAGCTTTTCCTGAGATGCTAAATGTGGTTCTTTCTCAATGGGAATGACTCATATCATCACAAATTTGATATTGTGACATTTTCGGGTATTATTCCATTTTGTCCATCTAGCTTGGTGTTATAGTCTTCAGAGTGCTACATGCTGAAGTGAATCAGCAAGGTGACATAATCTTTTCTAGATTAATTTAAAAGGATTGTGGAGCAATAGATCATTTAGATAATGGAGTGTTGTAAATGATTTATGCTACTTAAAATCCTGTAAATTAGAAATTTTTCTCCTCAGAGAGGGGTGACTTCTTGACAGCTATCTTTTATGAGCTAGAAAAAGGCTATATCACCTCCAATACAACAGGTTTTCTTTGGGCATTAACATGCCTAGATTTCCAATGCTGGAACATTTAGTCGTAGTTAGGGTGGATGACTGTAGGCATCACAATTTCAAATGTAAATCTTAATTTTCATTTATCTTGCTTGTGACTCTGTAAGAATTCGTATCTGTGAACAAATGAGTGGAATTTACTTACACAGACACTCACAGAATCTCAATATTGCTGCACTTTTATTATTTTAAATTTAGGGCAAAGCTTGGCTCAGAAATCCAACAGAATGTTTCAGTTTTCTTCCAGAGGCAAGTAAATAAGCCAGTCAGGGACCTGATTACAATCTTAACACAGAATTACTTTATGTCAGCAAGGATTGTGCGGTGCTTAAGGCAATGAACTCTGCATTATATTACAGAGGACATGTTACAGTTTCTAAACTCTTTTGTCAGAATCCTAAATGTGTTGTGCTCTATAATTTTTTAGTAGTTTTTGGTGAATGTTCATATTAATGATGTGTTTCTAGAATATGATTTGTTTAAAAATGGCAGAAATGTTTCAGCACAAGGCAATATCATCAATAACAAAAAGTTGTGTAATCAATGTGTGATGTAAATCTTCACTCAGTTTTTTAAAACTCCTTTGGAGAGAGGAGGCTGAATGTAGAAACATTTATGAGAGGGTGAAGTGTTCCTGCTGTATCTAAATATCTACACAGCTCAGTAGTAAAGCAGTTTAAAAAAATGAAAATAGGATAAACTCCAAATAATGTAAAATAGACTTTGAAATTGAAGAAAACTTGAAATGCAAAAATACTGGGGAAATATCCATTCTCTTTTTCTCCTGGGTTTGTTGCAGATGTCAAAGTGGTGGTGGGGGTTGCAGGTACAGCCTCTGTGAGGTGGGGGTCGGTTCCAGGCAACTCCAGGCAACCCACCACAAGGCATAGCTCAGGCCCTCAGACACGGGGCTGGTGCCACTGGGAAAGTGTATTTAAGAAAGGTTGGGAAATGATGGACAGGGAAGAGGGAACCAACGAGTGAGGAGCAGCAGTGTGAACACTGTGGTTAGAGAGGAGAAGGAGAGAAGGAGAAGGAGAAGGAGAAGGAGAAGGAGAAGGAGAAGGAGAAGGAGAAGGAGAAGGAGAAGGAGAAGGAGAAGGAGAAGGAGAAGGAGAAGGAGAAGGAGAAGGAGAAGGAGGTGCTTCATGGCAGAACACGCATCCGCTGAAGCCCATGAAGGACCCACACTAGAGCAGGGGAGAAATGTGAGGAGGAAGGAGGCAGAGATGACCTGACCAGAACTTCCTTTGCCCTTTCCCCCTGAGCCTCTTCTCACAGGGAAGGAGAGAACTCTCCTGAGTGCTGTAGTGAAGCTGAACATAGGAAAGGGGTAAGATATCTTTAGGTTTAATGTTTGTCTTTTTGTTTCCAAGTACTCAAATAAGTAATTAAATATATATTTATTATTACCAGATATTAAATATTCATTACTAATAGTTAAATATTTGCGATATTTTTGTAATTACAATTTTCTCTGAGTTGGGTCTGTTTTGCCCACTGAATTTAACTTTGAAAAAACAATTCACAATTCAGATGTTTGGATTCCATACAGACACATACTGAGGTAGTTAGTTTCTGTTTTATTTATGAATGAAGTGGTATCTTCAAAAAAAGTCTATGACTCTTGTTTGGAAGGTGAAACCAGCACTTTCTCTGACTGCATTTTGATTTTAAAAGACTTTTCTTACTATAAACATTTCCAATCCAATTACCTGGCAAGTCTCCTTTACTACCTCCTTTACTCCATAAAAGAATTAAAAACTAAATAAGCATTAATTCTGGGGCTTCTCTAGAAAAAAGAAAAAAGGTTCCTTGTTCCCACAAAATCAAAGCTGTTTTAATTGATTTATTTGTCAAATAGTATCATCTTAATCAAGATGAAATCAAGACTAAAAATCATTGCATAAAATTTTGTGTAATGGTGGTGATTGCAGTTGTGGACTAAGACTGAATAATGGCTACTAATACTAATACATGGTCTGAATGATACAGGCACAAACTGTCAATACTTTCATGGAATTTTGTTACAAATATGTTCTGCATGGTCTTGGTGTCACATTAAAAGAAATATCTGGGTATTCCAAATAAGCAATCCAAAAATCATCATTCAGGAGGTGTACTTTCAATGCACTGTATATTCATTGCACTTGTTTTAGAGTACTAGTATATTTGAAATAAGATCAAGTAGTACCAAAGTTGGAATTTCTTTACAATTAGTGCTAAGTAGCTAACAGGATAGGAAAGAATTGTAGATTAAAAAAATAAGGCAAACATTTCTAACAATAGTAAAAGATGATACTATACTAAGCATCACTAAGTGATGTGATTAGTGAAACCTGTTCTCCATTCCAAAAGGCCCCAAATAATGGTGATTCTGACTGGGCCTGTAGCAAAGTTTGCCATGCAATTTTTTACACTTACAATATATGCAATGCTGTGAGTTTCATAAAGAAATACACCACAGAATAGTTTTGTGGTTTGCAGGTATCTTCAAGGTAACCTCATGCTTAAGACTGAGATAGCTCAGATCCCTTTTAATATTTGCTTTCAAAGACACCACATTAGTGTTAAGGAAGGATAAAATACTGCAGGGTGAGTCTTTTAAATGGCACTATTTGTGTGAGAGTAGATGCATAATGGCAGGCTAATGATTCTACTCTGTCCATATGTTCAATAAACCAAAGTGAGGTTTATATTTAGGCTCTGCATTTAGTCACCAGCTTCATTTCAATTACACAGTCATCATTTGTATTCTCTTAGTGCCTCTGCTCTCCGCTGGGGAGTTACAGCAGTATTTCTTTAAGCACTGTAAGCCTGGGTGGCAACAAGTGATGACTTCTGTCTGAAGAGGTTTCCTGTGTAAGGAGGGACTGTTCTGTTCCACTATCAATAAATAAGGGCACATGGGAACAAAAGGGAACATTCCTTTCTCAGGATTAGTGAGATTAGTATACCTGAGATTTTAACTGTTTTCTTGTCTTCTTTGTTATGATGTCACTTTCTCTGCTCTGAGGTTTAACAAACTACATGTTTTATTGTGAGGCCTGATATTCCCCTGTAAGAAATACATTATCAGATATTTCAAAACAGCATGATGGAATATTTTCAACTTTTAATCTGAAATACTGAGTAACATCTGCTTTCACTGCCCATAATGGGGTTCAAGAACCTTTATAATTGCCTACTATCTTAATGGATCCATGAGGAGCTATTACAGTAATTGAGATTTCAAAACAACACAGATTAATTAGATTGCACCATACATTTATTGCTAGCTTCATATTTACTCTGTTAGGAATTTTTTTTGTTGCTTTTTATTTAGTGTGATTCGGGTTTGTATTTGGTGTCATGAACACTTTTGACAAAGAAATAATGGGCAGTTCTAGTAATGAAGACAGACTTGTTACCTGGATGAGAAATTTCAACATGGTTATCTATTTGAATTTTTAGTTCACGTCTTATAAATTCTGTCAGTTGATTCAAAGAGGACTTTGGGATACCATAAGGAACAGCAAAATTTAAAAGAAAAAAATGTAACCTCTTGCACAATTATTTTTGAGTGCTATTTGATGGCAACTGAAAGACATATCTTCATTTAATGAGTGCAAAGTGCAAATGCAACCATGGCAATGATGTCTTTAATTTAACCTGCAACATCAGTGTATGCAAAATCATGTAAGATTACGTATTCATAGCTGCATTCAAAACACTGTCCATGATGATGATTGTGTTTGCATTCTTAGGAGTCAATGAGAAGTGTCTGCACCTCTTTCAGAGTTTTGACCTTCATTTGAAGGTGTTGAAATGATATTTCTGATTGTTGTTCGAATTCCTTGTGGAGAGATGGAGAAAACTTTGAGGATGGAACAAGGCAAGGAGTGATTACCCCCTGCTCCCCCTTTTTTTCCCCTTCATTTTACCTTCCTGGAAGCTTACTGCTTTGACACCTGGAAAGAAATGGTCTTCTCTGTACATTCAACCAAGCAAGAATGATGACAATTCATGGATTATATATGCCCTTTTCTCATCTGTTTTTTTATAATTATTATGCCTGCTTTGGGATCTCTAAGCAATCTTGAAGGGGTCCTGCTCTTCTGTGAGGGATGCATGGTAGGGAGCTGAGTTTTGTAACACAGAGTTTGTCATACCAAACTGTATTATTTTGAGTCTTCCTAAGCTCTTCATGGTTAGTGAAGGGATACAGAATCAGATACACTATATTTATGCTGAATCAGAATCACTGTGTGTTTTGGAACATTTATTCAAACAACCAACTTTAACAGATACTCCATGACAGGTGTTACTTCAGCTTCCAATTTATAAACAGGGTAGCACAAAAATCTTTCAATATCTTCTGTAAATATAAATAGATTATGTCTTTCATCAATATATATTATGAGGTTACAGTCAAACTATTTTGTGTAAATGTGACATCTGAATTCCTTCTATGGATAGGGAAAAGAGGAAAAAAGAGTGCAAAACATATGAATGAATTCCTTAGTCAAGTTATTGGGTGCAGGAATATCTGAGCCTATTTACTTAGTCTTTTTGTTCTTATTGAAACTATCTTTTTTTTCCCTGAATCACTGCAAAATCTACATTTGTCTTCTCAACTATTTCAGACACATCCTGCAAATACAGCTAATTAAGAGCCAACCACTAGTTGGAGTTTCCCTCAGAGCTTTCCACTGATTTGTTTTTGTTTATGATGTACTTTGTTTGCTTCATTTCAGCGATACATTTGTGCAGTCTTATTTAGCCTTTTGAGCATCAAGTTACTGGAGCATCAGTGCACACAGCATGAAAAGAAATGAGTCATTCACCCATTCCCAATCTTTTGTTTCCTCAGCTGATTGAAGGGTTCAATAAATTACTGTGGTTCATAATGACTATAAAAGTTAAACACTATTTTTATCTATTCAGCTGTGTTTTAAATACAGCATTGGGATCTATCATTCTGTCATGGAGAGAGGCTCTGGAAGCATTTGACAACTTATAATCTTTCCTCCTTCACATATTCATGAGACAGAAAAATTATGCATGCAAGCAATAACTTTACACATTAATTATTGAGTCAGATATCAGGAAGACCATAACTTTATGAAAGACAATGCATAGAAATACTTCGATTTGAAGAAAAGATGAAGTTCAAAGGAAAAGATCCCAAGGTTTGAATAGCAACAGATAATTTCCTGTCCTTCCTCCTCTATGCTTTATCTAGGTCTTGGGGCAGAATATCTATATTGTGAAATTCCCTAAGGAAGAGCAGAAGTGAGCAGCAGGAGATCCAGCTGTTCACTGGGCTCCTTAATGGGCTTGGGCAATGCCCGACCGGCGCCGGTTACAGATGGTGTAATGAGATCCTTCTCTCACTGAATCAGTTGTGATTCTTAGCATGCTGCAAGGAGTCAGCAAGGCCATGACACTATCACTTTCTGTATTCCTTTCTTCCTGGAAAGAAGATGAAGCCTGACAACTGCCTTGCCCAGACCATGCAGCAAGAGTCGTGGGCTTCTACTGCATCCTTCTGCCCTCTATATTCCCTTATTATTTGGCTTAATGAATCAATGCACCTGTCTCAGTATATCCAACAGTGATAAGGTAGCTTCCTAATTTCTTCATGGCTGTTGGTGACTCATACTACTAATTTCAAGTAATTCAACTGGCTGTATTGTGGAAGCCCCTGAACTTGTTCTTAGACTATTACTGGGTTTTTTTGATGCTAGCATTTACAATTCATCCTGGTTTTACACAGCAATAATTCACTGAAATAATTTGTTCATAAGAGAGAGAAAAGAATACTTCTGTTGCTATTTCATCTACACACTGCAACACAGAAACAATGCTTAGTAGGAGTTAACCTATGCTCCTGAATAATCTTTTATAGATTAAAAAATTGCTCAGGTATACTGAGCAATTCTTTTCATTCAAGTGACATTTGAATTTGACACTTCCCACAGCCCTTTTTATTCCAATAACATGGGCAGGATATGAAATAAATTTAGTGCAGAATGAAAAATGGCTGATGTCGTAAACCTCCAGAGCCTTGTGATAATCTCTATAGATTAGAGCCCTTTGCTTTAAAATAATAAATACTCTTTCTAGTGATTTAAGGTTTTTTCTATATATTGCTTATGATGAAAACGAAACATTTGCAGTTATCTATATACTTGTGTGTAAGTGAACAAACACAGTAGCAATGACACTTTGGCACCATTGCACAATTTGTGTGTGTTCAGCTATATATCCTGCTATACAAAGCTCAGATAAGATCTGAATTGTGTTATTTGAAATTGCTAAGCTTTTGTATTTTAGGTGCTTTATTCTACTGTCATGCTTCATGCTTCTCTGGCCAGAATATACTTTTTTTTTTTTTTTTTTTTT
>VZRH01005651.1:631625-729546 GCA_013397555.1 Urocynchramus pylzowi | reverse complement strand
TTTTTTTTTTTTTTTTTTTTTTTTTTGAGATGTGCATTGGTATCCTTTAAACTCCACAGCATTCTGCTGGAAAAACTGGCTGTTCATGACTTGGATGGGTGCACTCTTTACTGGGTGAAGGGCTGGGCCCAGAGTGTGGTGGTGAGCGCAGTTACATCCAGTTGGTAGCTGGTCACCAGTGTAGTTTCCCAGGGCTCAGTACTGGGACCAGTTAGTCCTGTTTAATATCTTTATCGAGGAGCTGGGTGAAGGGATCAGGTGCACCCTCAGTCTGTTTCCCAGTGACACCAAGATGAGCAGAAGTGTTGATCTGCTGGGGAGCTGGAAGACTGCAGAGAGATCTGGACTGACTGGATTGATGAGTCAAGTTATGAAGGTCAACAATGCAAAGTGATGGGTCCTGTGCTTGGGTCCTAACAACTCCATGCAGTGCTACAGGCTTGGGCAAGAGTGGCTTGAGAGCTGCTCAGCAGAAACAATTGACAGCTGGCTGCCCATGAGCCAGCAGTGTGCCCAGGTGGCCAAGGACATCAGTGGCATGTTGACCTGTATCTAGAATAGTATGGCCAGCTGGACCAGGGCAGTGATCATTCCCTTGGACTTGGCAATAGGTGAGGTCACACCACAAGTAATGTGTCTACTTCTGGGCCTCTCGCTTCAAAAAGGACAGTGAGGTGCTGGAGTGTGTCTACAGAAGGGCAATGGAGCTGGGCAAGGGTCTAGAAAACATGCTGTGAGGAGCAGCTGAAGGAAGTGATGTTGTTCAGATAAGGTAAATATTCAGGCTCAGAGAGGACCTCATTCTCTAAAACTACCTGAAAGGAGGCTGTAGAGAGGTGGGGGTTAGTCTCTTCTGCCATCTCTCAAATAAAAGAACAAAAGGAAATTGTATTAAGTTGTACCAGGAGACGGAAAAAAAAAAACAACAAATCACTGTGAAGTGGTTAGACATTGGAAAAAGTTGATGATGGAGTCACTGTCTCTGAAAATGCTCAGGAAGTGTTGGAATGTGGCACCTGGGAATATGGTCTAGGAGGGATTATGGTTGTGCTAAATTGATGGTAGGACCTTGAAGGTCTCTTCCAACCTTGATGATTTGGTGATTCTCTGAACTTGTCTTGAGATCCCACAGTAGATCTTGTGCTAGAGCATAGACATACCATCAGGTGTTAATTACAGTCAGTGCTACTGAATGACTCAAAATGAGAACACTGAGTATCTTTTTATACAAGCTATTTGATTCTTTGATCAAAGAAAACTGAAAAATAAGTTGAAATATCTTTTTAGAACATTCAGGAAGATTAATGCTGTCTTAATTTCATTCTGGCTAATTTCTGATTGTATGTCTTACAAACTTTCATCTTCCCTAGGAAATATATTTATAATAAATGTGGAGACCACTTTTGATAGTATAAGAGTATTTCTTTCTAGATGAGCGCCATTTCTAACTCTGAGCTTTTTTTCTGAGGTTCCTGTACCCAGTGGGGTAAAAAAAGTAAATTACTTGAAGTGCAAGTATCACTGTTTTAAAGGTAGCTGGCAAAAGCAACACTTAAGAATTAATTTCTGTGTTACTTAGAAGTAAGTAAAATATGTTGCTGCATTGATTCTGGTCCTATTTTATGTATTTGGAAATAGCATAACTCTTATTAACAAAGAGTATAAAGCCTTTGCAAAACAAATACATAACTTCATTTTCAAAGAATTGTAGGGTAGGCATATTGAGTTCTATAAAAAATTCCATTCCCTAGATTGTTTCTTTTTTATTTTTTTGATGAATCAGAAGGCCTTGAGTGCAAATGTGTATTATGTAGTTCCACCACAAGCTTTTGGGAAACCTGTATTTGTTTTTCCCAAAACTCCCTCGAGGATCACTAATTAATCAATAAACATTTTTTTCTTCACCTCTTATAGGAGAAATATCATACTAACTCATCTTGAAATTCTGTAATTTTCTGTGTGATCAAAAGCCATGAACATCTTAGTGCCATGGTAGTCCAGCAGAGGAAAAAACGTTTTAAATGAAAGAAAAATGTTTTAGTGCGAGAGTGGCCACACACTAGAAAAGGTTGCTTAGAGATGTTATGTGATCTTTGCCTTTGGAGTTGTTTGAAACCAAACTGGAGACCATTCTGGGCAGCCAGCTGTAGGTCACCCTGTGCTGAGGAAGGGGGCTGGACTGAATGGTCTCCAGGGGTGCCTTCCCACCTCAAGTATTTTATGATCCCTGTTGATGACATCGTGACTTAGATTAGCTGAAAAGACTTTCCCACAAGGACACATTAATCTGTTGAATTTTTTGACATGGCTTCATGGTAACAGTTTCATTTTTCCGTTAATATAAATGAATTAATTGCAATTAAAGATAATGTATTGCAGTCCCATAGAAGTAGAATACTTAGTCCATCTCTTTTCTAATTTGAGATGGTGTGAAATCATTTTAATAGGCTAACATCTCAGAGTTGTTGTTATGTATGTCAATGCAAAGGAAGAGCTAAAACACTCCTCAGTGTATATATCTCCCTGATTTACATATCTATGCAGACATTACTGTTAATTTATCTTGTGCTGTGTTTCCTTTTTTACTTCTGTAACAAGTACATGAAAACTGGATGGTCACTCATCACTTAACCACTCAGGAACTCATTCACTTGGAGCAGACACCACCACTGCCTGGACTGTTAGGCAAGAGGGGAGCTGAAGTGGGGACTTAGAGAGCTGCTCCTTGTTTTTCAGATTGTGGAAGCATGCATCCCTTGCTGGCCAGTTTATGGTTCACATTAGCCTTTGTGCTGCCTAGTGGGGCTCTACTTTGCTGAGATATTTAGAGCCACAGGCATACTTAAATTTGTGAAATTTGTGTTTATTTTCATTAAGTATCTATATGCAGAAAACAAATATATGAGCTTCCACACAGTTTGAGTTCCAGACACATCTACCTAGTTACCATGGACTGCATCTAATCGAGGTCTTTGTATGGTATGTACAGCTGTCTAGGAATTAATATGATTCTTCAGACAAATTTATCATTTCGTTAGGAATATAGACCATGAATGAACTCAAAACTCTTCAGCATTGCTAATAGTTTGTCTGTGAGGTCTTCTACAGAAAGTCCTGAGTTTTGTTTCCTAGTGTTAGCCATGCCATGCAAGATCTACATCCAGAGATGAAACCACCTTAGCGTAGCAGCACTCTCGAGTTGTGGAACTCTGCTAAGCATCTATGTTCATGCTGATAACGTAGTTCTGGATCCAGTTGTGTTTGAAAAGATTGTATAGATCAATCGTTAAAGCTTTTATCTACTTCCAAGCAGAAGCAGGAGGATGAGGTGAAGGCTGACATGGAATTTCTTACCCTTTAGTGTCAGTGCATCCAGGGCTTGTTCTCTGTGAAACTTTTTACAAGTGTAAGTAGTGATAGGACAAGAGGTATGGCTTTAAATAGGAAGAGAGTAGATTTAGGTCAGATGTAAGGAAGACGTTCTTTCCTGCGAGGGTAGTGAGGCACTGGAACAGTTTCCCAGAGAAGTTGTGGATGCCCCATCCCTGGAAGTGTTCAAGGCCAGGCTGGACAGTGTTCTGAGCACTCTGGTCTAGTAGGAGGTGTCCCTGCCTATGGCAGGGAGTTTGGAATTAGATGATCTTTAAGATCCCTCCCAACCCAAACCATTTTGTGATTCTATGAAACAAAAAATTGCACCATTTGACTTGTGAGCAGATTTCATGATGTTGCAGATCTGTGTGCACACACTACTCTATCTGCTATTCCAATTTTTTCTCCATTGAGAAGTTATTTTAATTTTGGTGGGGTTATTTTCCCTAGAATTATATTGATCTTCTGTGTCATAAGTCACGTGATTGTGTGATTTTGATACAGCGTGCTATGAAAGTTCAGCATTTTTTGCATTTTTCCTTTAAGAAACACTTGCATGCATGTGGTCTTGCATGGGGTTTACATAAAAATAATACCAGCATCCATCTGTACTACCAATTTTCAGATCAGCTTTTTAAGGGGAAAAATGCTTATGAAAATGATTGCATTTGCAGTATGGAATCAGAAGCATAGACTTGTTTGGGTTGGAAGGGACCTCTAAAGGTCATTTAGTCCAATCCCTTTGCAGTGAGCAGAGACATGTTCAACCTGTTCCAGTGTTTCAATGCCCTCATAATAAAAAATGTCTTCCTTATATATAATCTGATTCTACCCACTTTTTGGTTTAAAACCATTTCCCCCTGTCATATCAAAATATTGCACTCGGCTTGTCTCTTGACATTTGAGATGAGGCTTGTTTTGTTTTGTATACTGATTTTATTGGTCTTCTGAACACTGAACCTCTGCTCAACAGTGATGGCTTTTTTTGAGTAAGCCTGGGTTGTTTTTCAATTAGATACTAAAATAAGGTGGGCTTGTGTGTATGGTTTCATGTGCATTACTTACACTGTGCAAACGATTCAGATTGTGGATAGTTTTCCATTGTGCCATGAAACTTCTTGAGAAAATACATTTCTTTTTCATTAATTCCAGCTATAAATAAAGTAGTAGAGAAACAGAGATCAGTGTAATGTTTCCTGTTGTGATCTTTGAGACAGGATGGATGAATGAGTCATTCATTTAAGTAGCAGTGCTGATAATGAAGGCTTCAAGGAAGATATTAAATTCTGTCATTGTGATTTGCCTGTGCTTGGGCTCTGGATCCTGAAAGCGACACTCCCAGACTGTCCAGGTCTGCTGCAACACACAACAACACTGCTCTGGCAGTTGCCTGCTGATGCTTTGCCTGTTGACCCCTTTTAGCATCAAAGCTTCTGAAAGCCAGACTATTACTGAGCAAAGTGGAGAGTCCTGATGTCTCTGGCTGTGATGCTGAAATGCATGCAGCCTCGCTGCTGGGGAGAAGGCAGGGCTGCTACTCTTGGGAAGGAAGTAGGGACTGATTGACTTCTTAAAATAAATGCTTCATTTCTGTGTTTGTGTGTGCACTGCAGGAGTTTTGGTGTGTTTTGCATGCTACTGATGTCATAGTACATGTGGTTGCTGCTTATTTTCAGCTGATGTCTCCACTGCTCTTTTTCCCTCTCACAACTGAGTATCAGTTTCTGCCCTTGTCTGATCTACAATTTCCACCCCCTGTAACTTATGCCTCCCACTATTTCTCACAGAAAAATAATGAGTTCTACTGATTATTTTCCTTATTTCTTCCCACTCCCTCAGCACCAAGCCTCACTAGCCTTCCCACTCCAGGAAGGGGGAAATGAAAGTAGCAACAAAATTAGTAATTCTTCTGCACAGACTCTTATTTGTTACTGTCAGTGCTCTGCCATAGCTCAGATTCCTGGGGAGAAGGGTTAAAAGCCGAGCAGTTGCTGGAACCTTACATCTTGGTGCACAGGAATCTAATAACACACCAGTACTGCAGTTGCATGGAGTTACTGAGGGGAGGCATAAATACGATTTCCTTAAAGAGGAGCCAAACCACATTCTTTGAAGAAATAAATGCTCTTTAGATCATTACTGCTTGCTGTTATAAACAAACAGAGTAAAACAAAACAAAAATTTATTTGTTTAGACAACCAATTTGTAGAATTAATTGCTTTTTAAGTATAGCATTAAACTGTTGCTTTTTTATGTCTGAGTTATTTAGAGTACTTTTCTCTAGAACAGCAGTAAAAGGAGACCCCACATTCATGCTGTATTTAAAGCATTCACAACTTTAAATTGGTAACACCACATCCATTTTGTTTCTATAATAAAATGTTTTTAGCAAGTATGGAATACTCCATCTAGGCCTGATTTCCAACTGAAATCAGATATGACAGAGATTGTCAAGCTAATGTGTCCTATCTGGTTAGCTGTAATTTTGCGTGGTTTTTGTTTGTTTGTTTGGGTTTTTTTGTTGTTGTTGTTATTGTTTTTTTATTTGTTTGGAGCTTTTTGTTGCTGTTGTTTTGGTTTTGTTTTTTTTGGTTTTTTTGGTTTTTGTTTTTGGTATTTGCTAAACAGAATTCTGACATTCCTGGAAGAGGGCTGAAATGAATATTTGGTAGTCTGTAAAAATCCATATGAACAAGCATGGCTTTATCATTAGTTCATGGCATTCTAAACTCAGACATGGCATCCTAGTGCAAGAACAATGTTTCTCACCACTAGGATTTGCCTCCTGCCTGTTCTTTCATATCACTTCAGTCTCTCACAGTGAAAGCCATTAACAACAACTGCTGCTTTACACATGCTGCAAAACTTCGTGGTTCATCTCCAGTGGTTGTTGTGAACCACAGTCTGGGCTTTACAGCTGAGTTTGTCTCCAGGGACAGCCACCTTCCCCTTCTTGGGGGAATGTGGAGATATGGAGTTTTTTCATAATACACTTTGCATGCTGACTACTTTTAATACACTGGTTGCTAGTGTTCTGCTTCTCAGGGGCTGTAATCCTGCTTCTTTCTTCTAGGCAAGCAGGTGGATTGCTAATGATTGCCTGAATTTAGATCCAAGGTGAAACTCAGAAGGTGCAACCATGCACCATAACCCTGAGGGTGGTTTGGTGCAAGTGTGTAAGAGGTAGGGTGGCCACAGCAGTGGCAGAAAAATTGTTCTCAGACAAGAGCTGGTACAGTTGATACAGTTTTCAAACATGGTGGTGCAGGAAATAGTGTTTCTTTCTGTTGGCTCAATGGTCTGTAAAATAAAGTATTCCTTCATATTTCAACAAGGTGGATGTCTTGATCAATCTGAGCAGTCTTGCTATAGAAATGGAGTCCAATTATGTATTATCGAAAATACATTGGCTCTTTCTGTAGATAAAGTAATTTTGACTTGGAAAGAAATTATTTTGCTTTTAGAGGATAAGATAGCATTTCACTCTCTTCCCACCACTTTTTGACCTTGCTATTGTGTTTAATTCTCTTTTGTTGACACTTTTCTTCAAACTGGAAAAAATTTCCTGAAAGCACCTGGGCTTCCATTTTCTGGGACATCTTCTGCAGAATTACTGATCCTCATCCCTTTGGCATACCTTGGTAGTTTTGAGATTAATTCGCCTCATTTTTCGAAGTGTCAGTCACAGGCTCTCCTTCTTACTTTGTTCTTTCTTTTGGCTGATTATTTTGCTTTCTGTTCTCTCACCATTACCCACTTATTCTTCTGTGAGCTCTGCTGCTTACCTGCCTCCCTTGCCTGTTCCTCAGGGATGAAAGCAGATCTCATCTCTTTCTACAACTACCCAAAAGGAGGTTGTAGCAAATTGGTCTCTTCTCCCAAGTAACCAGCAGGAGAACAATAGGAACTGGCCTCAGATTGCACCAGGGAAAGTTTTAGACAGGATATTAGGAAAAGTTTCTTCACTGAAAGGGTGTTCAGGCAGTGGAACAGGCTGCCCAAGGAAGTGGTTGAGTCACCATCCCTGAAGGTATTTAAAAGACATAAAGCTGTTGCACCTAGAGATGTGTTTTAGTGGTGGTCTTGGCAGGGATGGGTTAATGGTTGGACTTGGTGATCTTAGTGATTTTTTCCAACCTAAATGATTCTGTAATTCAGTCATTTGCAGGCATCTTTGCTCTTCTTTCCTTCCATTTTGAATCTTAATTTCTCTGGGTATTTGGAGCAATCTAAACTTATCCTGCAAGCTTTATTCTTCTGTGTAAAGTGTTTTGCTTTTGTGTCCTGACATCATGACCAAAAGTTTTCCATCCATGTCATCAAAGTGTGCACTGTAAAAATCTTTTTTTGCCAGATTTATGAGTTTTGGGTATATCTGGCCTTAACTGTACTCTTGTATGATTTCATTACTCATCCAAATTAAGCCTTTGTTCTTATCTCTGCCATTAGTCTGGAAATACTTTCTTTGGTGGAACTTAGATTGCATTTCTTACACGTACATATTCCAGAGCATCCTTACCATATGTAAGAGATTGTTTTAATGGTCTTCTCTTCTCATTCCATCTTCTGCTGCCTCTGAAACCATTCTGATAATTTTTCTTGCTCATACCATTAAGTGTAAAAGCACTAAAAAAATAAAGAAATAGCTCCCAGGAACTTCTCCCACCTTTAAATAGATATCTCCACTGTGTTTCTATTTTGTTGACTTTCACTGCTTTACCAGTGAGCTTTAGTTAAGGTTAAAAATGTACTGAAATAAACTTTGATAGGGTTTATTTAAAAAATGTGGTTTACATGAAGGGTTAACTCTTGCTAGCCCTAACCCAAACCCTTTCATTCCTCTCCCCTGGAATAACCTTGTTCTAAAGTTGTGAAGAAGTGTTCCTAAATAGCTGGAGGGGGTAGGGAGTTTCATTTGCCTTTAGATGTCTGTAATAGTGACTGCTGTCTCTGGGAACACTATGTTCTCCATACATTCATTATTGGGAAATAGGCAGATTTAGTTTACAGTTTACTTGGATGTGCTTAGAAAAAGTACTTAGAGAGTAAATTGCTACAGGAGGTAGCTTTGATGCATTCTTTCTCTATGCAAAAAGATAAAAACCTTCAGGGTTCACTGGATAGGCCCAGTTTTCTTTGCTCAGTTCTTTGGCTTGGCAGATACTTTTTTGCTAGATTATTACAGTGAATATTACTTTTTCCTTGAAAAGATTGCTTTTTTTTTCCTAGCCAGCAATCTTATTTCTGATGAAGTTTTAAATATTTAATAGAGCAATTGGTCTGTAGAAAGAACTATTTGCATTGTCTTTGTATTCTTACATGATGACTGAGGAAATTGACAAAGCAGTACTTTGTGTAGTATCTATGCTTATTTCCAAAACAGAGGAGGATAGATGTTTTCAATTTAGCATAGAATTCCCCACTGTACTTATCAGGCTTTACAGTCTTAACATTTTTAATCAGTTGTAAAAGATTGTCTTTCTCTCTGATTTATATAATAGACCTAAGTTTTTCTATTTTTGCTTCATTTGACTTCAGAATGTTTCCAATGCTATCAAAAATTGGCGTTTTGTTAATTGTACTTTAATCTTTAATTTTTCCATGTATCAATGTTGATAATGGTATCACTTTTTAAACAGTGAGTTTTAAAGACAGAAATGATTAGTCATAAACCAAAAGAGATACAATATTTAATACCATGCATATGACTGAAATTTTCCTCAACATCTTGTTGACTAAAGTTTTCAAGGGACTAATGACTGGTCATGGGTTTTGAATTCTCCAGCTGCTGGAGGGCTTTTAATGTTTTCTGGGGAACACTGGGGACTCTTCTTTCTTTCTCTTCCCTCTTGAGAGAAGCTATGGGAGGAATTGAGAGTTATATAAAACTTCCCTGGCACTCCCAGAAGTTCTTGTGTGGTAGTCTAACAGTCTCTGCACTAATGGGAAAATTACTTTCTTGCTTCCTGGTTTCCACTCAGTTCCAAGCACCTCTTTTGCCCATTGATGGTGTTTCCTCCTCTCCTGTCCAGTGCCTGATACTGGCCAAGGGCTGAGGTTCTTCCAGACATCGTTGTTTTCAGTGGGCTGCCCACTGAGAACAGACACAGAGCGGTTGGTGGCAGAGTGGGTCAGGACTGAAAGCAGGTGGTAGAGAAGAGCCAGGTTGGCTGCACAACAAGACTGCTGTGTTTTGCATCTACAACTTAAAGACACAGGTTAATCTGTTGATTGTGGCTGACCAGCAAAATAAAGGTCAGTTCCAGCCAAGACAGAAATTTTGGCAGGAGCACATCTTCTTTAGCAGTGGTCCTTCTAGAAATTTTGGGGCTAATCACACTGTAAACCTGATTTTTTGCTCTCAGAATTAGCAAGAATATTAAGGTATAGGCAATTTCTTCAGTATTGAGCTCTTCATAGGAGTTTCAATTAAGTAAGTAAAAAAAAAAAATTGCCTTCATTTTAGTGCTTCAGAGCACTGTTGTGTTTGTCTGGAACAAGCACTATTGTGTATGGAGACTGATCTCAAATCCATCTTTTTTTGTGGTGGAAATAGGGGAGCCCTCATTGGTAGGCTTTAATTACTTGTTGCTTGTGTTTCAACTAACTTGAAAACTGCTGTCTCTGATTTCTGGGTTTTCTTCAGGTCATTCAAACCGGAAGCTGATTACAAATACACCTGGCTCCTAATCACACCTGTTCTCTCCAACTCAGGCTTACCAGTGTCCTTGCCTGCTCATGAGGTTCTGTCATGACAGATGAGCAAAGAGGGAATTACTTTCAAGGACTTTAAACAAGTACACACCTGTAGAGTGATACATAACATGTCTGGCTGGTCCTTTGAGAACCCTTGGGTCACTGGTTTGTCATTGCTATTCACTCTTGATTCTTGAAATCTGCAAACCCAGGGTTACTTGCAATGAAGAATTTGCTACTAATACTTCAAATCATAGAGTGAGGAAATGGAGGATTTTGTAGTTTTCTGAAGATAAACTTTGAATTTAAAAAGCTGCTACTCCTTCATTCAAACTCCTTCAAAAGTTGCTATTTCTTTGTTCCATATTGGATACTTTTCCTCTGAGCCAACCTTTTTGGGTGCTGGGAAAAAGCATTATTTCACAGATGCCATTAAATTTGGGGCAAAGATTTTAAGAGCCATAAGGCAGTCTCTCTACAACAGATTAGAGAGCCTTGTAACAAGTGGCTAGTGCACAATCTGGCCAGTTGGCAGCAAAAAAGGAAAAATTTGCTTAAGAGTCGGGGTAAGAGCATTTTAGCTTGGAACAACTCAGTAGATGATGCAGTTGCTAGGAAATGTCTTTCATTTCTGGAAAAAGTCTTGAGGTGAAAGCTAATCAATAAGGTAGATACAGTGTGATGTCATTTGTTGCCATGGTTTCTGAACTTAGTAGTCTGTTATCTGCAAATAGTATTAATGGTTGCTATGCAATTGAATATTTTCATATTGTTGTTTTACCGTTATTAAGCACTTTAATCTTAGCTAAAGCTTCAAAGAGCAGACCACTTAGGAGTTTAAATGTTTTAATAGATAGGCTTCTATTACAACCCTAAAATATCTTGAATTTTGCTATCTAATAAACAACAGGCTTCAGCAGGAAGTGAACAAGGTTAACATTTTGGTGTTTAAATTTCCACAAAGCAGTTGACATTTTCTAGTAAATTAATCTGCAAATTAAATAACTATGGAATTAGTGCTATGACTCTTTACATGGCAGATCATGTTAAAAAAGGGGTGAGCAGTCAATCCTCTGGATGATAAGGCAGTCAAACGTATGAAGCTCTAAATGGCTGAAAAGATATCTCAGCTTCTTGAACAATGGCCTTGTGTTTCATATGTATTTCATCATGGGGTTGTACCTCTTTATTATGTTTGGCTTTTGCTAGAAAATATTTTGTAGCAGCTTATGCTAAGAATCAGGCAGCTGAATAGGCTGAAAAGGAAATGAGACTTGTTCCTGATAGTTGTCAATATGAAGAGAAAGCATTCTCAGGTCAGATCCTTTAAATCAAACATGACTTCATTTTTAATGTTTTGTGGAGGTATTAGTTTTAGTAGAATGCTTTGTATCATTTGCTTGATTTAGTAGCATCTCTTTGCAGTATTTTTTCTTCATAGTTTGAGTTTTTGAAAGCATTTTAGGGGTAAAGAATGAAAAAGAGATGAGCAGAGGAAGGGAATTTAAAAATCAGATGATGGCTTGCTGAATTCTAGGGTTTGTGTATCTTCATAGTGAAATTTGCCATGCTGTCTATTTTTCTCTTTTCCCCCAAAGTATTCCTTCTCCTCCCCTTCAATTTCCATGGCTCTCTGCCTTAACAACACATTTCTTTAGAAAGTGTTTTGCCACCTTCTTTCTTGTCTTCTTCACACATCTCTCCTCTGTGTGGTGACTTTGACTATCACCTTTCTTTTGAACAGAGAAGTAATTGCCTCCCTAGTCCTACTTGTCCCCTTAATATAGGGAGTGAACTGTCAAGGAGTGAGCAAGGATACACCCCCAGTGGGAGAACCTGAGGAACATGACACGAGGAAAAGTGATGCCTACGGCTAAAATCATGCTCCTGCAAAGTGGGCAGGGGTGTTCTGGTTGACTCCTCTCCTGGAACTCCTCTAGAAATTCCCTGTTGGCTGTGCAGAAATACAAAAGGAGCTTTTGAGTGCATCCTCAAAGCCTCAAAGCAGGGCTACTTAGAGCAGGCAGATGGAGGAGACATGTCAGCTTGATGATGATAGCAGATGTCAAGCTAACAATCTGAAAAGGAATCTAGCAGTGCAGGAGTACTTCTTACCAAAGTTTTTAAAGAGAGGAAGGGGAAAAAAAGAAAAACCAAAAGTAGAATAAAAAGGAAAGGCAGCATGAAAAAGGAGGTACAAATCAGTATTGCTGACTGGCAGGAGCTCTGAAAGACTATCTGATGCTAAATCTGTAAAGTGGTGCTGTTGAATGGAATTATCTAAAGAAGTATTTCACTATTAAGCAGTCACAAAGAAAAAGCATTTACTGCAGTTGCCATATGCCAACTGTGCAATCAGACTTCCAGTCATACATCATGTGTGTTCTAAGGCTGAGGGACAAGTCTCAGCTGTTTGAAGTCGCCTCTTGCATGACACTTGCTTTTATAATACTGGATGTTCAGTTACTTGCACTGTTGTGAAAGTTGCATTGTTTGGGATAGCATACTTTTAATTCTTGAGATCTTTTTATCTTAGGGTTATTTGGGGTTTTTGTGTTCTGAGGTTTTATACCTTAAGAAAAAACTAAACTGTCAGACCTTCTTTGGTACTCTTTCTCATCATAAAGCAATGCAATTTTTAAAAAATTAAAATAAACATACTTTTTCTGTCTAAGAAAATATGCCCATGATACCTATTAAATAAGGGAATTCTTGTACTTTGTACTAGTGAACAACTTGTTAAAACACACCATAGTGAAAAGTCTCAGGGAGCTTTAACAAAAGACTTAATTTGTGAATTTCTGCTGTTTTTCTTAGGCCAAATATTTACATCCATTTACATCCATTTATTTCAGACCTTTTGATAGTGCTGAATGTAGTAGCTGATGCAGTTATTGCAGCTGAGAGGTGACCAGTAAAACTAAGAAAAATACAGATATTTAACCTAATTATACGCATTAGCTACTGTTCATGTTACTTAAATAAAAATCTCAGAACTTGCTGTTAAAAGTTTACTTTAGTGTACAAAATTCTTGAAAAAAAAAGAGCACTAAGTTCTGAAGTTTGGAAATTACTTTAGATTTATTAAAGCCATTTTCATTTCATTTTATGTTGGTATGATTCAGCCTTTCTCTGGAGCTTTTATATCTTTAGTTGCGGTCTTGGGTCAGTCATGCTGCAAATAATCTTTTTATGAGTAGACTCAAGGCATGTTTACTTTCTGTATACTGATTTAGAAAGAGAAAGCTAGTTCTCAATCCAAACCAAACAAGTAGTTGTTCTTGTAATAACTGCTGAATTTTTTCTTACATATGAGGAGATAAATGCATAAATTTATTTTTCATAATGCATTGCAGAAATAAAAAAAAAGGGCTTGTTTCCTGAACATTTTGTGGAAAACCCAGTTGTCACCCAATTTTCAAATTATCTCCACAAAAACAAGTCCATCACCCCAAGCCCCTAACAGCCTAGTAGAGAAATCCTGTGCAAGAGAAGAAATCCTTTGTGGTTCTTGTATCTTGTACTGATATAAGTTCATAAAGTTTTTTTAGAAGAGGAAATTTTTTTCCATCATAGCTGCAGGTGCACATTCATATCTTGCTTGCCTAAAGTTCTTGTAAGAAAGTAATCCCCAGATTTTCATCGTTTGGGTGAGATCAGTCAGATATTCATGCATTTAAAGAGGTTCTAAGGATACTTTTGTAAGTACTTAAGATGCTGTGAAAAGTTCCCTTTTTCTGACACCTCACAAACTACCCAATGAACCAGATCCAAGATTTGCCAGCATTTTAAAACCCAATTCTGCCTTATTTAATGTATAAGGCAGAATTACTTTTTTCTATTTAGTACAATTTTTTCTTCAAGCCATTCTAGATGGAAATTAATTCTGGGCAATTTTTGGAAGAGGACATACAAAACACACAATGCATGGCCACTAAGAAATCTGTAGCTGTTTCCAGCTTGAGTCTAAATTTCTCCACATTGATCAAGATCAGCTGGAGTGTGCTGCTCTGAACACCTCAGACTGAGCAAGGCACCACCCTATTTGTGGCAAGTGTTGCATTTTGTTTTCCAATTTTGTGGTACTCTTTGTTCCCTTTACTGGTCTTTTATTCCCTCCACCACTCAATCAGTGGATTTTCTTTTGCCTTACTTGAATCTGCTACCTTCTATTACTTCCTTTCAGCTACATCTGCTTTCCCTCACCCTTTATGTCCACTGAAACTTTGTGATCTTCTGTACAAATCTTCACATCCCCTTCTCTAATTTGCCATTTCTGAACATTGTTTTAGATCATCTTGCTCACATCCAGCATGAAATGAGTTCTGTTGGCAGAAAGACACAGCAGCTTTACTGAATGTGCTCAAGTTGCCTGAGATTATGTGATAAAAAAGAAATTGCAATTTCTGATAGGTAATGCTTTCAGATGTTAAGCCTGGACAGCCATGGGGCAGAAAAGTCCTTACTAAAGGCAAAATCCCTCCTATTTATCAGTAGCCTGAAACCTCATTTTTTTTATATGCCAAATGAACCTGACTTGCTTTTACCACAGTCTTCAGTGCAATTTGGCACTCTCTTCCTTACACAACAAACCAAAAACAAAACCAGAAGAAAGGCTTTATTTATTTGTTTTCATTTAGAAGATAAAAATTCATCATCCTGCACAGAAAAATCCTTTATGCTATAGAGTTACAGGTAGGGAAAGACAATGAAGCATTTCTTATTCTATTCAGTGTTTATTTTTACATTGAAAGCTGTTACTATCTCTTCCATTGCTGGCAAAAACAGGGTAAAAATGCTTTATTTAAAAAAATATTATATACTTATAGCACAGAGTTTTAAAATTACCTGTACAAAGGAGACTTTCAGTCAATCTATATAGGCAACTGGAAATTTGTTTGAAAGCAAGCAGCTAATTGTCACAGCAATTTGCATCGGAACAGGTTTAATATAAATCTATGAACTGTTTAGTTATGTTTTTTATAAATGTTGGACATGAGGAATGAAAAAATTCTATAGTAAATGGGGAATAAAATGAAAAGCTAAAAGCTTATGGTATTTTTCTTTAGAATTCTTGAGTCAGTTGTCTAATGAACTTGTGTTTTGATGAGATGTGGCACTTTAATTCCCTTTGAAAACAAAAAACCCAACCTAAGCTGATCTTTTGTCACTCTTCAAGCACTAACAATTATTAGTGATAAGTTAATACTCCTATTGACATCAATGGGAGAAGAAATGTGGGGAAATATTAAGACTGCAGGCAAATAAATGTCTTGTATAATTATTCTATTCTTAGAATCTTGAATTGCAATAAGTAGCTTAAGCTTTTCAATGCTAATAGTTCATATAACTTCTATCATAAAGCTGCCTTCATCTGAAGCTGTCTGATTATGACATTTACTCTCCCTGTTTAGTGGGGAAGAGTGGAAGCCACTTGCTGTAAAATGTCTGAGATCAACTGGTTTCCTTTTACTTATAAAGTGTAGCTCTTGCAGAGATGGTTGAGAAGGTGCAGAATGTTATAGTCATCCCATGTTTAATTGTTTCTGCATGCCTTGGAGTTTAAAGAAAATTTAGGATGTATGGCAGTAGCTTTCCCTGTATAATCAGGTTGCTATGGTAAACCTATTATTCTATACAAAGAAAGGGTATGTTTAGTAAAGTGTTGATCCCTTTTCAGTATGATATGAGCTTCAAATTACTTTCAAATGATTGAATTTGTTTAGTAAGTATTTTATCACAATAGCTAAGAGAAGAAGA
This sequence comes from Urocynchramus pylzowi, assembly GCA_013397555.1. Lineage (NCBI taxonomy): Eukaryota > Metazoa > Chordata > Aves > Passeriformes > Fringillidae > Urocynchramus > Urocynchramus pylzowi. The sequence continues at coordinate 713,718 of VZRH01005651.1, read as the reverse complement.
TCACAGAATAAGGTGTGGCATCTGATATTTCAGCAGAAGATACATACTATACAGTTAGCTGTTCAGAAGCAATAGGACTTTAATTCTTTGTTAAATTATCTCCTTAGAGTGAGCCCAATTTACATAATCTAACCAAAATCTCACTACTTTTGGAGGCAGAATATTTTTTATAGCCAGTACAAAGTGGCAGTTATTTAGTGACACCATTAAATTAATTTCTCATACTGATCTTGGAACATTTTTAAAAGTAAAGGAACTAATAATTTGAGTACCAATTTCAGCAGCATTGTAATAAACTAAGTGTATTTTTGAATATTTAAAAATAAAGAAATAGCTCAAAGAAATCCTTTTCCAGAGCACTTGCTGATTGCAGTTTCTGTCTATTTTTCAAGACACTTTCAATTCTGCTGAGGTCTGTAGTCAGATGATCTAAACCCTATTTAGGTGAAATTTAGGTAAGAGCCAGAAAAAAAAAAAAATAAGAAAGCACAGATTGAGAAAGTAGGGCCTAAATTCCCTTTGATCTTGTAACTCTTACATGACAAAAATGTGCTCGATCTGTCTAGGGATGGGCTGCTCTCTATTTTTCTGCTGGTGAAACTGTTGCACATTAACTAAAATGAACAAATATGAACAAATATTACTTGCAGCAGGGACTGAGAGGAGCCTGTTCCCATTGCAACACAAGGAGGGAACAGCCACTGGACTCTCACTTATTAAATTAAGCATTACAGAAGATAATGCTTAGTTACAGAACATGCAGGAGCCACATTACAGGACCTTCCTTTGCTCATTCTTCTCGAGGATTTTCCATCTCTAAAGATTCCTCTAGTCAAAGCAGTTTGCTTAAAATTATTTTACCATCTTCAGGCATCCTTATTATAGCAATGTCTGGCCAGGAGACCACTGCTGAAGATTCTTCTTTTGTTTATGTCACAGTCTCCACAACAGATGGGTCCTGTTCATCAAGTACCTCTCAGCCTACAGGTTCCTGACTGTTTCTTGGGACAGGCTGATGTGGCACTTTTGCAAAAGTGATTAAGTTGCCTAAGGTGAATGCATAAAGAGAGACAAATTAGACTCAATAAAATTCTCTGTATATTTAAGCACTAAGGATTTTTTTTTTCCAGCTTCTAATGTGGCTGTCCTTGACAAATTATTCTGGCTTAGAGAATGCAGGCCAATAGCATCATTTTTTCTGTTGACAATCATGTCTTAAATTTTGACATGATTGCTAAGCACAACTCTATTTCATGATGTGGTAGATGCCCTTCCAATAAAGAGTTTCTTTCTGAAACAAGTATCCTCATATAATTGACAATGAAACATAGTTTTTAAACTATGCATATAATAAAGGTATTAAGTATTTACTCTAATTCTCTTTATCAGTATGACTTTTCTAAACTTCTTGCACTTTATGTCCTTCTAGATTGAATCCTGGTGCATAAAATGTCAGCTCAGAAGTGCAATGTACGTTGAGGCTGGAAAGATGAAAAGTATAGAAGTTCTAAAATGAGCTTAGAAATTTTTTTCCATAAGTAGAAAGATTTCTCCCTATTCCAACTTAATTAGACTGTTTTCTTTAAAAAAAAAACCCAAAAAATAAACCTCAAAGCCCCACAAACATATATGACAAATTAAGATTAGAAGTTGGGTAAAGAAGTAATCATTTGTCAGTGCCTTACCCTGGAGGGTTTTATTGTCATGACACCTACAATTAGAAAACCTTTAATGAGATTTTCATTAACAGTCCTTTCCTGTTCAATAAAATATTTCAGCAAATGATGGAAAAAAGTTAGTGCAGTGTGTTGTGAACTGTCTAATTGCATAATGAAAGGCTGCACTTGGAGGATATTTTTTTACTTTCCAATAATACTGTAAATTTGGGGGTTGCATTCAGTAGAGCAGTGACCAGGCCCAAGTTGAGTTTTACTGACGCTGTGACTAAATTAAATCAATAAGGGCAGGTTTTCTGCATTCCAGTACATTAGTCTCTGGTGGCCATTTTTTACACACAATATCCCTTCCCCAGCCCATCAAATGTATGACTTTGGTCCATGATTTGTGCCATTTTTAGAACATTCTTTCACCAGCATTGCATAAAATAATTTAAAAACATACAGAGGCAAACTTCTAGAAGTTAGGGCCTGTTACCTAACTGAGTTGGTCTCAGATATGTGCAGTGTAGGACTGTCCTGGATATTAATTTTTTCCACATTTGGCCATTTAGTACGCACTGCTCTTAGGGTTTTGGAGTGAATCTGTGGGAGCTTGGATAAATCTGTCATTCCTTTAAGCTCTGGGGAACTCTCCTGTAAATAGATTGATGGAGGGGGAGACTGTGACAGAGGTTGTCACAGTCTGAGGTTATTTCCTCAGACCTGGACAAGAAAAATTACAGGGATTTTGCTTTCAAAAAGCTTGACAGAGTATTTGAGGAATTATTTTTCTACATGAATAGAGAGTGTCTTAGATAGCTCTGTGCAATTCTGATCACATTTGTCTTGGTGTTTCTGAGATATGTGCTAAATATTTTAGATCAATTATAGAGGTTAATTATGCAGATAAGCATGGGCCATTTATGCTAAGAAAAACATGCAATGCCAGTGATTGCTTATTGTTGCCATTTCCACTGGTATTATAACAGTGTTATTCTTTCCATCTGGTTGCCATGGAGGAGGAATAGTTTTGTTTTGCTATGTTTTTGTTTATTTGTTTTTTTTTTTAATTGTGTTTATGTGCTGTGCTTTAATCAATGCACTGTGACTTGTAGTTTGTCTTTGGGGTTAGGATGCAGCATAAACTTGGGGTTCATTAAATTTATTTTACTTTACTGAAATCATGACTCTAACAATTATTTATTCTTACAGGGAGATGTGAATGTGGCCAGTGCACTTGTTTCCCTCCAGGAGACAACAGAGTTCATGGCAAAAACTGTGAATGTGATGATCGACAGTGTGAAAATGCAGATGGCGATGTCTGTGGGGGTATGTGTTCACTTAATATCACATAGCATAGCAGAATTTAACAGCATAACAGAACTGAATCTTGGCAGTACATAGCTTTCTGTTCCCCTTGATTTTATGGTATAATGTCAGTATAGAGTATTTACATTATTGATTGATAATAAGATGGCAGATTTTTGTTAGAAACAAGCACCAGAAGTATTGAACATGTTAGAGAATATTTATTTTAAGACTTCAGGAATGCTAACACGTTAGTGTTAGTGCTGTAGTATATCCTAAGTTCCACCAGTATTCATTAAAGAATACAGACACTTAAAAAATACCCTAAAACATTAGGTAACCTTACGTTGTGTTTAGTTGTGATGCTTTATTGAGGGTGCTGTAATAAACCTAAAGGTACTAATGACCAGCAAAACTTCTAAATATTTTGTATTCACTGACAGTAGCAAAATATGTCATGAAAGAATGTAAAATGCTTGAGAGACAGTGTCATAGTAGTTGAAGATGCAGATGGTTTATTTTAGTGTTGACAGTGAAAACCTTACATTGTGATATTTCAGTAAAGTATATTGGAGTTTAGCAGTATTTCAAGGTAGTTTTGGATATGTAAGTGCATGCATACCACATGGTATTTTATAAGCAGGCAAATAATATTTGTCATTAATGCTCTCTTTCTGGTTTTTATATGCTTTATCTTTAAAATGACTCATTGATTTTAAATACTAACAAAGTTGCTGGTATGAACAATAGCACATTGTATTGTATTCCTTATTTCTATGTAGGAAAAAGAATGTATTGCTTCATGATCCTCATGTACATAAAAATCTCTGACTACAGGGAATATTTCTTCAAGGTGTCTGCCAGGCAGAATATAGATATATAGAAAATTTTGGTTTGAAAGTCTAACCAGCTTCAAAAATAGTTTACAACATTCAGAGTAATTCAGTAATATAAGTGTGTAGAAAAAAAAAATTAAAATTTAATTTTTTGTAAAGGACATAAAAGCACTGAAAAGCACTGAAAATCTGTTTCATATTTGTTAGAAATTAAATAGTTGGGATGTAAAATTCATCATCATCCATGCTAAAAATATATTTTCTGTTTATATCACTCCTGTTTTACATTATTACATCTCCCTCTCTTTCTTTTGGGTTTGTCTGTGCTTCCATCTTAGCCTGAACTTCCTAAAATGTCTTGCTGAACTGCTTAATCTTTCATCTTTTCTTGTCTTCTTTTCATTGCTATTTTTCTACCACTGTTGCTGCCTAGGCAATCACAGTAAGAACATAAGCCCTTGCTAGTAAATCTGTCTTCAGAGCATTATAAGCTGGACTGTGTGGGGTCTGACAGTGAGCACTGAGTGCCTGTAAGCCCAAAGAAGGGGGACTAGTGTTTTCAGATTAAATGCATGATGAAATGAGAAATGTGAATGACAACCTAAATGATTTGAATAAGAATTGTTACTGGCCTTCTCCAGCCAGCAGAGACTGATTAATAGCTTGCTTTTGCAGACCAGCTGTCCATGCAACGATAGAAAGACATGAGGTGAAAGCTATGATAAATTAGGGTACAACTGAATGAGATCCCATGGCCATGTTTCTGCATGATTGTAGTGAGTCATTCGCTTAAAAATTCAGCTGTCCATCAATGCAGTACCAAGAATAGAGATTTAATGTCTCCACAAAGACAGAGGTTGCAGGAGGACTCGGCATAGATTTCTCAGTACTCCGCTATTAGAAATTGATTCATATAATTACGGAATCACAGAACAGTTTGGGTTGAAGGGGACCTTTAAAGATCATCTAGTCCAGCCACCCCTGACATGGGCAGGGAACCTTTCACTAAGACCAGACTGCTCAGAGCCCCATCCAGCCTGGCCTTGAACATTTTCAGAGGTGGGGAATCCACAGCTCTTGGCAACCTGTTGCAAGTCTCAACACCCTAATCTTAAAAATCTCTTCCTTATGTCCCAGCTAAACCCATTTTCTTTCAGTTTAAAACCATTACCCCGTGTTCTGTCACAACAGACCTTGGTAAAAAAAAATCTCTCAATCTTTCTTATACTCCCCCTTTATAACACTGAAAGGTCACCCCAGAGCCTTACCCCCAGTAAGGTCTCCCCAGAGCCTTGTCTTCTCCAGTCTAAACAATCTCAATGCTCTCAGCCATTCCTCAAAAGAGGTGTTCCATCCCTCTGACCATTTTTGGGGATAGTCTCTGGACCTGCTCCAACAGTATCATGCCTTTCTTGTACTAGGGATCACAGAGCTGGACACAGTATTCCAGGTGGTGTCTCACCAGAGTGGAGTGGAGGGAGAGACTCACCTTCCTTGACCTGCTTTTCAGGTCTTTCCTTAATGTTCCTTTTCCTGTGCCTCTGTACATAGACTTAATATGCTAAGACTGGAGAAGGTGTTTCATGCAGCCTTTTTGAGATAGATATGTTCCATCTAATGGCCCTTCCCCTACTGTTCAGGTTTTTTGATTATCTAAGATTTTCCCAGGTGTACTTCAGTGTTGATCCACAGAAGTATTTAAGATCACATTTCTTTTGGCTTCACTAGGTTCTTGGAGTCTTTCATGTGCAAGTTAAGTAGTTTTGGTTCACCCATGACCAGAGAATCACATTTGCCAGCGCAAGTCCTTGGCAATGCTGGGTCACTTTTTTACACCAGGTTCGATACTTACTCATCCTGTAACCTGGTGAAGCATACTTCTCTCTGCCCTCTGAGGTTATGGCTGTGCTGTTTGCTGCAGATGTGTCCTAAGCTTTCAGGTGGTATTTATTTCCTTTCAGTGTCCAGTCATGTTTTACAGTGATTTCATCATTGGCTACTCCACCTCACTGGGCCAACTGTAGCCCATTACAACTTCTTTCTCTTTCAGGATTGAGGGCAGGCAGACTTGTAACAGGTAACTCATAACAAGACTCACATATTTCTGTGGATGTACCCATTTTGTATTACATCAATATATCATTCTGTGCTTCAAATAGTGGGCCATCAACAAGAACATTAGCTTTGATAAGGCCTTTTAATGTTTGTTCATAAATGTTTGCACTGTCTTTAACACTAAGAAACAACTAAGATGGTTGTCTTCCAGTAAAACTGTTTTTTGTCACTTGTGACAGTGGAATACTTTAAGTCTGATTTCTTTATTTTCAAGTGAGCAATTCCTCTTTGATGACTTTTTAACTGATTGTTTTGGGCAGAGCACATAAAAATATAATCCTCACCAAAATGCAATCCTAAAACTGGAGGGAATATAGTTGTGTCATGCCACATCAAAGCATAAATGCAGATTATCTTTTTTGTTTGTTAATACCAATATCTTTTGGTAAAAGGTGTTAGTTATCATTAGTTTGAAATTCCGGTTATACTAAAAAGGCTTCTAGAAGGTGGAGGAGTTGACTTATTCTTGGAGCAAATGCTGAGGTATTTTTTATTTCTCTCCTTACTCAGATTTGCCCTCACACCTCTCTCTTCTCTAAATGTAAGAAAACAGCACAGCAAAAACTCTATTTGAGATTTTATGGGAGGGGAAGTTAGTATTTTTTTAGGAAATCCACTAGTAAATTAATTTTCATCACTCATGCACATCTGTTGTTGATTTCATCCTCTTGCATTCTCATGCCCAAATACAAGCATCAAAGTGTCTGCATATAATAGTTTGGTCAGGATTCCTTGTGTGCGACACAGAGCATGGACAAGAGCTGCCACCCATCAAGTTTTCTGTAGGTCTTTTTATTTCTTCTCGACTGACAATAACAAACTGGTCTTTAAATGCATCTTTTATATATTTAGGACCCAAAAGTTAGGGTGATCCTTTTGACTCACAATTTTTCTTACTTTTATCTTTGTAAAATTGAAGCAAGTCCAGTACCTGTTGTCTGTGCTTCCTGATTTTTGGCATTCTTATTTTCTGACACGCTGCTCTTGCTGGGGTTTTGAAGAAAAGAATGACACAAGTTATTTTCTGTGTCTGCATTGACATCTTTTGTTGAGCACACATACTTCTACCAACAAGTCATCATGACATTCATCTTGTTGTTGTTTTATGAGACTGCAGACCTTCTGATTTTGACAAAATAATACATTCCTTAGTTTACTCCTGTGAATGTGTTGTTGTTTATCAGAGCAGGTCATGCATTTGACCTCATTCGGGGGTTTCTTCTGGCGCTTACTTACACATTTTCACCCATGCATCATTTCCACCAGTATTAAGATTTCCAATGTTATTCTCTATGAAATGCCATAGAACAAGGGAAAATCTGGACTTTATGAGACATACATATACCTCCTTAAGCCACATTTCTCAGTTTTCCAATGATTTAAACTTTTAAAACTGAGACAGAAACTTCCATATCACATTCTTATAGTGATAAATTCTAGGATTTCACAGTCATCACCAGGATGTACAATGGTAAAGCTCCCTCCCAAAAGTCTGGTGTAAGTTGCCCCTAACTGCCATGTTCCTTTGAATATATAATTTTCATTACTATCCAGGCAGGCTAAATAATCGGATTCAGAGGAAGTACTGCCTTTTTTTTCTTTTTTTTTTTTTGGAATACAAGATATACAGCAGGAAATGTAAAATCTTTCTTTTTATGAAAATTCTAGGTCCATACTGCAGAAATCATGAATGACATTTATTTTTGTCATCTGTTCAGTGAAGCAGAAGCATGATATTTTCAGATATCATGCTCTTATGAGGACCAATAAGACCATAACCATAGAAATGAGAGAGCTATGATTAATTATGTGCTTCATTAAGCAAAGCTAAGTATGGTACAGTTGCTGTCAGACAATTTCTTGCACTAATGCTGTTCCACAGAAACAGAAGTATATAAGCCATTTGTGGAACTCTCTAATATATGTAAAAAAAAAAAAAAAATTAGGAAAGACAAATAATACCTGTCAATTTCCAAACAAAGACAGGTTTTGGCTCTGACTTCTCTGAGAATTCAGAAATGTGGCTCCTGAGACTACCATGGCCTCTCCAACTATATGGCACATAGTTTCAAAGTCTTCAGCCACCTAAATTAGGGCAGTTTTTATCACCTGATTCCCAAGACTGCCCTTACCTGACCCCAGCTTGGCTCCACAAGGACACAGGAGTGCCTGCCTGGCTGCTGCCATCATGAGGATGTCCTTGGTGCCTTAGGGCATCTCCAATGCCACAGGGCATCTGAATTGAACCTCTAATTTCTCTGAGGTTCCTACCATGTTAAAATAAAAGTTTATATCCTACCCTACAGCTCTTTCATCTGTTCTATCAAAAAGTCTTTAGAGCAGGGACCATATTCTTTTGACAGAGGAATCTGAAGAACGTATAATTGTTGCAGAATTCAGTACTATATATAGATAGTGGATATACTAGAAAATTTACTCTATATGTATGTATTAATGAATAGAAAAATTTTTAATGGTATTTGTTATTGAAAAATGCAATTTATTCTCCTGGGGAAAAGAAAAAAAAACACCAAAAAACCAGAAAATCAAACCAACAGTTCATACATGTTTACTGAGTAAAACTGGTGTTAATAAAGGTGAAAATGATGCTATTAAATAGTGGAGAACTCATAGTCTAACTGGAATAAAACAAATATTAATTAGGATTGTATTCTGGCAATTCTAAGAGGAGAATTGCCAGAATAAAACCCTCTGTTTTATTCAGTGCCTGTGAATAAAACAGAGGGTTTTATTCTGTGGTAATTCAGTGCCTGTGTCCTTGTGTTTAACTTCTTCATCCCAGCTCTGAGGCACATCCGGGAGCAGCAACAGATAAATTTGAAAGGATCAGTGGGTATTAAATATAAGACTGATGACTGTAGCTAGTACAGGTACTAATGGCATTGCACAGTCTGTATTAAATTAAATTAATTTTATTTTTTTCTATTTTTTTTATCAAAATGCACTACAGATTTATTTCCTGGTCACCCAGACATTTGTGTAGGTGTAGAAAAGTCAACACTTTACATAGGTGCACAGAGAACTTAGTTTGTTTAGGTTTTCAGATAGCATAAAATGTGATTCAGGTTTGCAAAAAGCATTTTAATTTAATCTTTCTGCTCAAATGATCAGTAAAGGAATTGCTAGTACATTAGCATTTAAATTGATTAATAGATATTAATTTTGTGAATCCAAAAGGGGCTTTTCTATTGAACCTCTTTTAGTAGGCTATAAATAGCCATTACACTATTCCTATGCTTCCCTACATTGAATTCTGTGCACTTTGTGCAGCAAAAGCCTGTCTCTGAGCAGGCCATGCTCTCAGAACTCCTAAGACATGTAGCACACACCAACATCACTTGGAAGTTTGCTCCAAACATCACCCTTGTTTGAAATGATGGGTCATTTCTTACATGATTTTGTCTGTATCAGGTTTTCTCTCTTGCTTTGTCTTTCTCTGGTAGTTTGAGAATACCTGTTCTGATGCCCTCTGAATTCCTCAGAACTTTTTAGTACCCTTCCAAGTTTTGAAAAAAATCTCTTCAAACATGGATATCACAGAGTTGCAGGACTTTAACACCATCTCATCAATGCTGTAATTTTGTTCCTCCTCACTTTTCTCCAGGTAGGTAGATGTGAGAATGACATTGGCCCTTTTTGCTGCTGTGTTTCACTTGAAGGTGCTACTGAACTGCCTGGCTGTTGTGTTACTCAGACTGGAGCCACAGTCCACCTTCACTAGACTTAGACAAGACTAACTGACCTACTTTGAAAGTATAATAAGACAGTCAGTATTTTAATTCACATTTATATTAGGTTTCTCCAGATGCAGTTGTTACAACTGTTCTGGTCTTCTGCTACACAATAAAAAACAAAAAATAAAAATCACTGTTCCAAGAACATTTTTAGCAGCTCATCCAGCATATTTGGGCAGGGTAATGAAGCCTGCTCACCTAGAATTATTTCTTGCAGATATATGTGGTTTAATATTCTTTTCTGTTAATAATATAATGGAAAGTCCTGAGATTTAGAAGGAAAAAAAAAAAAAAAAAAAAGGGAATCCTGTTTCTATTTGAATACAGAGAAAAAAAATGGTTTCATTTTCTGTGGTGTTCTATATCAGGGATCCTGTGTTATGCTGCAATTTTTCATATTCTTATTACACTTTTAAAACTTTTTATTTTTCATCCATTTAAAATNAAAAAAAAAAAAAAAGGGAATCCTGTTTCTATTTGAATACAGAGAAAAAAAATTGTTTCATTTTCTGTGGTGTTCTATATCAGGGATCCTGTGTTATGCTGCAATTTTTCATATTCTTATTACACTTTTAAAACTTTTTATTTTCATCCATTTAAAATACATTATTGTATTAGTTTGAAAAACTTCTGTTCCTGAGGTGCCAAATTTTGCTTGGGTCTGGCCTCAGTTTGCCCTTCAGGAGCATAATCTATTTGTATTAGTTAGTCTGTAAATAAGAACCACCTTTCTCTGAAATGATTACTTCACCTTTTTCATTGTGCTGGTGCTCCCCTGTAGTGGTGCCTTTTGTATTACAAAATGATCCTGCAGATTTTTGGGAACACCCACGACAGCTGCATGAGTAGTCCTAAACCAAAATTTCCTACAACACAATTTCAATTCCAGGCCTGGCAAGGAATAATTCATCATGGTGCCAAGTTTGGTTCAGGTTGATTTAGGTTATAATGAGCTCCTGCTAGTAATCTGCCACAGTCTGCTTTTTTTGCTGAATTCATATTTCACATTTAAGTCTTGTGGTTATTTGAGTTATAATTCTAAGCAAAAGGACAGAGTGTTTGGCAACATCTTTTTTGTCTTCTTTGCCTCTCCCACATCAAAGTCTTTATTCTTTGAGACTAATTTTTAAAACATTGTTGATTATTTGAAGTTTATTAACATAGCTTTTTATGAATAAGCGTTTGCAATGCAATTTGTTTGTGATTTCAACTGTTTTCTGTTAGGTCTGAAATATTGATAGACCAGCACTTCTCATTATATATGCTTAATCTGTATAGTTAGGGGTAAAGAAAAATCTCCAATTGAAGAACTCCGGCCAAAATGAATTGCTTAACATGATAAAATATTGATTTAACTATTCAGATTACCCCTTTCTTCTGTGATTTGCAAGGAGGATATTCACAATTAGACCATGTAAAGCAGTTGTTCTCAGGCTACCACACTCACATGAGATAGCTTAGGTTTAACAAGCATTGGGCTGAACACTTGTACACTTGCTGCCTCAATGGATGAGGCATCCAAAAAGCTGCAGCTGCCCAAGCTGGTGTCAGCTAGGAACAAATATTATCTTTTTTAAAATGGATTATTTGAGACAAAAGAATCCTTTATATTTTGAAGATTTATATGGCATAAAGGAGGAGAGAAATTTCCTTTACAGAAAAGTGCAAGTCAGATTTTATGTGGTAACCTGCAAGCTCTGTTTACTGCAAATTTATAGATTATTCATTACCTTTTTATTTGACTTGTAAAGTAATCCTTGTAAAAAAAGTAAATCCTTGTGTAAAGGATTTACAGACTTGATCAGTCTCTTCATTCAGTAACACATAATGACCACAAGAAAAATGCCTTAAAATTATTTTCTCATTGAAATTGCCATGGATTTCATACTATTCACTGCTAAAAGAGTACAGGTATTTGTATCTTCAGAAATAATTTTCCAGCAGTGGCATCCAGTTGTATATTTTGCTCCTAGTTCATTGAGCTAATCTGAGTTCTAATCTCTATGTTAGCAATTAAAAATAAATTAGGTTGATAAAAATGCTCTGACAGAAGCTTAATTTTAGTTAGTTCATATAGACAATTGCATGACATCTATCTGGAAGGGGCATATGGGAAAGTACATATGCTTGTTTTCTACCTCTTGTATTTTGGGTTGCCACAGTTGTCATAGTTGTTCTTGTTTCCCAGTCTGACTCAAAACTTCAAGTAGCATCAAACTTTTATCATTGCTAGTTATCAATTTTCAGAACTGGGTAGAAATACTGTCATAATAAAACCGTGTCTTTCTTAACTTAGCCTTTAAAGGTGTATAATGATAGGGTAAATATGATAAAAATGTAATAGACATCAATAATATAATATGATAAAAAAACCCCAAATATCAATACATATTCTGGGATACAGAAATTATTTTGAGTTTTTAGATGCTGGAAATGATGGCTCCAAGACTTTGTAGCTCTCAGTATTTTTTAAATTAAAATTTGTAGGGTATTTGACTATCAGTAAACTTGAATGAATTTTGCTTTCAGCAAACTACCAGGTTTGTCTCTCCTCTGGCCTCCTACCAGTGCTGCCTCTCAGTTTACAAAATCAAATTGCACTGGAGGCTCATGAGAAATCCACTAATCAGGAAAACTAAATTGCTGGTTTGCTTCCCTGCATCCTACAGCTCCATGCCTTCCCAGATACTCCTACTGCTTGTTCCCTTCTTCCCAGTCCATGCTCCCAAATTATCTCAGTCCCTTCATTTCTACTCCCTTGCCCTACATATAAGATAGGATAGGACAAACATCACTGGTATGGGTTTGCTTCCCTGGTAACTAATTAGATAAAGAATTATTGTCTCTGATGCAGAAATATTATTCAAAGCTGAAAAATGTAATTCTGGCTGGGACACATTTCTTACTTCTTTCATTTCTATTCTCCATTCCTATATTCTTGTATATATTTGTTGTCACTTTTCCCTTCTTCCTGGCCAAATTTTCTACTCAGTTTATTATTCAACATATTTTCAATTTTTTTATTAATATTTTTAAATTTTTTTTTTAAATTCTATTTTATCTTTCCCCTCCCCTTCTTTAAAGTGTGAATTATGGCTTCTAGTATCTATTTCTCACCCACATTCTAGGGTTTCTTTGACCTATCCCTCGCTCTTTTTCTGCACATCATTAGGGCATCCTTTTTAACAGAAGAAAGAGAGAACTGGAGAAGGCCATCCTGCTGGGAAGCTGTTCTGTCCACCCATCAGTCTGTCTATCCTGTAGCAAACACTTCATACTGAAGAGGTCTGAAGCTGTGATCACAGTCACAGACTTCTGCGACCACGGTGACAGGTTTCTGCTTATCTTGCTCATAACCAGCCTTGGTGTCTTTACAGGCCACGGTATCTGCTCATGTGGCCGATGCATTTGCCAGGATGGGTGGTTTGGAAGGTTGTGCCAGCACTCAAGGAAGTGCAACATGACGGAGGAGGAGAGCAGAAGTCTCTGCGAGTCAGCGGACGGCATACTGTGCTCCGGGAAGGGTAAGATCTGGCAGCTGAGCTACCCTGTGTCAGTGCCCAACAGAGGAAAATAATCACCTTCTGGAAGACTAATGTGCGTGGCAGGGGGTTGTTGTTCAGTAACCCTCTCTTTCAAAGGCACTCATTATTAAAAGGATGTTAAAGGGTGCTCTGTAATGCACTTACATCCATTTTGTCAGACACCCACCCCAGCCGTACACGTTCAGCAGCGTTGCTCTCCTATGCAATTTGTTAGTAGCTTATAATTTCCTGTATGTGTTTAGCTGATGCTGTACATTATAAACTAACTGTTAGTGCTCCTTCCACTTTGGGGAAAAAGGGCACTACCCACAGTAACACTCCGGTGGCAAAGATGGCAAATGTAATATATTGGACAACAGTTATGTGGAGGAAAGTGTTTAAAAGCAATTTGGTATCCTTAATCCCTCTGCTCCCCAAAACAGCTGCAAAGGAAAAGTAGATGTCTGCAATCCCCACAAATGAATCCTACAAACTTTCTCATTTACTAATTTTCATTCAGCTGGTTGCATCAGCTTCAGTTCAGCTTTAAAAAAAATGCCACAGGGAAGAATAAAAGTTAGAAAATCTTGATAATTATCTGAAATTATTCCCTGAGGTTCTTACCTTGCAGTCTTTCAGGCTAGGAAATTGCATTAATGGAAAGGGGCTTTTTAGCTCCCTGGTAGTGCAAATTGCCTATTTTTGTATGTAATATGTCTGAAAGAGAATAGACAAAAAAAGAGACTTGTTGGAGGCTAGAATGCACTCAATCCAGACTCTGTGTGTCATTTCCTATATTTGTATGTCCCTTGCACAGACAGGAAAGAAATCTGCCAGCTGGAAAAACCAGTTAGGAACCCTCTACATCAGGCAGATTTCCAGTTTTCCCTTTGGTAACTTTTATTTCAGTGCAGAGGAAATTTAAATGGGGTTTCCAGCCCAGGCTTCATCTATCTGTATTCTCACTTAAGAGAATTCTCCCTATTTCACCATTTAATTTTGTTTTGGGGCTTTTTCCCCCTCAGCTGATGCAGTGTCATAAAAAAATGAGAAATTTGCACTGTTTCTTTATTTTTTCCAAATGGGACTATCTTTAAATTAGTATATGCATAAGAGCGAATGAGTTACAGAAATGAGAAATGGAAATTACTCTGTTTTACTGCAGAAGTTAACTTTTTTCCTCATAATGTGTGCCTCACTGAGATTTTTTTATATAACCATGAAGGTGAAGAAATATGCTTGGTATCAATAGAATGCGCTATGTAAAATTCTGTATAAGTATAAACATGAAAAATGATGTTGATTTTAAAATATTCATATTATCTGCTATCTTTTTCTAAGGATGGCTGAGAGCTGTTTATTCCAGCCTGTGGGTCTTACTGTGAGAACAATTAGCTTTGAACATATGTTTCAAGGGTATCATTTACTTTGAGGCTTTGGGAATAGATAATCCATCAGGAATTTGCAGAGATACCAAGAATTTTTTTACCTCTGTTGGCTATGCTGCTGGGGTGTGGTTTGGGATCTGGTTACTTTCATAATCTGTAGCAGCCTGAAAGGTGCTCTAGTGTTGTCCTTTCCAAACTGACCCATTCTGTGATTCTGTGACCCTAAAGATGTGTATCTGGAAATCATGTCTTACTGGATATTCGTAATTTAAAACACTGTTCATAGATGGTGAAGCACTAACCAGGAACAAAATGGCCAATTTTTATTTCTGCTTCATTACAGTGAGGAAAAAATAATGATTACTGGTCAAATAAAAGGGAATTTTGAACCTGTGCACTACTGGTGGTTTTTCCATTTTTGTTGGAAATCTGACCATGATATACAAGTGCTAAAATGGACTGAGGATAGCTTGAGTTTCTGTATGTAGGTTTTAATAGACTGTGAAGAGTCCTGGTTTTCAGCAGATAACTGCTGAACACTATCAGAAAATTGCACTCTGCTAATATAAGCAAAGTTGCGCATCCACATTCCTAGGCTGTTTTCAGAATCTTGGCTCACTGACTGTGCCACCTGTAGCAAAAGCTCTTCCCAAGGAAAACAGCAACACCCACCACGCTGCTGCCTCCCTGGCAGTAAAGATAGGGCTGTACATGGTGACTGTAAGGGTGCAGGATGTGGGCAAGGTAATGAGCCAAATCCCATCTGAGAGGATCTGGCTGGGATCCCAGGAAACACCCTGCAACTCATTAGACTCAATTAAACTGAGGAGCCTCCCAGAGCAGCATGCCCTGTTCAGGGAAAAGATTCAATACATTCATTTCCATAACAGATTTTGCATTTTAGAGCCTTATCTTCCTTGCTTGACTTGGTGTTAAATTTGCTGTATCTTCTGCAAAACAGTTTTAAACATTGTGGGCATCCCTCAGTAGCAGGATCAGTGCTTGCTGATGCAGAATCACTTCAGGCTTCTTACAGTGTAATACTCTAATAACTGCTTTAATTTCACTAAAAATCCTCATACTATTCCTCATTATTTTCAGATGTCAGTACCTTGCAGTTTGTATAAACAGAAGTATTTGTTTTAAATTACCCTCAACTACATCTTAGTGTACCTCATATAGAGTAACCCTGTGATATATCTGCTATCCTCCACTGCCTCCTTATACAGCAGCATTTTTGATCCTTGTAGGGAATATCAGTATTTTCTATGCCAGTGGCCCTGTAAGCAACACTCAGAACCCACAGAAAAAGTCAATGCTTAATCAAATACTTCCATCCTTAAATGTTCTAATCACTAGCTCTTCCTGAATATATTTACATGTTCCATATGTTACAACTTAAAGTATTTCCCTAAAATTAGGCAATGAGTTAATTTTTGTGAATTTAAAATAAGCATTAAATTACATATTTAAATACAAATTAGATACTCTGCTGAGGCTGTTCTGAAGTTTTTAAGAATCAAGCTTCAGTATTTATGGGGAAAGCAATGGAAAATTTGGTGATATCAACAGATGCAACTTTTTTCTTTAAATGTATTAGGATTATTCCTATGGATTTTATTCAGAGGTCACTGAAAGAAGTGGGAAGATGGAAAAGCACGATTTTATAGGGTTTGGCTCAGACCCTGTTGAGTAACCCATGAATTCTGTTTAGGTTATATTCTGACATAACCAAGCTTCCTTCTATATATATTTTTCTTTAATAATGCATTCAACACATTGGTGACTTTTTAATGAAATTATTCTGGAAATGTTGCAGGAGGCTAGGATTTTCGAGTTAATTTAACTCATTTATAAGCATCTTCTGTAAAAGGTCAACAGCTTCTTTAGTGAGTTTTTTTTAACTCAGCCCCTCATAGTTTAAAATTTTACACATATTCTTTGCTATAATTTATCTGGGTTTTTAAATTTGTTTTTTAAACATTGATTTCTGCTATTAGCCCTTCTTAGAGCTAGGTCCACAAAAAGATTTCTGCTTAGCAGTTAGTAAGATCCCCACTGCAGTGTTTACACATCTGAAATCTGTATAGGGCCAGGCAGATGAAGATGAGATCTGTAAAAGCCAAGTCTCTTCAGCTAAATGCTGGAATCTTTCAGGAGGAATTGCCATCTCCATGTGGCATTTCTAGTTGCAGAAAAGCCTCTCTCACACACTTCTCAGGCCTCCTGACACATGATTGTCCAGGGGCACCTGTCACTTTCCACGATTCAAAGCCACAAACCTTCTCCTGTAGGTAAGGATGCCTCAGAGTCTTCTCTTCAAGGGAGGTTTCTGGTGCTATGTGGGTTATGGCATCACCTGAATTTGACCACACAGTCCCTGCTTTGCCTGTGAGAGTGTGGCCTGACATCCTTGAGGAAAAGGAGAGCAGCTTGTCCCAACAAGGGGCGTTAGGGCACAGTGCAGGAACGAACCAATTGCTGAGCTGCCATTATGTGCACAAACTCTTTCTGACCTAGAGCAAATGTTCAATAAGTCCATGGGAGGTGGAGAAGCTTCATTCATGGTGATGAGGATTTTGGGGTTCTATAGATGTTAGTCTTTGGCACCGTTAGCCTTTTGTGAACTCACCCCTAAAAGCTTTAGATGAGGAGGACTGTTTTCTTCCTGGGTGTGATTTTACTGCCTTCAGTAAAAATGGGTCGGGGACAATTTGAGCTTTGCAAGTACAAAACAAACAAACAAACAAACAAACAAAACAACAGCAACAAAAAACCCAACAAAATAACAACAACAAAAATAGAAGTTACTGGGGAGAGAAGCCCTGATTGTAGGTCTCTGAAACCAAAAGAAAGCTTCAAAATGTGAGTCCTGATTAATTGAAATAGCAGTATCAAAGCTATTAGTAGTAACATCCCATCATACTCCAACTCATGCCAAAAGAATCCTTTCATTCAAAAGGCTTTTAGCTTGATTATTTTCTTTTATGCAACAGCCTCTTAGGCAGCAATTTTGTGCACATGCACATGTGCGTATGTGTGCATGCGTGTGACTTGGGTTGTTATTTTCTAGTCTGAATGTGCCAGTACTCTTTGACTGTGAGTAATAATTTTTGTGATTTCAGGCTCCTGCCACTGTGGAAAGTGCATCTGTTCACCCCAGGAATGGTACATTTCGGGTGATTTCTGTGAATGCGATGACAGAGACTGTGACAAACATGATGGTCTCATTTGCACAGGTGCAGTACAGGCTAACACTTAATTGCTTCAGGAAACAAACTGAGTTGATGGGAATTATGTTAAACAAAGCCCAGCTTCTCCTTTCCCCACTGATGGAGGAAGCACATTTGCTGGTTATTCAAACCTGCTGTAATTGTTTCTTCATGCAGTGTAATGATCAACTTAAGGTTTCAAAACAACAGTTAAAAGCTTGAGTATGAATTTAAATAAGTAAGCCAGATATGGAATCCATCAACTATTCTCTCTGTAATACACTACAAGTTACTGGGTTTTGGCAAAGAACACAATGTATGCATTCTGATCATGAGGTTTCCTTAGCCTTTGTTCTTTTACTGGACATTCCATGAGTGTAATGCATTTAAGTCACAGACAAAATTCACTGGTGGGTTGGGAGCATAGTTGTGTGGATTAACAGAGCTTCCTAGCAATCAGAAAATTGTCGGTGGGAGGCTGGAGTAGCTGATAGCTTTTCTTACGATGTGATGGTAAATGATTCAAGCAGCTTCACCTTAACATTGTCTGAATATGCAGGTGGCAGATGTCGATAGAAATGGGCAGGCTGCCAACAAACTCTTGTGACAAGCATAGTGACAAGAAGCAGCATGGGAATTGCTAAATTAACTCACTGGCTGCTTCCTGTTACAAATCTTAATTTTAGAAAACCTTTGCTGAGCAATTATTAGATGTGGAAGAACTCTGCAAGCCAATTAGAGTCAGAGTGGGAAGGCTGACACTAAGTAAATTGTGTCTTCCAGCTAGCCCTGTTAGCAAGGGTCATTTTCTGGAGGCAGCTAGCTGGTGTAACAGGAACAGGAGCCTTATCTGTAGCTCTAATGACTAATCATGGATCTTCGTAAAGTCAGAAGAAAGAGGAGTTTACATAGATACAAAGGTTATAGAGGTCTCAAACTGAGCATCCAAGGGTCAGAAAAAAAATTTAAATAAAATTAATAGATGGGTCTCAACTGTTCCACTGCTGCAAAATAGGGCCGGGACATTTTTCACTTAATAGAGAGTTTGAGATAGGATTTATTTGTATAGCACTTGCAAGATTTTAGGTTTAAAGTTTTTCATGCTCAAAGCCATGGTTTAATTGCTATTCTGTTGATGGCTTTTAATGGCTTTTTTCTTTATGAATAATAGTTAATCTTGTTTTCCTTTTTACCTGGTGGCTCAGTGTGAACATTTAGCCTCACCAGCTCGGTACAAACACTGGTGTACACAATTACACTTCGCCATACACAATTTCAATATTTGCAATACTGCTGATGGAATTATTGAGAACATGCTATTAATACCATGTAAGTATAGGTGAGGGGTGGCTTCTTAATGCAATGGTACAGTAATTGCTTCCTTCCAAAGGAAAAAGGGGACAATAAAGGAACAATACATCTGCTTTAGCATAGCTTTTTACTTCCCATAAAACACTTTAATGTAGTACATTTCAATTATGATAATTGCCCTTTATTCATTCTATTCTAGGTAATGGTGTTTGTAGCTGTGGAAACTGTGACTGCTGGGAAGGATGGAATGGAAATGCTTGTGAAATCTGGCTGGGGAGAGAATACCCTTAATGAAGGATGTCAAAGATTGAGGAGTTTTTTTTTTTTTATTATTTGTTTTTCTTTAGGCTGCTAGGACATTTAATTTCATAAGTGTCTGGGTGTGGGTATGCATGAACACACACATACATGGTTGTAAATACCTTAGAACACATTTGAAGATCTGCTTCTTAAAGAAATGCATCAGAAAACTAAGCAAGGGAGCACGTCAGCCCAAGCTCTAGCAAGTGAAGTCATAAAATACTGGCCCTATGGAACTTCTCCAGAGATTTTTTGTAAATTCAGTGGAACCGATATTATACCTGTAATGACTATTTCTTTGAGCAACCTGAGACAAAGGTATAAGAAGACCCTTTTTTTAACATTATTTACTTGATTGTCATGTCTCCTTGTCAGTATACAACGATTCACCTATAGAAGAGTAGCACTAGTGGAATATTGTCAAATAATTAGTTTGATTTGTTTTATGGTATTTGAAAAATACATTATTTGGCCCCTTTTGTTTTCTTTCCAACAATCCTGATTATGAACCAACTCCTAAATTGAGAGAAACTGTAAAGAAGGCTATAAAATATTAATGATTTTTTATTTGGTCAATTGTGTAACTGAGGTCCAATTGCGTGACACTCATAGACTGAAGACCCAAAATGTTTGAATGGGAGCCTTTTCCACAGGATAACTTTTAGTTTCTGTGGTTGATATGTCAGTAAGTTGGTTATCTAATCTACATATTACATTACTTTCAAATACATAACCTATAGAAACATATGGAATGAAACTAATAAAGATATAAAAGTATGATTGCCTATTCTGCATGTGTATTCTGCAATTCACATGTACTTCTCTTGTACTGGTTTATGTATCTACAGCTGCCTCCTACATGTAAAGCAAATGAAATTTTTTTATATTAGTAACTTTTAGGATTTTACTCTTAGAAATCATTCTTCAGGACAGATTGCCCTGTCACACATGGAATTCACTGAATTTAACTGCTTTTGTAGAAGTGGGGAACCTGAACATCAACTGACTTGAAAAATCATCTGTGCTATGCAGTAGCTTGGTCTCAGCCAAAGATGTTTGGAGAGTGTCAACAAAGTAATTAAAGTTTTAATACAGTAAATACAAACAAAGCAGTGGTATGAACAAAAATTTTATTTTTATTTTCCAATGGTGAAATGCTGCTCAGTGTGAAATTCACATTGAGTTATGAACGATGCACAACTATTGGGACTTCCCTAACTTATTTACATATAAGTCTCTTATTTTTTTTTGTACATGTAGATTTGGCAGCCCTTGAATTCTTTAGAGCAAAAAAAAAAAAAAAAAAAAAAAGAAATATACATTTTAGTTTCAAAAGTGTTTACATTTTATGAAATCATGATTGAGCAAGAAATAGATTAAATGGCTCAAAAATACTTCTTTTAGATACCAAACATTAACATTGTGGTTTAGGTGCCAAGGTCCTGATTTTTGAAGAGGTACATGACTCAGAAATAATGGAACTATGTATTAACAAAAAAAATCTATTTCCATTATTAGTCTAGAAATTACTTTTCTTTTAGAAAGGGCAGTTTTGAAATAGGAAAATACAATGGTACAGAACATGGAATAGATTGCAAAAATTTTAAATTAATTTATTTAACTGCTTTATTATTCCCCTGTCCCATATAGCTTGCTCTTTAACTACCACTTTTTTTCCCTCTTAACCTGGATTCTTTCTTTCTGAAAATGAAGCTTGTGAATCCCATATTCTCAGGGAGTACCATTAACAAGCATCCAACTTATATATAAGCTATGCAGATAAATAACTAGACATACATCCCAAAGCTGCTAGCTACTCTCTTATCAGATAACCAAAGTATCAGGCTGAGTTCTAAACTGTATTCATAATGCATAAAGAATCCTCACAGTAAAATTCATCTTGAAATTTTAATTTATATCTTATACTTAAAACCCTAAAACTGGAGCTCAACAGGACTATTTTCTTAAGTTTTAGCATATATGCATTTTGCCAACCATAGTGTCTGGAGGGCAAAAATTGTTGCTTTTATTTATATTTATGAATAATGAATACCGCTGACCTGAATCATCTCATTATCACTGGGTTTTTTGCATATACATTCATCTGCTGAATCAGAGTGTAAACAATGAAGGATACAAAGTTCTCCTTGCTTTCCTTCCATTTGTATTTAGTACTGTATTAAGAAAATACTAGATAATCAAAATGTATTCTGGTGTCAGTAGATGCTTTTGACTCGTTTCATGGCATCAACACATTTATATATACTGTAGATCAGCTGTGGTATTTCAGGTACTCATTCATATATAAAAGAACAATTCTTTAGGTGGTTCCAGTGTCATATTTGATGCATTTTACTTTGTTATTTGCTTTAATTTTAAATTTATATACTTAAAGAGTATAAAGTAACTTTTATTTCTCCTTTGATTTTTTTTAAACCAATCAGCTCCAACCTTTTTGACTACTGGATGGATTATGTAGCCATAGCATTTTAAAAAGTGTTATCCAAGTTATTTTTTAACTTATATATGGAAAAAAATCAAAATATATAAGACAGTTACTCTCTGTGGTTCCTTTAAATGCAATTATCAAACAAAATGGTGCTATTACTATAAACCTTAAAGTACTAAGACTACTAAAAATGTAATGTACACAATTATTATTTTCCAATTTTTCTTTTGTTTCCTATAATGTTGCTTGAACATTTCCCTTGCTCTTCATGCTGAGGTAACTGGTGATGTGACACCCAGCATATCTGTTTTGTGGCTCATTTCCTCTCTAGAAAAATGAAATCAGAAGGAATAAGATTATTATTCCACATATTTGAATATAATAGCTGTATTAATAAATTGTTATCTTTTTCCCTTATCTCATTCCATGTTATGGGATTTCCAGATACATAAACTGTAAATGCAGGAAGAGACATAAGGAAGTGAAACTTACTGCTTGATTTTTCATAGCTAGTGACTGTAAAAACCTGCTTCCAGGCCTGTGGCAAAAGGCAAAACCAATTTGGATTAAAGGGGACTTTTTACTGATTAGATTGATAAACCTTATAAACAAAAAGATATTATAGCCTTGTTTTCTTCTTATGTGAGAAAGAACACAATCCAGAAGTGTGCCAGTGTTTCTATAATAGACTTGCAGTATTATACCTATTGTGTTTAACATATCTGGAACATCACCTATAGAAAACCTGTGGATTGATTAATCACTTCTATAATTTATTAACCTGCTCCTGATCCTTTTTTTTTTTGTTTTGTTTTCCCACTGGCTATATTCTTTCTTGGAAACACATAGATGCATTTAATCATGTACCTGCTCTCACTTTTCTGATGCATTGCCCTTGCTTCTTTGCAGAATGACATCTCACTTTGCAGCTAAATGATACATCTAAATGATACGGGGATGAAGAAAGCTAAGTTGAATATTTTTGTGACTAAGTTATTGAACAAAAAATTTATTAAATCTTTAAAAATAAGTCATAGCATTTCCATTGGTCATGACAGAAAAAAAACCCCTGTTATTAAACATTTTAGAATGCATTGCATTAAATATGAATTTATCTAAAGGGCCATTTAAAAGAAAGAGAACCTTCTCCATTCCCATTTGAATGTATCTGAATAATGTATTCTTTATAGCAATAAACAGATGGATCATCGTGATACATTTTTACTGCATGGGTCAAACTATCTGCTTTCATACCTCATTGCTTAAACTAGTTTTAAATCATGACAAAAAGTTTTCCCATACATATATGTATATGTAAAGCCAGGGTTCTTAGTATTGTTTCAGGTATATACCACAGCCAAAGTGAATTGCTTTACTTTATATCTGGTGAAGGGAAGGGCCTGGGAGGGGTTTATTAAGAACCAACATTTATGAAAATGACAGTATATTAAAGAATCAATTGAGAATGGCTAAAAAACCCAGAAAATTAAGCAAAAACTCTGTTATATGAACTACAAAGCACTTAAAAGGAGCTAGAGACCCTTCCATAGGCTCTATCATGTGAGCAATCTCATAAGGATTCTTGTGTATTTATAAAATTTTTGAAGTACAGCAAAATGGTGCTTTGTTGAAGTAATTCATATCTCCTCAAAACATGATCTCTAAAACTGTGCAGGTGTGAATGATTTTGCCAAATAGAACTGTAGCTGAAATACAGATCAAAAAAGAGAAGAAAATGACTTTGTGCAGTGTTAACATATAAAATGGCAAGATGAGGTTAGATTTCAGTGTGAACAGTCTCTCAGAGATTAGAGAAAACCCAGAAGAACAAAATACAATGCAAGCATGCAAAAGACCTGGAACGCTGCAGATTCACGGACAGCTGCACATGTAAATACAAAAACCCCAATCTGTAAATACAAATTGATTCCATCAGGTTTACTATACAGTACTTTAGTAGTAACAGACAGTTGAAAACAGCTTTCACTTAACAGCAAAATTAATTTTAGAGGGAAGAAAATGATGACGTCTCATCCTGGAGAACAGCAAGAGAGGTATTATATTAAGGAGCTGAATTTTTCTTTGGCATGGTAAAGGGGGAGAACTGAGTTTGCCAGCCTATTTACATGAAGTTTCACCATCCTGTGGCCAGTGCAATGATGCTTTGCACAGTCTACTTCTCACACAAACTTTTTTGTTGGTTTCCAGTATGCCTTCATATAAATGTTTTATTCATCATGTTGAATCTGTGTACAACAAATAAGAATAAACACAAACTGTACAATGTAGACAAACTCTTTGCATATATGTATGTAAATTTGTAACACTGACCAACAGTTCTTTGACAGACACAACCTACAACATGCAGTTAGTTCATCCTTGTACTCTTCCCATGCAACAGATGAGACAAGACAAAATTAAAAGGAGGAAACAAAGCACGAAGATACCTCTGTTATTTTTAAACAGATTGTAGAAAAAAAAATTAGGACATTGATTCGTTGGATTAAACATTCATATGAATTTAGCCCACAGAAACAAAACCAGAAAAAAAAAAAAAAAAAAAAAAGCTGTATTTCCAGTATGTACTAACTTAACTGCTTAAAGAAATTAAATCTGGTCTTAATTATAGCCTCTCAAACTGGTTCACAGATCATAGTTACTCAGGACCAAAAGGTTAATGTTGAAAACAATGTTTATATAGGATCAGGCAATGAACCAGATCCTCCTTGCATGGCTCAGCCAGGTCTCCAGCTCTCTCTCTCCTCAGGCTCTTACACTGGGTGAATAAAAAGACAGCTGAATGGGATATGAACTCGTGTATTCCCTCCTCATGAATCAGCTGAGAGAGAATGTAGCCTTCAGCTGTTTTATCTTACTTGAAATATTGTGAAGTTCTCCTCTTACAACTGCAGGAAGGCCTGGGGCCGCGGCGGGACCCGGCCGCCAGTGCAGCATCAAGGCTGCTGCCTCTCCTGGGTGCTGCAGCGCAGAGCAAGCCCCCAGCTCGCCATCCGAGTTGCTTTGGTTTGATTTTGTTTTCTCAGGGATGGTGCACAATTCCCACTGGACCAGATGGGATGAGAAGGGCACATTGAAGTTTTTAATAAAGTGTTGTTTTCCCTGCACACACAGATTTAGTGCTAGCAGGCAAGGGCACAGTCGTAAGTCAAAGTTTCTTTGCATTTTTATCACAGTTTTAGATTAGGTTTGTATTTTCTTTTTCTCTACATGGATAGAGGGCTTCATGCTTAACTCATTCCCTCCCTAGAAAGACCCAACATCAAGCGTTATCTTGCTGTTCTCATATCACACATACAAAAGAAGTCTGACCTACAGAAAAAAGAAAAAGTTTATCTAGAATTTAGCAGCTTTACAGTAGCCTCCTTGAAGAGTGCACTAAATGTTGCTTATAAAAACAGAACACGTTTGAAAACTAGTATGAAGAGTTCATTCAGGCTGAATCAGACTGTTCAGCTGAGCAGACAGGGAGTTTGAAATAATCAGCAGTCTCTGTCAGGGACTTCAGCACAAAGATGTGATAAAACAAATTGCCAGAAATACAGTGCTAAAAAAGGAACGGATGGTTTCCTCTTTTTGTCTTTAAGTATCAAGGTAACAGCAAGAGGCCAAGAGAGTGTTGCCACACAGTTTTCCAGACTGAGATACAGTTTGGTCTTTGCTGCCATTTCTAAGAAGCAAATTCCTTCTTAAGCACACAGAGAGTGCCTATATTTTTCATCTTCTGAAAGCCTGTGACTAAGTGTGCAAAAACTTCAGTGGCATCTCTGTGGCATTCTCTAACTCTTTCCCCCGCCTGCCTTCATCCCCCGCAACACTGGCTTAATTGTTCACAAGTGACAAACTCAAAGGGTTGATGTTGTTCCTGGTAATATGATCCAAGGCTTCAATTTTATGATGTTTTTGATTTCTTCTAGGTTCATGTAGGAGAAAGTACAGTATATAGAGATCAAGGCAAGGCACCTTCAATCTAGCAATTTGGTGGGCATGTTATCCTAGGAAGCTGGGTGGAGGTACATACTGGGATATCAGTGAAATACATAGGACCGGACTTAGCATGCTTAGCTAAAAATAAAAATAAAGTTTTGTAATATGTCCAGTTTTAAAATGTCTTTTTTTTTAAAACACCAGAAATATTAAACTGTAATTTGTAACTACCCTTTGCATTGGTGCTGCAAAAAAGAACACAACAACATCCTTGCCCATGCTTTGCTAAGTAGGTGTGGGATTCAGCCAAAAATAACAATGGCATTAAGTTCAGTTCCTTAAAAACAGGAAAGGATTATATTTGAAATGGATTTAGGTAGCGCAATTCTGATTAGTCTTACTTTTTTTTTTCATTTATTGGTGGTGGTTGTTTTCCAAACAATGAAGATTTAGTAGATGAAAAATGAGCCTTAATTCAGGCCTACAAGGCCTACAAAATTCTTTGGACCCACTTTTCCAAAAATGAGTGGGTCTTGCTCGCTGGGCAAGGCAAATGTTACCATTACCAGTAAGCCTGTGATATGTATAAAACACACACACAAAAAGAAACTATAGGGGGATGCCAAACACACGTTTCAGAAAACTCCCCATTGCTTGTGTTTGACACTCTTCCCTCCACTTTAATGCCAACCTCAGAAGCACAGTATCTGTTACTAAAGAGTATTCACATTTAATCAATATTTTAAGCCAGAGACAATGATCCTATTCTTTATAGATATAATTTTTAATAATAGATTTTTGAAGGCTTCCTGATTCCCTGATTGCTTTCAAAACTAAGCCACCGGCAACACTTAAGTTATAGAGAAACACAATCCCTGCAAAAGGTCACAAACAGTGGAGCGAGCAGCCTTATAAAAAAGGGAAGAAGAGAAATCCATAATAGCACAGGTTTACAGCATCTAACTAGAAATTACTTGATTATTTGTGTGCTACAAAATAGAACTTAAACACATGGATTTTGCTGAAACTGGACTCAAAAAGGGATTATGGGCAATTGTCAGCAGGCAAGGTATCAAGTGTACTTGTGAAGTATGTCATTCACATGAAGTGTCACAGTCACAGAAAAGATATTAAAAAGGCATTCCAATATCTGGTAGGGCATTCCATGGTCTGAGTTTAGCTGGTTCATCCAGGTGTCTTCTCGTTGTGGTGGAGCTACATGTTGAGATTTATCCACTTGCAACAACTCAGTTCAGAGACAGGAACGGGCAAGCTGGTGACTTGCCACAAGCTGATCCACAGACACTGCCGAGGGGAAGTCTGGCAGGGATAAATCACTCAACTGTACTTGGGACTCAGTAAAGTCACAACACCTGTGAGGATCTGGCTATGTCGTCTTGCTCTTGTTCACTGGTTTGCCTCCATTCATTATTGCAGATGCACTTGTGCTTTTACTTGGAGTTACCCCAGCCTTTGGCACTGTTTCTCCAATATCATGCAAAGATGGTTCTCGATACATGGCAACTGAGGGGAAGGAAGAGAAAGGGAGAAGCATTTTTAAGAATGTATCGCATATGAGAGTTCATATCAAATAGGATTAATTTTCCATGTTCCTCTTGCATACCAGGGAAACTGTTTACTTTGACAGACTGGTTTTGCACCACTGACAGAATTGCTTGACCCTCCAAAATTCTCACACTTCTTCTGCATCTGACTTAAAAATACAGTAGGAAACTGCATTCTTGCTTGTTTAATGGATACTATAGCTTCTTGGAAATGAAAAACTAGTGTTCTTTCTTTGCATAAGGCACACAAAATTATACATGTGTATTCCCAAGTGTATGTATATACAACCCTTAAATAAACATTGAATAAACATGCAAGCTTTTATAAGTAAAATGTGTTAAGACAGATTGTAATTTAAAAATGGGATCATACAATACAGTTGTCTAGACTTAAGTGTCCTTTCTTAGTCGTAGATGGCAAGACTAGGCTAGGGTACAGTTCTAAAAAGCTACATGTACATCAGTCTCCCAAATCTGAGGAGTTTGGTCATGGTCTCTTCTTCAGGTGTCTCCTGAAGAAATGTCCAGGATAAGTGGAGAGTACAAAAGAGGTTTGCGGGTTTTCCTTCTTCATTTCCAAAATCCTATGCAGTAGCCACTGATCTCCACTGAATGTAGAAGCGCAGAAAAATCCAAATTAAATTATTAACTGAATTCAATGTAAATCAAGAGGAATTAGAAGTTTTTCCCTGGGCTTCAGTCCCTATCTAACCACTTCAAATCCTTTGAGGGAAATACATGTATTCAATTACACAGTTCAAGCATTAAGCTGCCTTAATGATTAATGCTCTTGGATAATTCAATTTCATTTTCCGTGTCACTCCACCAGGTAATATTTCCACTTATATCTAACTTCAGTTGCATTTATTTATATCAGAGCAATGTTAAAAGAGGTGTCACAGCAGTCAAAGGAATTAATCATCACACTGATTTCCAGACTAGGTGTGTGCTACCACAGAGAGCACAATTCCTACATCCCTTGGCTAATTAGAGTAGGAGACTGGAGCATCAAAGTACTGACCTTGATCTTAAATGGTGTGAAGTTTCATAATAAATGTAAAGGGCCCCATAGCATCATTAACTAATCAAATACTTGTTCTAACATTTCCAGTGACATAATCTAAATGCTTTTATAGCTTCTTAAAGACGGAAATTAAATGTCTTCTCCAGAGTACATAAGGCTAGTTGTGATCTATATCTTCAGAGTGGCCCATAAATGCGTTTAGGGCACTTAGCTGATTAATTAAAAGAGCTTGGTGAAATAACACTGTGACCTACAAAATTATCACATTAAACAACATGAAATGGAACTATAAAGTAAGGAATTTTATAGCAGAGCTGTCGTATTTGATGATTCTCATAGGCAATGTAAATGAAGTTATTTCTAAGCATTGTCTAAGTTATTTTGATGAATTCTGATCATCCAAACATTTTAAAAAAGTAACTTTTTTTCTAGTACATATGAATTTGCATTGCTTTTAAAAAATGCACTGGTGTTCCCTCCCTGTGAGTCTTAATATAGAAAGATCAAGATATAAATTATTAGTATTGTTGAGAGCTTATGAAACAACTGTAAACTTTCACAAGACAGGGTAAGCACAAAGGCTTTCCAACAGCCTGACTTCAAATAAACATAAGTTTATTCTGATTCTTTCCTTATGATGAAAACTAAAGTACTTGACAAACTGATACTTCAATCAAAACTTTTAAGTTAAATATCAAAAGAAGTTGGACTGCTAACCAAAGCATTAGTCAGGTCTGTGTTTTCAGATAGTAAGAAATGAGATAATTTTCAGAATATCTGAGGCTATGTGCAGCAATTAGAACAACAAGTAGTGTCATCAGGACAAGAAGCAAAAGGCAGCATATAAATACATAGGATAACACAAAAGTTTCAAGATAATAATGGATTTTTCAGAGAATGTGACATCATTTTGGTGTGTAAGGTTACTGTGATTGTTATTTGCTCCTATCTTGGTTTAAAGGCCAACTTACACAAGTTGTGTACATTAACCATTTGGCATAGTAATGCATCATGATTTATTTTATAGAGAGACCTTTGTGTTTTGTATTAGAAAGCTTTTACTTTAAAATTCTGTCATTTCATCCATTCCCTTTATAACTCCCAATCTTCAAAATTCATTATCTCATTCTGCCTAATTAAAGGGCTATTTGCTCACTGCAAGACTCACAACAGTTTCTGTCCCTAACAATGGAATATTTTAAAAGCAGCACAATACTATTCCACAAAAGACTTCTTTTCTTGTAGAATGACCACTTAGTCCCTGGAAAAATGTTTTTACATATGCCCTTTGTAGCATCACTACATGGAAGCACAAAACTGCTCCATGAGACTTTGGGAGTGGCATTGGGATTGGCCCCTGTGTGGGGCATGCACATTCAGTAAAGGCAATTTGGAAACCATTCCCTCTTCTTGTGAGATCTATAGGAAAGTCTGCCAGAGATGGACTGAGCCTCACCTTCCAATGGCTTGGGTAGAAAATGAGCTGCTGGTTTTGTTTTCTTCACTCTGTTTCCTTTCATGACCTGCCCTTCTTTGTTCAGCCCCAAGAACCAGGCCCTCCCGGACTCCTGTTGTCTGTAGAGCATGGATGAGTAGATTACATAATAATTTTCAAAAACAGACTCTTTGAATTTGCACTCTGGTGTAAAAAGTTCCTGTGGGAAGAAAAACAAATGTTAAATGTTATCTCTGAAGTGCAGGATTTGTTTTATTAGCTCACAAATACCTCATGATAAGTTTTACATATTATTTAAGGTAAGGTTCTGCTTTCAGATCAGGAGTTCTGTCTTTGTCTGGAATACCTCCAGTGAACTTATTTCACTTCCCATGCATGCCTCAGTTTACCCATTGGTGCAACAGAGATAGTATATTTTTAAAGTAGAAAGCAAGCCACACAGGCATAAAAGCACTATTTAAAATACAGTCATAATTATTGCTATTATGCTTCTTTTTCTGATAGGATGGCCTTATAAAGATTAAGAAAGTCTATGCAAAAATAGTATTAATGAGATAACAGTTGTTCTGTTTTTTTAACTGAATGCAGCAGGCTCCCTCTCATTTATGACAACTAATATTCTATGCTTAAAGTGCTGCCACCAACATACTGTAATATATAGCATTCCCTGTAGTCCAGGAAAATACCACCACAGGGACATACTGTTCTGATATACAAATTTCTGGACAAAGAATAGTAATTCCTACTGGCATTCTCAGCATTCATTCCAAAACTGGACTTTTTTTCAGAAGTCACATTCAGTAACAGCAGTTGTCCAAAACTCTATATAAGTTAATCTAAGCATAAACTTCTGTAGTCCAGTAGCCAAATAATTTAAAAAAAACCCCATATATTAATAACACAAGTAAAAAACAAAATAAACAGTGTGAATATCTTCTAAGATCAAGATTACCAAAATTCTTTGAAAAAACCCAGCAAGTTAATAAGCAAATAAATATACATTCAAAATATCACAAGAAAATGGGATTCAGTGTGAATGTGATTTTCTGTCTGTGGACCCATCTGCTGAAGCCTGTAGAAGAAATAAGAGATAAAAGGAGGAGGTAGATGTGGGAAAGGGGGAAGTAGCTGGCTAAGATTTCAGAGCTCAAAGTTCTCAGCCCTGAATACTCTTTGTATTTCTTTTAGTTATCTTTCCCAGAAAGCAAAAAAAAAATTCTGGAAACTTCACATCTCTTCACTTCTCCATTCACAGTATTTTTTTTCCATTTCTTTTTGTTCCTGGTCCCATGCAGTACTGAGTTAACACCCAGCAGGCAATGTATTTTCAGGGTCTCTATGCCATCCCCAGCTGCCTATATATTGGAAGAATTTCACAGCTGTTTCTGCCACAGATTTACTTTCTGGAAATCAAAGTCCTTAAAGACACAGTTCCCCATACCAAAATGCACAGATAAAAGACTTTTCTGAATGTGCACTGAATGTCACTTGGTGCACAATCTAGTTGTCCTAATGTGGTGGCACACATGGTGTTTGTTCTGCCATGGCTTAAGTTACCACCTGTAAGCAAAGCTGTCTTGATGAACACATGGCACACCATTAGCGTTCCCAAACTTTGAGCTTCAGATTAAAAAAAAATAAATGTATTTTATGCAGCAAGAAACTAAAAGCAGGGAACAGCTTGGAAATAATTCGTGAGCCTGCCCTAAAATAGGTTGCTTTGGCTGTGACAGCCATTACACTTGGTATCTATAGGTCAGTCTCTTACAGGATGAAAAAAAAATTCTGAATTGTGCAATGGGCATATTTTTGCACTACTACTTCTTTACCCCCCATATGTACAACTGCATACCAACTGCATATATAAGGATATGTATATATATATACATGCAAAAATGCAAGTAGAGTCTGTATTAGAGGCACTGAATACTAATGACAGGAAAACACCTTAACTCTACTGTCTCCTTTGCCATGGGGCTTTTTTTTTCTCTGTTCAAAACTTTAAGACATCTGTTGTTTGCGTTACTCCCCTTTCTCCTCCACCGATTTCAAGTCACAGTAGGGTTCAAGGAGACTCAAAATAAAACCAGAAGGCAGGGAGGCATGCTAGAGGGAATGCCTGTTAAAGCCTAGCACAAGCATTTACATGCGAGTCATGTTCCTTGGCTGTTGAAACAGCAGATGCTAATCAGGAAATGCCTACACAGCTCTCCTTATTGCCTACTTCACTGAAAATGCTACCCCCTGTGTTCCCCATGAAGTTTTACTTCCTTGTAAAGCTCAATTACCATAAACACTACTTCTTAGCCAATACTCACATTTTTTGTGCTATAAACAAAAGCTGTTTGTCATTCTCTGTTCCTCAGTACTAGAGCTGCTTGGCTGCCTCTAAACACTACTTGTATATTTTCCTTAACAATATCCATTACGGTACTTAAACAAGGTTCCTTCAATGCATATCCCTTCCCTGAATCAAACCAGTCTCTTTCCTCTCTCATTTCTTTGGCATTGCAGTAGTGTTTCTGACAGTGCACAGTATGTGAAGTGGTAGGGATTTACTTCACCAAGTTAAAATAAAAAAAAAGATTATGGCAATGCAATTGCTTGGCTACTCCTGGTTGCAGACTGATAGACTGGACAAACTCACATCATTACTACTATGTAGTTATGAAAACCATAATAATAGTCTGATAATTGTTCTCTTTTTTTTCGTACAAGGAAGAGTCAAACCCAAATACTGTATTCTGCCTAAAACTACTGCAGCTATCCTACTCCAGGTACTTGGGTAGGACAACAGCTTTGGACAGAGTTTTCATTCATCCGGTATATTAAGAGGCCATTCTGCCTGGGTTAAACTCTTAGTCAAAAAGTCCCTTAAATATATGTTACTTCAAAACAGACTAATAGTTCCAGCAGTGTGGGGAGTATTCATTAACCAGAATTAGGCACCTGATGATTACTATCCTGAACTGCAGACACCAATTCCTCTAAGGAAGGAGTTAATTCTGAAATGGTCCCTTCCCTGGGGCTCAGGTGAAACTGAATATTTCTAAGTTAAGAGTGGTGTCTAAAGTCTTGCTTCAGACACCATCTCAGCTGGCTGAAAATTGCTACTGTATTTTCTACAGTAAAGTAGCCATAACACCTAAGATGCTGTTCTTGCATGTACCTAGGTCAAATCCAGATCTGCATAACTTAGATTTAACCCAGTGAGAGCTCCCAGAAAAATTAATAATGTGCTAACAGCATTGACTTAAAAAAAAAAAAAAAATCCATGGGCGACTTTATTTAAACCTATTGTTGGGGGTAGAGGCAGTACAGAGTGTTTCATAAGGCAAACTGAGTGGTGAGGACACTCCCCTAGGCTACCGCCCTATCTGTATCCAACCTGAAGGAATCCAAATCTGCATCTGGCTGACATGAATAATTTAGATATTCCCTGCAAGAATGACTTTTTGGGTTTTGATCCCAGGACATTTTGTATTAGGAAGTGAATGAATAAATTGCAAAACCAGATATGACTTACAA
Organism: Urocynchramus pylzowi; assembly: GCA_013397555.1. NCBI lineage: Eukaryota > Metazoa > Chordata > Aves > Passeriformes > Fringillidae > Urocynchramus > Urocynchramus pylzowi. The sequence goes on along the minus strand of VZRH01005651.1, from coordinate 680,344 downwards.
ACAAGAACTTGTGCTCAGGATTTCTCTTTCAAGGTCAGAGCCCAGATTTAACCTGTAGTTTTATATAAAAAGTGGTTTTACCCTGTCAAAGCAACATTTGAGAAATGAAGGGTATACTAGCTGCCAATTTCCAAAACCCCAGGAATGGGTTTTGGCTGTGAGGTGCAATCTGATACAGCTTCCTGGGTCCCAGAGAAGTGAAGGATGTATTAAACTGCACTTTGCTGTGAAGAATTTTCACTTGGATATTTTTCTAGATTCTCATAAAATTTTTGCTTGATGTGAGATCTATTTGGAGATATTTTAATTCTAGTTGCAGTCGTATTAATTGCTAATTAAAGATTGTGAGTTCAAACTTGTGGAATCAAAAGTTCTGTCATTGCAGAGTTCTTAGTTTTGGGGCCCCCACCAACATTGCCAAATCTTAGCATTATAGTATTCAAAATGATGGGGTTTTACCTCATGGAATCATGTGCTGGCATCAGAATCTACTTTCATATAAGAACAAAACACAAAAGAAATAAAATAAAAAGAGCCATTATCCACTTCTCAGATCTGTGAGATTCTGAACAAAAGCACTGAGGTTACTTGTGGTGTCAACACAAAGATATAAGGGGTTGTTGGGAAGTAGTTCAGATGACAACTGAGATGAATTCCCTACCAAGTAATGTCTTCCTGTCAATCAAAGGCTGAGGTCTGACATGATGAAGCTAAGCCTCAATGCCAATCAATAATATGGCACTGTAGCAACTGGCTATCGTTCAAAATCAAAGTGCAGCAAACTTAGTTGTCCCACAAGCCATTGAGTAATTGAAAATATTTGAATGGATTATCAAGGTAACTGCCCATTGCCGTGATTTCACAATTTAGTCTGTTCAGCTTAGTTAGCTTTAGAGAAGTTACACATATCCATTCTTAGTCATGACCTTTCACTCAAAAAAAAAAAAAAAAAAAACCCACAAAAAAACCCCAAAAAACAAAACAAAACAAAAACCCAAAAAGCACAGCATTTTCCTATTCCAGAAAGAAGAAATACTCTGTGAACAACAGTTACAAAGCAAAACTAGCATGACAACACATCTAGCCACATAGCTTCCAGATATTGTTTAAAAATTAAATGGACACCTGCAGTTTTAAATTATATTTCTGTTCAGTAAATCAATAGTGAACTGTCAGGACTGGACAAAAAGTAACATTTCATTGCACACTGCAGGGACAGCATAAGAACCTGGCTCTGCAATGGTCAGCTGTACCAACAAAAATGGCTCCCACAAATGTTTCCTACCTTCTAGTCCTGAACCTTTAAGCCTCTTTAGTTTTGTGTTTCATTCTGAGATATATGAAGGAAGGGCATTAGTTACAGCTCACAGAAGTGATAAAGCTAGCAGATATCCTCTTGAATTGTAGCCAGCAGCAAACAAGGAGGCAGCGGACTCCACTGGAGATGGGCACAACAGGACTTGTTAATCAACCAGGCAGCAAAAGCACAGCTGTAGGCTGGACTAGCTGCAGTTTCTCCTTGGTGCCATGCAGAAAACACAACTGCAACACAAACTCAAAGAGATTGCCAGGCAAGGAACAGCCAGGCTCATCAAGCAGTGTAAAAAACCCTGATGCTATTCATTACTTACACCTAAAAGTACAGTTATGGAATAGGACCTCAGAGCTTTTGAAGTACAGTCCGTGTGGAATCTGCCTGATGCAAACACCTTACAATCCAAAAAAACCAACACATCCAATCAATGGTATCAGCACAGTTGGAGGTGGATATCAATTTTTTTTTTTTTTTTTTTTTTTTTTTTAGAAATGATGACAAAGGATTCTTAAGGGCAGACTGGAGAAAGGGCAACATGAGCTTTGAGGAGGCTTATGGGAAATTTCTGCAGAGAGAGAAAAGCAGCACAGAGCCAGCACAAAAGTGTTTTGAGAGTTAGAGGCTAGCAACACAGGAATAAAAAAAAAAAAAAAAGGAAATGACATTTTAATAGTGGATAGAAAGGTTAGAAATGACTCATGAAGACTGGTCTTAAGGTTTAAAAGAAGCAGTCTGCTTAATGGGGAAAATACACTCAGAAGAGAAATAGGTTAAAATAATCAAGGTGGGAAATGAACTTTATGGCAGAGCTCTGAATGGAGACTGCTGTGGGGGTAGCACAGTGTTCCTCAGTGCAGGAGGGGGGGATGCTGCAGTGATCAAAGTGTGAAATGATGAGATCCCAGAAAACAGCTGCAGTGGGGTGGAACAACAAAAGGTCTTGTCACAGACATATTTGTGCAGCAAAACCTGTAAGATCAGGAGGCTTCTCCTGCACATGAGACTTGGAATACACTTAAATTGATATTCCAATGTCTTGCTGCACATTGAAGTAGGTGAGTTAGACTACCTTCTTACAGTAAACCTAATTGACAAATACTTGTATAGGAAAACAAAAAAACCCAAAAAAAATCACTTAATATTTCCTGTCCATAGCACCAAATTTTCTCAATGTTTAAGATGGCTAAGAGTCTGCAGTTTGAAATCATCTTGTGCATGATCTCCTCTTCAAATGGCAGAAAACACAGCAACACATGGTTACATACCTCATGAATTAAAGAGTAATTTTTATTCTATTTCCTCCAGGTTGAGAAGACAGTGTATCTGGGCCTAAAGGAACCCTAATACAAATATAATTTTTAAACATCAGAACAAGAACAAGCAAAGTTGGCAGATTTTTCTATGTGCAAACTGGCCAAGTAAGATACCAAGGAACACAAGACTTTTTAGTTGCCACTGCAAGCTTTGCAATCAAATTACTAACTACAAAAGTAAAGGCAGTAAGAGCTGAACCTGACAATCCTATAGATTTCTATGAAAGCAGCAGACACTCACAGCCCCGTTCAAACACTTTCCATCATTTTCTGACAGAAAATTTCCTCAATAAATTACAACAGCCAGAGAACGTCATTATTGTCTCTTCTAAGCTAATGTTATTTCTATTTCTGAAAATTACTAAATGTGGTCTTTAAAACAGAAGAAAGTTATAAAAAGAGGATTTGCTATCATGTAGGTAAAAATCAGGGATGATTCTTGTTGGTTAAAGAATCACTGAGAGTACATTAAAATGTCAGCATGTAAAAGAAAACTTTTAGCTACGATTTCTGTATCTAACTTTCAAGTTCTTTAAAGACGTGAAGATGTGGCTATAACTTCCTATAAAGAAATCAAACACTTGACTAAATTTAGGCAAAAGTCAATGTAAATTAATGTTATTGCAAATATAGCACTTAACTAGGATTCTAATTAGCAGGGATATGAATGGTAATATTGATCATGTAGCAATTCTTTTATTCATGTACATTTCTAAATACCTAAAATAAGGTCATGAATAAAATTCACATAATATACATAAAGATAAGCTAACAAAAAATAGCTTGAACAGATATCTGTGTGTTTAAGAGAATCACAAAAGAGTTAGGGTTGCAAGGGACCTCTGAAGATCATCCAGTCCAACACCCTTAACACTGATCAAAGACCAAGTTTGGCTTAATTTTATGTCCAGTTTTGAATCATAGAATCACTAGAGTTGGAAAAGGCCTCCAAGATCATCAAATTCAACCTTTGACTAAACACCACCATGTCAACTAAACCACAGCACTAAGTGTGGTTTAACCACATCCAGTCATTTCTTGAACACCTCCAGGGATGGTGATTCCACTGCTTCCTGGGCAGCCCATTCCAATGTTTAACAATGTTTAACCACCCTTTCAGTGAAGAAATTCCTTCTGATGTCCAACCTCCCCTGGTGCAGTTTAAGGCCATTTCCTCTTGTCCTGTGTCTGTTTGCCTGGGAGAAGAGGCTGACCCTCACCTGCCTACAACCTCCTTTCAGGCAGTTGTAGAGAGTGATGAGGCAAAACCAGAATATAGCATCTTGGTTTACAAAAATTTCCTTACTTTACAACAGATAGGTTACCTTGCTTACAACTAGAAGCTATGGCCATATTAATCTATAATTTATTTAAGGCAATAATATTTTTTTTATGGAAGGCAGAGCACAGAGCACACGCTCTTTCATAAACTTACCATTTGAAAGATGAAACAATGATGTCAGATAAAAGAATATTTTAAATAATAACTTTAAGAATGATACCAAATTACTACTTATATATACTAGCCAGGAGAAGTCATATATTTCTCTCTCCTTCTTATATAGAAGCTACTAATATGTTACAAGCAGTGCCCTGGTATTAATCTTCTTTTGGCCACTATCTACAATTCATAGTCATCAACTCAGTGGGACACAGCAGAGACAGAACAAATTTCCTTGATATAAGCATTTCTGATAAATGTTATTTAAAGTTGGACAATTTAACTCAAAAAATGACTTAATGTTTGTGAAATGCAGCCCATCATGAAGATCAGAAACATAACCCTCACACTGGGAATGAGTGAGTAGAGGTTGTTTAAACACAAGAGAAAGTTTGAGGTAGCAGTCTGGAAAAGGTTACTAATTTTCAAAACTGTCTTCATGACACTCATTCCAAAACTAGATCACTTTACTAAATGCTCAAGAGTAGAACCACTAGAAAAGTGCTGCTTCCCCTGAATAAAAGAAGCAAAATTTACCTTAGAAATATTATTGAGAAGCCAAATTTGTACCTATGGGTTTGGTCTGGGAATGGTCTGCAGCCCACCAAGAACCATCACATGTTACAGCCTATGGTCAAGTATCCCCACAGACACATGAAGGAGAGAGAAGTTATTTTCTGTTTCATTTCAACTCTGAACTTTCACAGAAATGTGTAATTTTTGGTTTGGGTACATCTTTGGCTTTAAAGGAAACTGAGCCAGAATCCTCATATCGCTGAAATGAGATATTTGTTCTCCCAGAGCATAATCTCCTCCCCACCTAATCCTCAGCATCTACCTTCCCTTAAGATTCAAATATGCAGTAAAAATTGCTTTAAGGCTTCAGCTTAAACACCAACAATAACTCCTTGCTGTATCAACACAGAGAGACATCTTTTATCTCCTGTACAGCATCTGTGATTAAAGTAACCCAGTATCAATAAGAAAGGCAGATGCCCCAAGGCATGACTAAGAGAAATTGCTTGTACTGTAAGAAATATTTCCTTCCAATACTGTCATGGGGGGTTTTGGAGAAGAAGATGAGTAAACCAGCCTATATTTGATGGTCACATCAACTCAGAACAGCCATAATTCATCAGCTTGCTGACAACACCAGGCTCTCATCTAGAAAAGGTCAATGCCAAGGGAAAAATGGGACGGCACTAAATTAAGAGACTGAAAGGAGGATTTAACAACATAGCTGTTGAAACAAACCATGATGGGCTGGGGAAGAAATTCTCCTCCAGCTGCCCATCAATTCACCATCCTGTCCCTGGATGAATAATGCAGGAGGAATACAGAGACACTCAGTCATAGACAAAACCTTTCCAAATGACAGTGGAATTTTTTGACACAAGTTTATCCAGACACTTGCAGTCATTACTGTAGACAATCTTCTGCAATGTAAATGTCTCACATAAAACAAGGTATAAAGACGAACTCAGAAATAGCTATTGAAATGGCCAAAAAGAACAAAGGAGGATGACTTTTTCTAGTTATTTACCATAAGGAAATTTCTGGTCCACTCTAATACACTGAAATACTGGATAAAGAAAAATGATTAGAGTTTTGGCCACTATTGTGCAACATCAGATGGGATGGTATATTTTCATATATACAGTGTTTTTGTAGAATTCTCTCAGTATGATAGTATACATGTCCATAAATATGTACAAATGCAAAAATAAACATAAATAGGTGCAAATTTGGAGGTATTTTCAAGGTATAATTTAGGCTGTTTCAGTTCTACATGTTCCTTCCAAAAGATGTGTGAACTTATGAAAGTTCGAAATGGGTGTAATTTACAAGCTGAGAAGCTAGAAAAAGTTGCAAGAACACTCAAGCTATATGAAGTGGCCTACTTTAGTGTACTCTTTTCTATTTCTTTTTTCTGTACAGTTGTGAGCCTGTTTTTCTGCTTGCAGCCTTTCTTTACGACCTGTCAGTGTACGAATTACACTGTTTAAAAATCAACTATTATAAAAGACAGGGGCTGGAATAAATAAAAGGCAGGAGGGTAGGCTTTATGAAATTATAATTATATGATTGTTATATGACATTCTTGCTAACGTCTCTTTCTCATCCTTTTGCTGCTTTACACTTGGTGTTCATAAGAAGAACATGAAAGGTAAATTCACAGGAACCTGAGTCTGAGGAGACTTTTGTAAGGCAAAACTACTGTGTAATGAATGTCATCACATCTCTGAGAAAATGCATTAGCTAAGTCTTCTCTTAGTTTCACCACTCACTATAAGCTGCAGTCGGTCACTGAATGCTGGGAAGCAAATATGTGTTTTAGGAGAAGCCCCCAATTTCTTCCTTCTTTCACTGTGCATCTTTTGACCCATCTTTGTTCTTCTTCTTTGAAAGAACAACTAAATATTCAACAGGGTTTCCCCATTTCCTTCCAAAGCAGCTTTCACATTTGAAGACAAAGGGCTGTAAATCCATTCGCTGTTCTTTTTCATTCTCTCCTTTTCCAATGAGAGGACAGAAAATGATGGACATCCAACCAGAAAGACAGCCAAAACCTGACAGGCTGACAAGCTCTTAAATATTCTGTACCATTTCCTGTTTTATGCATTTTCATTCTTTCATAGAGATAGATGCCTACAGCACTGTTCCACTTAAAAATAAAAAGTCAGTGCCCATAGGAGAGGACACCCAACAAACTGCTGCCTGCCATGAGATATCTGTCCAGAAAATATAACACAAGAGTAAACTTGCTTGTCCTGAAATTAATTAATGTAAAAAAAATCCTAGAAGTCTTTTTAGTATAGGAAATATTCATATATGTATTTATACATAAAGTGCAAAAAAGCAATGTTCACTTAAAATATTTCAGTTCATCTAGAGATCTAAAAATATGTATCTATTATTACTTAATTTTCGCACATCTACATAATTGTTACTTCAAGTATCCATTAGCAGAAGAAACTTGAAGTACAGAGACTCACACCTAAACATTCAAAAACTGTATCATGAATCAGTTCAAAATAAAATCCATTATGTCTCCTGTTTTAACGGAACAATTAATGAGATATAAAATGTCAGCCACTAAAAGGTATTTTTGTGGAATGGCATCACACCATTAACCAGCTGGAAATTGTGAAAAGAAACAAGTCAGACACTTTTGGGTATATGTTTATATGCTAAAACCCCAGAAATGCAATGTATCTCATTAGAAAGGAGATGATTACGTGCAACTCCTAACACACAGCAGTGATGCTTGTTTTTGTTATGGATGGGTAACTCCAAGGTGGTTATAGCTACATCCTGATGTTCAGATAAAATTCCTCTTTCAGCAGCAAACTTTTAGGAGTTGATTATGTACAAGATGAATATAGATGTCTGGAAAAACCCATAAAGGTACAAAAATCAGAGTGGTAGCAAGGGGTTATGGCTTTTCATTTGCCTCAGTGTTACAATATGCATTGCAGAACCAAAACAACGAAAAAGAAAAAGAAAAGAAAAATTGGAAGTAGTTATATCAAGTAGTTTTCATAACAAGAAACAAAGCAAGATTTTTGTCCAGAGCCACTGGCAACTGTGTTATAATCAATGTCACTTACTTAAGGTGCTAGAAATCTGATTGTTTCTTAAAAAAAGCAGTTGTATCAAGGCACTATGTAACTCATTGTCTATTATAGGATATTCCTATGGCCATCCTGAGAAAGTCAGCACTTAGTGCTGCAGGGACACAACACATTTATTCTACAGCAGCTTCAATCTATTAATGAACTACCTGGTGAATAATGAGATGAAAATATCCAACTTTTAACCCTTGTAATCTACTCCTGAGGAAGGCAGACTGTAAAACATAACAGCTTCTTCAAAGAGGTTCAGCTGTTGTGAATATATTTCCAAGAAGGCAATGAGGTTTTACTTGAGATTATGGTTGCTTTTATGGCTGATGTACATTAAATGATGGAATTTAATGTACATCAACTATGTTCCTGAAAAATGGAGGATCTTCCTCTTTGTCAACATGGAAATAAAAACACATTATCTATAAACCTGAGTGGCTAATTGCAAGGACAAACTGAGCTAGAAACCCTACGTTACTATTGAACTGTGTATAAAAACAGTTGGAGGATCAGGGTCAAAACTCTAGCCAATTTAAAATTGTAAGGTGACCTGCCCTCAGCTGGTAAAAGGGACACAATGGGTACACATATTAACATGGTCCCTGCTACATCATCTGTAAGAAGCGGGGACAAACTGCTAAATGCAAAGAAAAGACCATTTTAAGGTCTTAGAAACAGCCCTCTGATTTTTAAAACAAAAAGTGTGAAGGTAAAAATATCAGGTATTTTGATTTCCAAGTTTCATGTAAGCACGCTTTTTTCCTGGTTCACCAAAGCTGAGCACAGTTCTCATATGTTCCTGTCACAAGAAAGGTGCATCAAGCCATACTGCACAGAAATTCTGAACTTCAAGAAATAATTCAAAAGAGCTGGAAAGAGGCTAAACTTCAGCCACTGAGTTGGTGAGCCCCAGCTGATGCCTGGTGAACGATGCCTCTGTAATCACCCTGATCTCAGCTGCCTCCTTGCATACAAGATTCTGGGATTTTTTTTTTTTTTTTTGTCTTTTAATATTTGTTGATCTACATTCCATTTTTCTTGTCCGTTCCCTTCAAGTTTTTCAAGAACCTTTTGAATCTTTCTCCCCCTGTAAACAAACCATCAGCATATTAAAATACTGCTACAGGCCAAAGGAACTCCTTGTCCTGAGAATGCCTCAGTAGTTCCACACCTGTTTCTATATCTATATATGCTGAGGAATGTAACTGTTTACTTTGACCTTAGGCTTGACTGCTTCCTTATACTTTCATGTTTAGAGCTATAAACATGCTTATGCTCAACTTTATCTTGATTTCCAATTTCTCCCCTTGTCCTAAAGACGTTGCATGACATGCATTCATAAAATCTATCAAAATTACATGTATGTTCTGCTGTTATTTACAGTGAATTATCTCACTAAGTTCTTAAAAAAAGCAAAAATGCAGAAGGACAAAAGCAAAAATGCAGAAGGATCTGTGTTCAGACTTAAACTCCTGTTCCATTTGTTTACATTTCTCTTAGCTTCTACCTTTTATATTGGTCCAGATAGATACAAGGGAGTCTGTGTATAAAAGCCTATTTTTCAATCCTTTACTCATCACAACTGAATTTGGTTCTCATGCTTGTATTAAAGAATTAGATATAGACATGTTTCTTTCCCCTGAAAACTGCCAGTACTGTTCCTTTGTATAATCAAAGGTGGTTTTTTTTTGCCTTGCTGCTCGTAATTCCTTACAGAACGTGATTTTTTAGATACATGAGCTCCAAGAAGAGGCAACCAAATGTGACCTTTTGACTGGGACTGGAGCAGTTGGTGTGACTCAGTGCCTGTCAGGGCTGATCTCACTGGTGCTCGCTCGCAGTGGCCCCGAGGGACTGCCCCGTGCTGCCACGTCTCCAGCCGTGCCCTCTGCAGCGCTGGCACACCCCGTGCAGGGGCTGAGCCTGCAGGAGTGGGATAGCTCACAAGTGAGCAACACACTGTCTGTGCCCATCATCTACAGGGGCCAAGGTCAGAATGGAACACAGGCACAATTTAAAATGCAGATAAACAATGACTTGGGGAAGAGCAAATGAAAGAGTAGACATGGAAAGGGAGCTTTGAAAGATTTGAAAGATTTCCCAAACTATAAACTATTGTCTGTACTGTGCTGCCCTTTTTCTTTTCTTTTTTTTTTTTCTTTGTTCCTTTGTCTTTCTTTTTTTTTAGCTGTGAGTTTTAACCTATCACCTATATCATGGTATTTATTAATGCCACTTCTATTCTTTTGCAAAGAGTTCAGACAGCTACTGAAAAAAACCCACTGAAGTTTAGAGACTATTATCTAATATTGTTCTGTTCAAATGCCTGATTTCTGTAATGGATAGGGTATAAAGGGTGTGAAAATAATGCTAAGGAGACCAAGTCTGCTCATAAAGGGTTGGAGCTGTTGTATTTCATGTAACAAAATTGAGATTGAAGGATCATCACAGAAGAAATCCAACAACTGATCATGCAATCGAGCATCTAAAACTTACAGCAGGTGGCAGCTCCTCTTCTGTTACCTCTCTAGTTTGCCTGTCAGGTCTTTTTAATTTATTTTTGATCTAACTAAGAGCAAATAAACAAGAAAAAACTCTAAGCAAGCCAAGAGATCTAGATATTTTTGAAATGTGGGTAGTTTTCTGCTGTACAATTTACAACAGCTTGGTACAGATATATCACTTGGCTAATTCAGGGCTCTTTCTTTATTCACTGAATGTCTCAAACAGCAGCAGCAAAAAAAAAAAAAAATACAATTCTTATATGTTAACTTAATCATTTGGCAGATCTACCAGTGCTTAAAACAAAATGGGAGCAGCAACAGGTTGGGGTTTTTTCCAAATAATAACACAGGCTTAATATTAAGTAAAAAAATAAGCTTTTATCTTTAAATCCAAATTTAGAGATTGGTTCATGGTACAGTTTGTCTGAGTCCCTTACAATGTAACATCTCCTTGGCATTTAGACCTCTGTACTGACACATCACCCTGCACATTCAGTATTTCACCAAGAGGTGCCAGCGGGAAGCACCAAGATATTTGGGAAATCTCAGGGTGTGAATCAGGCTGCCAGTAACAGGCTGTGACATTCCAAATGAGACTGCTAAGAAAAAGGAGAAACCCTCTTCTTCAGGATGTGCACAGACACGATGCTCTGTCAGTGATTAAGAGATGAGTGCTGCAGCAGAGAGCTGCCTCTGCAGTCGTGCTCACAGGTGTGCCTCTGCTGTTTCTGGAAACCCTTCAGCCTGGGAGCTGAACTTTTCCATGGAAAAAAAAGCAGCAACTGAAACAATACTGCCAGTAAACATAAAATAAGAGGCATTAGATATACCTGCCTACACAAGTCACTAATTTCAGTGAATAAACTTCAATTCCTTTATGTACTTGCATGAGATCAACAATTAGAAAAGAGGGAGTCACCATGAATAGCACTCACAGTTTCTGCTCAGGCACTCAGTCCCCCGCAGTAACAAGAACATGTTGTTTACATTCTGTGTGATTTACATCAATAACAAAACTGGTATTTCACAAAAAGACAAACACAAAACTTTTTTATCCTTTTCATTTCTGTCAAGCTTTATGTCTTCAAAGGTCTGCACTAGTATTTCCACCTAGCATTGCCAGCAAACAGAATCGAGAATCATAGAATGTTTTTGGTTGGAAGAGACTTTAAAGATCATCTAGTTCCAACCCCTTTGCCATGGGCAGGGACACCTTCCATTTGATCAGGTTGCTCATAGTCCCATCCACCCTGGTCTTGAACACATCCAGGGATGGGGCATCCATGACTTCTCTGGGCAACCTGTTTCTGTGCCTCACCACCCTGAGGGTAAGTAATTTCTTCTGCATATCTGATCTAAATGTACTCCTCTTTCATTTCAAATAAATAAGTAGGGAAAAAGCCTTTGGAGTACATCTAAAATAATCTGTAAAATTGAGATTAAAGCCAGTGTTCTAAAAGGTGATGTCTGATTTTGAAATTATTTTCTAATAGCAATACCTGGAGGACAGATGGTCAGCTATGCAGTGCTGGGAAACCTCTGCTTCACTCTCAGCTACTCTAGTGCTTCTGAAAATCAGGCCAAGAATTTTGGTGCCCCAAATATAGAACTGTGGAAATCTACCCAGAAACGTTTTCCCCTAAACTCACAGAATCAGTCCCATTTTTCAATCCAGCTGAAGTGCTCTGCTTGCCAGTGCTAGGTCTCCTCAGGAAGCCCCAAGAATGGGCAGGAGCATCTTCACCACTGGTTGTAACTGTTATCCCTATGCTGTCCTGTCTATACCTCATGTACAACACTCAAGAGCTAGATATCTCACTATCAAACTTCAAAAAAAACCAGTTCAGATGTAAACACATATGCAGATCAAATACAATTCAGAGCTGTGGATGCAAATCAATCCTCAAACCTATTTAATGTGGGGATGAATAGATTTTCTATTGGTTTCATCAGTACAAGTGTTTAATAAAAAGGAAATCCACTAATTGAGTTTAGAATTAAAAAATAGATCAGGAGAGGTGCACGGGACAAAGTTGTGCTATAGGACAGAGAAGAAGCAGTACAGATGTGCAAGGTCTCAAGTCATAGGAATGTTCATTCATGCTGAGACACTGTGGATAAATGAACAGGTACAAAAATATTGCTTTTAGAAACCTCTCCTCCCATATATCCAATGAAGTGCTAGGGTTTGTTTGCAGAGCTTCTTGTGAATTTTATCACTGCAGAATGGCATTTTTAATCATTATAAAAGTACCTGGGATCAGCTAAACACATAAGGTGGTCCTCAGATGGACCCGAGGACATCCTGATACTCAAGTCTGGACATGCTGCAGCTCTGCCTCATTTTTTTGGTCCGAGAGGAGCACTTTAGCTGTCAAATCTTCCTGCCATTCCTCCCTTTTTAAAAACCATTCACCCAGCTTTCTCCAGGAGATGCTAGGACAAACACTGACCTCAGGATGGAAAGACAAGCAGATCCCTGCTCTGTCAGCCTTCCTCCCAAACTGCATCCATGCAGTACACTTATCCAGATCTGGAATGTGAAAGGGTATGTTCATAGGACAACTAAGTTGCCACAGGTTGCAGCCTGATACTGTAAAAGGAGGTAGAATTCTGTATCAAACATTTTATCAGAGTTCTGAAGTGAGCAGGAAATTCCTGTTGCTCTGAAGTGATATCCAGGGGAGAACAATACATCCCCTGCCTCAGCTGATCAATTTGTGTTAGCAAAACGTTTTCAGGAGCTGAAATTAAGTAAATGGAGTCATGCTTACAAAGAAAAGGGGAAAAAAACCCCCCTCTGCTTTATTTTTCTAACTTATCACTGCCTCCAGAATGCTATTGCAAGTATTTAATTATTTACTCTTATCAATAATAATAAAGTGCTGCAATATTTGAGAAAAAAAAATCTCCCTTCTCTACTCACAGAGTATCTGTCTCTTGCCTGACACTGCTCAGGCTCACAACTTGTACAACACTCACAGTCTGCATAACTTTTACAAAAAGGTTATCTGGTACCTCAGCTTGTGCATCTGTTAGATATGACTGACTCAAACCCCATCTACATTGGGTTACAAAGCAGAGGTAAAATTTTGAAACATAACACACTGCAGAAAACTGATAGAAAAACAGTCAGGCTCCTCACTGGAAGATATTTTAAGTACTTGGCTCCACGTGTCTGATAAAAGTATACTAGATTTTAGTACTGAAGGTGAGTTTTTCTCTTTGGTTAAATGCTAAATTTTATATTGACATTAAAGGAAGAATTACACAGCTACCCCTGGCCAGACATTCCACCAAATATCAACCAGTAAACACCTAACATTTTGTCTGGGCGTTCACATCAGCATCACTCCATGCCCACCATCACCTAAAAGCAATAGCCAGCCTGCAGAGTGAGCTTCACAGGCCCTTAATTAAAGCCCTGAGCTCATCCTAAAGAGGCCACACCATGAGGAAATGACAGGGATGCCATTAAAGGCAATTGCTCTGGGACCAGCCTGGCTCCTGCTGGGGACACGTGTTCCTGGCACGGGAGAAGCAGGGAGCTGCTGCTGGAGCAGGGAGCAGCCTCTCTCCCTGGCACCTTCCCAGAGTGTGCACAGCCAGAGCACAGGTATTGTGATCTGCTTGGAACTGGCCATGGGGCACAGCAGCTGTAAACAGGGACCTGAGCCTCCCAGACAAATGGATTGAGCCATGACTGATATTCAACATCATCTCCTTTTGGATTCTTCCAGAAGGTCCATCAGTCAAGGTGGGCAGATGAAGGAACCTGTTCCTGGCTGGGTCATGGCTCAGTTTATGAATATTAAAATAGGCTCTCTCTCCCTTCACTGAAACTCAGCAGATGCCAGACTTTCATTATCTTGACCGTTTCTTTATTATGCTTTTCTTAGATTCCACTTCTAAAATCATGTCCTCAAGCAATTTAATTTTTACATCTATTTAACTTCTGGGGAGTATTTTTGGTCATAGGTCAGTCCTTGTTTAATTCTCAGGATAAAAGCCTTCTGTAGGCATCACCACATTTAAAAGTAAATAAATTACCCCTTGTATTTAATGAATTAAATTCTTCTTCTTTTTTTATTTCACTGCCCGAAAAGGAAAACCCAAATAGAAAATTTTTAAAAAAGGGGGAAATCATTCCTTAACAAGACTCTGGTTTACATTGTTTAAATGACATGCTAAGCAGTGTGTAAAAATTATAATATTAGCATAATTTTATGTATTTTAATAGCCTGAGTATTTCTATTTCCCTGACTTGCTGAAACTTCTATCAGGAGTCAATCCTCAGGGCCAATGAGCAAAATGGCAAATAGACAGAACTGATTAAAAATACCCTGGAATAATTTATAGTCTTTAATGTGTTTATTTGTCTAAATATAATATTTATATGATTCTCATTTATGAAATTAAAGGAGCATAGCATGTTATGAGCTAATTTATTTTATTAAAATAATAATCAGGAACACATTACTCGTATGGATAGTCTCATCTGAATTTAATCCCTGTTATTGGGCACTCCAAATCTTTCCAAGGCTCAGAAGAATAGAAAGGCTTTACCACACTCAGGAGAGTTCTTATTGGGATTATTTTCTATGGACTAAAACAGCAGCATTAAAAAAATCTCCAGTGCCTTGGATAATAAAGACCCAACCTGCAAACATTTGTAAATATAAATAACCCTTATTAGAATTGCTGATGTCAGAAGGAGACTCATGCATGTACATAAACTAAAGTACATTAAAAGCATCATTATTTGAAGAGAGGTACTCTGTGAAGTATTCCATGTATTTATCAATGCTGGCTCCCTTAAGCATTCATGGAGATGGCCTCACCTTTATTTGCCACTGAAAAAGTTATAGTTGAAAACTGTGAGATTTGGAACCTGATCTATGGCAAAATGCCTGGATTAGGATACATTTTTCCCCTATCCTTTCATAACTCAGATATTTATTCTAAAGTGAAATCTGCTCTCACAAAATATTACTCTGCATGAGTAAGTTATCTGCACATGATGTGAATGACAGTAAAGGGAACTAGGTCAGCTGTGCTGTTAAAAAAAAAGAAGAAAAGAAAAGAATAAAAAAGGAGAGAGAATACAGCAGCTAATCTAAAACTAGAACACAAATAATAAAGAAATTTTTTAAAAAGTCCTATACTGTTTAAAAATTTTCAAAGTCCCTTCCTTTTGTTTTATTAAATTTGTATTTTTTTCCTCTGTTTCTGCTTTCCTCATACTACAAGATGATCCAATATTTTTCCTGTGAAAGGCCAGATGTCCATTTCCTCAATGGCAAAAAAATTCTCACATTTAATTTGCAACAGAGAAAGCTTTATCATTTAAACATCTGTTTTGGCAAAAAAAAAAAAGAACCCTTTTTCCATCCCAAAAATTACATATTTCTCAAATACAATACTTGCTAAAATATTCCCTTCCACTGCCTCTCTCTTTAACTATTGTAGATGCCAGTCTAGGCAAAACTGAACGGTTTTCTGAGCTCATCTGGAATGTGAATTAAATGAGGTTCTTCCTCCGGTGATGTGTAAGTGCCTTGCTTCTTACAAACCCACCTTACAAACCCACTGAGCAGTATTTGGATTTGGACACAGCTTATTAGGATAGAAATATAAATATATGAGATATTGTATGAGACCAAAACTACAGGATGTTAGGATATTATTTCAGTTATTAAAAAAAATTGATTTTAAGTTCCAGTTCATTAAACTGATTTACAAGAACTTTTTGAAAGATAAATGAAACTCCTGAAGTGGAACAGTCAGTAAATAACACAGAGAACAAACAAAACTATTTCCTATAGTAGCATTAAGTAGTTTAGATGCCTTGAGCAATGCTCTGTTTGGATTCTGAATGCCTCAGTGCTTAAACACATCTGTGACATAAAAAGACAGCCAGATCTAATGTATTAGCAGGAGAAAAAGATGCTATTACTTCTAAATCAGAACATGGCACTCAATTGTCAAAGGTAAGCCCAGGCTTCACTGAATGAGCTATAAGCACCATGCTGTTAACCTGGTCACTTGTTGCCCCTTCTTCCAGTGTGAGCATCCAAACCCGCGGTCATCTCTGCCTTGACATGAATCTGGTACAGCATTTAAAGACATCATTAAAAATACTTGAGTTCTTTTATATTTTCCCTTTGTGCCCTTATTAATTCAGAACAGGTTTCAGGGGTTCCCTTATAGTTGCAAAGAAAAGCTGCAGCACCTCTTGGGATTTTTACTGATAAACAAATGAGACCTGAGTACACAGAGAAGTGATGAACTGTTTGGAGAGGTGAGCTGAATCATTTTACTGCTAAGAATTACTTGTTCAGAAAAGCCCTGCAACAGAAAGGGCTGTGTGGAGAAAGAATAAGAAAGATGAAGGTATGTCCTCTCACAATCAACCCTTGATGCTCATTACAGCCACCAGAATAAGAGTGAAATAATGGGTTTCCCCATTCTTCTCCTGAGGTGAAGGAGACCCTGCTGTGATTTCCAGAAGTGGAGGCAGGTAAGGGTGGCCACGTGGCTTCCATCAGGCCACTGGCTGGGTGTTGGACTGGTGAACAGTATTCATGATTTGTCAGGCTCTGTTTGGACTTGTCGTGGCCTACCTGGAGCTTTGCTTGTTTAGCTGTAGCAGCAGACTTCAGCATAACTAAGGTTAAAAGAGGCTTCATAAGGTCCAACTTGAAAGAGAGATATGAGAGGATGCTGCTAACGCTTTTTCCCTTGCTGTTAGTTTGTCTTCTACATTGTTGACAAGGAAGGAAAGAAAAAAATTAAATTAAACTTGATACTTGCTCTCTGTTTTCAGATCTCATAATTTTTAAATCAATGTTTTCCAATTACTTGTGAGGAACAGTACAGTGCTGTAACAACAAAATGGTTATGCAGTAGCAATCTTCTAAGGCATTTCTAACTCAGGTCATATTTAAATCAGCTTTTATCAGATGCTAGTTACTGTACTGGGAAACCAAACTCTTCAAATTCTAAGTGTTCACTTTAAACATGCATAAAATTTCCTCCAAAATAAGTATCCCCTCTTAACTGAATTACCAAGAAAAAAAAGGAAAAGCTAGAAAGATCAAGCGGGATCTAAAAATCACAGAGATCTGATATCAATAGAAGAGTAAGAATGCTCACTGAAGTTGATGCCAAACAATAGTAGTTATTCATGTCATTTAAAATTATGTATTTTAGCGGCAATCCCTACACTCTACATATCTGTTGTCATGCCTTCTTTCTGCTTCTGAAGAAAACCAGAAGCAAAATTCTCAGCCATAAAAAGGCATGCCACCATTTTCTGTTCACATTGTTTTTCTGATTAATTTTATAGCTTTAGAAAGAAATTATTATTTAAAAAATATTTAATTTGTGGAAATACTAATAAATAATTATTTATATGTACATTGCATTTTTTTGAAATTTGTGATGAACTTCTGCAGTGTATCAGCCTTGATACTCCTATTCACCATATTGTTAATAACCTTTATCATACCATAAGAAGTACAAGTAACCTACTGTCCTAATCAATTACCACTTTTAAAACAACATATGGAGGAGGTTGAATACATTGCTGAGAATTCTGTTTGGCAAAATTTAGTATCAGCTTAAAATAATCTTTCCTTAAAATTCTATTAAGATTACATCATTAATATACCTTAAATATATAGGTATTATTCTAATGTATTTCAATCATAACTGAGTAATACCAAGGGAGGTTTTTGCCTTATATGTTTTCACAGAACTGAGTAAATGCTCTTGTTCCCATCTTCCTGCTGCAACACAAGCAAAGACAGATCCTGAGATTAAAAACCCTGTGAAGTAAAAGCAAAGGCATATTTGCATCTTCTAAAATACCCACTCAGATAAAATTGTTCTAAGCCTGCTTAACACTCTGGGCTTACCTTATCTTAGTGACTCTCTTTTCTGTACCACTCTTGCTTCATCTATGTGCCTGCAGCCCCTTCCTACCTGTGCTCATCAAGTCCCTTAATGTCTCTTCCAATGACCTGCACCTCTCCATGGCTTGGTGAGGGCATCTCCTGAGCCTGGGACTACAGGGAAACACAGCCTTGGAAAGCACCCAATCCATCTGGGCCCTGGACTCATCACCCACACGACAATCTGATTTCAAGATGTTCAGAAAAATTACTTTATTATTAAATACCATCATTTTACCAATAGCAACACTAAAGAATTCAATGGATGGGAAAACACAGACTTGCCCATGTATCATTTTGTTCAGACAGAGGCAGAGACATGGAAATAATAGGACGGAAAAGTGCAGGACCCTTCCTGACGTCTCTTCCACAGCCAAAAATGTTTACTGTGATAATTTTTGTGCCTAGGATATGAAGCCTGTCAAGGATTTTGCAGCATATGTGCAGGAGTACATAGAGAAATAAGCTTTGCAATAACTTTCAGACAGAGACTAGGACCGTAGCCAATCTTTATTATAATTTTTCAGTGCAGAAAAATTACTGTTTTGGAGACAATCACCTCATAATTCTTGAGAGCAGATTTAGCTAACAAAAACTCCACAAAAAACAAGACAAAGTAGCAAAGTTGTTTTCTGAAAGTGTGGGAGGGAGCAAATGAGCATCTTTTTGTGAAGCACATAAGGAGAAAATTCTCAGATCAGAAGCAAATCAGAGTGCAGGTGTATACAATTTACAGTTAAAGAAATAAAAGAACAGCAGGCTATTGCAAAAATAGAGCCACTCTTAGACAAGTACATAAGCAGCAAAGGTTTCTGAGGTTTCTGTCCTGCAAATTTCTGAGCTCTCCTGTCCTAATCTAGAATAAATGTAAATAGATAATATGCTATTAACTCTATTAGGACAAAAACTTGATCTCTTTCTGGGGTATTTGGACATTTTCAAAGTGCATTTTGTGAGAATAACAATTCTATGTCTCATTCACTGTGTAAAAGATCATTTTGATCTCACTCCCGGCAGTCTAGGGTAAATAAGTGAAATGAAAATTATTGTTCACACCCTAAGAGTGGCAAACTAACTGCTGCACTACCCAGCAGGCTTACTGCTGGTCTTAATTAAATACTTTCACAAATTCAGAATCCTGGCTTTGATTAGGATTAACATCTTCTCCCTGAAACCTCCATCATGGGGCAGATTTGCCTGGCCCTCGGAGGAGACGCTGTGCTGAGTGCCCATGTGGCTGCTTGCCAAGCGATACTTTCGTGGAACTCCTGGAGCAAAGCATCACACTCTGACACATTTTGCCAGCTGTCCTATATTCTCAAGCACAGTGGCAAAATAAAACATCTCATTATTTGACTTTTTCCCTTGCTAATCCATGCTGCTTGGCCAACCAGTGTGAAACTAAATAGCTGATGGCATTTTTTAGGGGAAAAAAAGCCCAAATCTAGGGGTTCGCAGAACTGTGGAATTACTCCAAAAGGCTTTCTGATGAGTCATTATCCAGCTGTCTGAAGCTTTTAGCAGCAAAGACATTAAAAACATATTACCACTGCACAGCTTTCGCTCCAGGTCCTTGCTCCAGATGATTTTTTTGCCTCCATGTACTGCTATCTACATTCTTTGCAGGATATTTATTCATGTACTGCTAACTACAATCATTGCAGAATATTTATTTACTGAGAATTCTGCTTATGATATTAAAGAGCTGTTGGATGGCCTTAGATGTTTAAAACAGTGGTTGTAAATCTATTATTTCCTCAGACTACATCTGCATCAGCCAAAATGTCCTGCTTGTCTCTTTTCCCACAGATGCCTTTTCCCTGAGGAAAAGTTTCATTCTAGGCAATGACCTACATTAGGGTAGGCTTGCTGCTGCAGCCCCAGGGAGCACCTTTCAGTGCTGTTCTGCCTCTCCACTGCTGATTTCCAACTCCAACTTGTTTTTCTTGCAAAGTCTCTTGCTCAGCTTCAGTCTTCTAGGAAATAACCTGAACATCTTAAGAAAAATAATCCATATGAAATATTCAGAAAGGATTTAATTACTTGATACTAGCTGTCACTGAAAAAAACCCTCTGCTCATGCCAGAGAGATAAAAAAACACCCAGTAAAAACAGGAGCACTGAAAGCATCAGAAGAGGTGATTCTTCTTCTCTACTCCACTCTCATGAGTCCCTGCTTGATTACTGTGTTGAGCTTTGGGGTCCCCAGCATAAAAAGGATATGGACCTCTTAGAGCAAGTCCAGAGGATGTCCATGAAGCTGATCAGAGTGCTGAAGCATCTTCACTATGAAGACAGGAGGCCAAGATAGTTGGGGTTGTTCAGCCTGGAGAAGAGAAGGCTGCAGGGAGACCTTCCAGGGGCCTTGTACTACCTAAGGGGGGCAATGAGACATGTGGAGACCAACTTTTTATGAGAATATTTAGTGATAGGGCAAGGGGGAATGCCTTTAAACTGAAAGAGAGTAGGTTTAGATTAGATATTAGGGAGAAATTCTTTACTGTGAGAGGGATGAGGTACAAGAGGTTGACCAGAGAAATTGTGGATACCTCATCCCTAAAAGTGTTCAAGGCCAGGTTGGGCAGGGCTCTGAACAACCTGGTCTAGTGTAGGGTGTCCTTTCCTGTGGCAGGGGGGTTGGAATTAGATGATCTTTAAAGTCCCTTCCCCCTTCCAACCCAAATAATTCTATGATTCTATATCCCGTTTAGGGCATAACTGCTGTAACTACATCCTCCTGGAACATGGGAAATACCCTCTACACTAGAATATATATATATATCCAGTAGCAGTGGATATAAAGGATCTCTCTGGCATAACTTTAACTATCAAGTCTTATGTAGCCTGTTGAGAAACTGATGTACCTCCACAGAGAGACCCCTTGCAACCTATGAGTTGAAGATAAGTAAAACTATTTCTCTTGTACTAGTCAAAAAGAATGCATAGGACAACCTCATAGGACAATCATTTCATGCTAATTGCTGAAGTTCAGAAAAAAACCCCAAAGCTACTGGGTGTGGAAAAAATACTGAATAGGAAACATGTTGGCCAAGTGTTATGATTGTAAGTACAGTGTACAATCTCTCTTACTTTGTGTTCAGTATCACAGGGATCTCTACTGCCAGCAATCTATCAGTATCTAGCACAGATACTTCTCTATAAATAAAAATACTGGGTGAGCACTTAAAAACAATTGGCATAGAGGCAGCTCAAGGTTTGAAGTGGTGCTGGTGTTTACTACTCAGCTTCATTGAATGCACACTGCAACAGAGAAAAACCCAGAAACATCCCTAAATGTTAGAATAAACTAATTATCAAAAAATTATATGTAACTATTTAAAAAGTATATGAAATAATCATTGGCTCAGATAGAGAGACCATCCTACTGTATGGACCCTATGGTCTCCATACAATAGGATTTGTCCTCAAGCCCTATGAATACAGCCCACAAGGTTTCAATTATAGGATCAGGCATAATACAATTTTGAAAAAGAAAGGAAAAAAAACCCCAACAAATGACAGTTGTTTGGTTTGAGGAAAGTGAAGTTTAAAGATGATTGGCTAGAATTGCTCAGGCAATCTATCTACATCTCCATACTACATCTATCACCATAGCAACTGCAGCCTTGGAAGTGTTTCCAAGACTCTAAGAGTAATTAATTTTACAGGAGATGTAAAACTGGATCCCTATTCTCCTATAAGGGAGTTAGATGGATAATGCCAAGTACCCCAACAGCCTAAACAGAACAGTTATCACAATTTACTTTGTAGGATCATTTACTTACGGTTTAGATTGTTATTTAACAGCGCATTACATGCATGCAATTTTAGGAAGGTGGAGAAGAAGAACAAGCTCAGTCCACAAGGACTGGAAACCTGTGAGCTAGTCCAAGGCAGATAAGTTCTGGGCAGCAGTCTGGTCACTGCTTGCAGGTGACAGGGAATCCAGACAGCAGGCAGTGTCTGCTCCCTGCAGGACATGCAGCAGGACAAGGGCTGGGAGAGGTCTGTGCTAACACATCTCTCCTCATCTTCCAAACTTGTGCTACACAAGCTATCTAAAGAAACCATTATTCCATGCAAGCAAAAGCTATCTCCACAATTGTATGGCATCACTAACACTTTCTCTTATATGTGGCAGCCAAACAGGAACTGACACTAGTTTTTGCTCTGGTCACTGGTTTTAATATCAATTAGAACTGTCTCTACAAAAAATTATACTGCTGGAACAAAACATCCTATTAATCATCCCCCCACACTGCTCAGTATTTCAGAAACCAACACACACAGGCAAGTGTGTTGAGAGAGACATGAGATACTGTGATTTAATTGAAAGATAGAGATTCTTTCTGGACAGAAAATTTATCTTCTAGATAGAAGCTTGAATAAAACAATGATTATAAATTAATTTAAGTACATTTTAAAAGATGTGGTTTTCTATAGATGGATATTGCATGAAAATCCAAGTGCAAAGGAACTCACTCCTCATCAGTCCCCCTTCTCTAATGGTGCTCTCTGCATCCCACCCGTGTGTTTATGCATTTTATCAAAAAATGCATCCTCTTTATCTCCACCTTGTTTCTGGCTCACAACAGCCCAGCTTACAAACCTAGGCAGAATATTGCACTTAAATATTCATTTCTTGCAGTAAAATACAGAGAAAAAGGGCAACTTTGTTAAAGTCAACTCATGCAGATTTCGGAAGAAGGACAGCTCACAAAAGTCCATGTCACTGGCTGGTCTGGTAACATCTGAGCTGGCACCAGCCCAAAAAACTGATGCTTTTCCCTCAAACTGCCACTCATCAGCAATGGTCTACCTGCAAATAGGATTTCACCTGACAGCTCATCATCATTAGTAGCCTTATTTCATTGCTTTCATTACTACTAACTCTTTTTCCTTTCCTACCTTGTAGTTTTCAGAACCAAATACTTGGGGAGTGTCTAATTATCATTATTTCCTCTTCACGGACTGGTCCTAAATTTGTCATGGTGTTCCTCAGTTGGTGTTCATTTACCCTTCTAATCTCTTGGGCAAGCAGCTATCACCATGTACCTACTACTCACCATTATCAGCAATCTTTTCTTAAATGTTATGCATAAATGTGAAAGTATTGGAAAGGTCATAGCAAACATAAGAAGTAGAGTGGTGGGACTACACTGAAGTAGCAATTAAAAAGCCCACTTCAACTGATTACTTACTTAAAAAATATTCCTGTTCACCTCAACTTTTCATCAAGAAGGGATAAGGAAAAGGGATGGAAAAGATTTTAAGCCCAAAAGTACAGAAAAGTGTCTGAACCAGCTTCTCATACCACAAGGTGTTCAAAGCAGCCCAGATGCAAAAGTCCTCCTAGTCATGGTGCAAAACTGTCCCAGCCCTACCCAACAAATTCCAGACTAATCTCACCATGGGTTTAGCTGGAAACTGCATCCCTCTTCTGAAACTTTAATGAGTGTGTGCTGGATTAATTAATTGTAAGAGATTTTCCCAGGAGCAGAGAATGCCCCAGTGACCCCAGATCAGCACAGAAATGCTATTTACATTCATATGAGACAAATCATGTCTGCTTTGGCTGCTCTCACATATACTTCCCAGGCATACTGACAAACCAGGGACAATAGATTCTACAGCAATGTGGTATCATATTATGAAGACATTTATCCTGATTTAAACAATTTACAGGTTTGGCATATTAAATTTTTCTACAGTCAAAAGATTTGCTAGTTCACAGTTGTTTACTTGCACTAATTTTCATTTCAGAACAGCACAGTCAAAATTAGCCACTTATTTAAAATAGTTTGATAATTAAATACCTCTATTCAGCAAATAAACAAACAAATAAATAAATAAATAAAACCCCATAACAATTCAGAAGACAGAAAAAACTTAGAACTCCTGTGTCACTACAAACCCCCCACTCAACAGACCTGAGTGAGGATGTCTGATCTTCCACATTTTAGGTATCTGAATTTGGAGACTTTCTAAAGAACAGTTTAGTTTAAACTAATCTAAATGTTGTCCAGCAGCTCTTGAGCTCACCGTATGTCACCACAGCATCTCCTAAAACCACTATGGCCCAGGGACAAAAGTGAGAGGCAGGCAGCTGAATCTCAGCTTGATGACAAGAAGTGTTGCTCTTAAGTGAGAAATGCCCAGTTAAATATTAATAAACTTAATCAGCAGACACTGTTTGTCATTACAGTAGAGCAAAAGAGCTCAAGTAGGACCCAATAAAAATTTTCCTGTAAGTGAAATGCCCTGTAATTATTTGAACTAAATTACATTATCATAGCCTGGGACATGCAGGCACTTCCACTCTTTTTTCAGAGAAAGAACTTGGTCTTCCCTCTTCATCTCTCTCACAAATACATTGTAATCCAATTAACACTTTATCTAACCTTTATCAGCACCTTCTTCAAACAAGTTCTGAAAGGAAATGAAAAAATATGTTCAGCTGTGTATAACGAAGAATTCAAATAGTCCAAAGTACTTTTCTATAATTAGTGGGAAATAATTGAGAGTTTTAAAAGACTATTTCTCTCCAGACACATGCAGGTATGTACACTGAAGAGAAATATTTGTGTAAATAGTACATGCTCATCTCTATACAAATAGAAAAACAGTTCTCACGGAATAACTCCATATTAAAGAATATACTATATTTTTAATCTAAGTGTTTTGCTCTTCATTTTGCACAGGCTCCAAAGAATGCATCCAGAAAACCCCGAAAAAATAGCTCTGGATTATAATTATCAAATGTATGCTGTACAGAAATGGGGTCTTTGGGGCTAAGTTTTACAGTGATTATCCAAATTTCTGGTGTGCTAATCTTTAGAAATGAATGGAATATGCACTGCAGGGGAACAAGACTACCAATATTTTAACAAAACTATTAATTTCATGCTTAGAAATCTCTTCATCACCAGAAATTAAATCTATTGCAGCTACTTCTCAGTACTTTTTTTGGTCTGGTGGATGGCATCCCTGCCCATGGCAGGGGAGTGGAACTGGATGATTTCAAAGATCCCTTCCAACCTATGATTTATGATTCCCTTTATGTAGCTAAACACTCTTTGCTTTACATTTTTTGCTGACTGACTTTGCAGTTTGCAATAACACTTCATAGTACACTTTGATAACACTTTGAACTGCTTACAAAGGTGCAGTTCAGGGTACCATGTCAGGCTGATTTTACTCTTGTGCTTTCAGGCATAGTTTTGCTTCTGCAATGGTAGGTTTTAATGGTAGGTTTTAATGGTAGGTTTTTTCAGGCACATTGCTGTTGTGATCCTCAAACTGCATCAAGAATTCAAATAAAAATCTATTTTTGTTTTGGTCAAATGAAAGGAACAAATTTGAAAAATGTAAAACACCTAATTGCTTCTTGAGTCTTTCACAAAAATTGAAAATTGCCTGTGATTGGAAATTACATATTTTTGTCGGTAAATTTCTGCTGTTGAACGAAATCTTTTTTTCTGTTTGCCAAAGTAAAAACTCAAATATTGAGAATGCTGTTATGGAAAGCATCTATCACTAAGCTAAAAGAGTGGTGTGCTACGATGATGCTTGCTAAATGGAAGAGTAAACAGAACACTCAACTCAGAAAGGAAAGATGAACTTTTTTCTACCTGGAATAATATTGTAATTTCCATCTGAATTGAACTTTCATTCTTTTAATTTACTCAAACCATTCAAACAATTAAATTTGAAAGATTCCCCAACACCATATCAATGCCAGCTTGACAATTTTTTCACCCTTGTCTGGAAATCGTGATGGTCCTTTTTTCATCACTGTTCAAAAGTGCCTCAAAAGTAATCTAAGAAATCTGAGAAACATTTGTCTTGATAAATTGAGGACTCTACCGATGAGACTGAAATCTGTGAATAACCAGGAGGGGAAAAACAAAAAATTAATAAAAATAAAGTATACGCTCAAACATTAACATGCTCTCCAAAAAGAACTGCCCAAAGGGTCAGCTTGTGGTCACAAGCAGGATATATGGAGGAAACAGCTGGAGGAGCTGGAAGACCTCTAAGGCATCTTTACCCTGTGTTTACCCTCTCCAGAATTCCATTTCTATCCTTTAAAGATACAGTGAAGAGAACAGAAGTCTGTTTACTCATTAGACTTCTGGTTGATGAGCAAATAAACCTTTGGTATTCACAGTTTGAAGCACATGGAGCCCGTGCACAAATCTTTACCTGTAGGCTCTCACTTCACTTTCAGATATGATGGGTTGCCAAAATGAAGCTGAAGTCACCAGCATGCTTCAAATACCAGCGGTTTGCAGCTGTAGGTCTGTAATTAAAAGCCATGTTTGACATCTGATTTTAACTGACACCCGTATATATGGCTTTAGGCTGGTCTCCACTCTCATTGTGGTTTGTGTAACATTAATTGAAATGCTTCCCTTGAAGGGAAACTTTCTGATGGCCAACCGAGTAAACAGCTTGGGTTCCAATTCCCTTCAATCATCCTACTGATGTGATCCAGTAGGAAGTGATTTTAAACCTGAACTGTCACTAAAAATCAAAGCTCAAGGTTAAAATAAGAAAGAAACAGATATCTGAATTTTTTCCATGACAAAAAAGAAAAAAAAAAGAAAAAAGAAAAAAAAGGCTCAGACAGAACTGTGTTTTAGAGATGCCAGCTTGGAAAGAGACCAAATGAATAACAGCCTGTATGCTACAGAGATGCAAAGAAGTCAGGAAAACCCAGTCAAATACACCGAGGCAAACTAAAAATCCCTCTAATGCCCTTCTGACCAAACATGTTTATTAAATTATGACTTATTCTAGTAATGCTGGATTGAAGCCATTGTAGATTTGGATAAGAGTTTTGGTATTAAACAGATTAGCAAGAGCTCTTGCTTATTAAGTCAGAATTGTATCTATATATTGAAATTCAGTGACCCTTTTCACAGTCGTTGTTAACTAAAACCAATTCACAAGATGTTTTCTTGGTACTTAACAGCCTTTTGCATTTCACCGTTTTCACTTTTTACTAAGCAAGAATTGAAAAGAATTGGAATGCTGCAACTGATTTCCAAATCAGAAGATAAGAAGACAATTTTAACTAGACATAGATGAAATGCAAGTGGAAACCCCCTTTTATTCAAAGTATTACTTTCACTGTAATTAAGAAAAGTGCTTTTTCAGACTATACCTTCTGTGCTACTGTGAAGTAGCTTTTAAAGAAACATACACTTCATGTTGAAAGAATTTCATTAGACAGATAGCTCCATCAACACTGAAAGTACTGGAGCAAGTCAACCACCTCTCTTCTTTTTTGCACATGAGCAAATCAGCCCTGAAATGCATCTCCCCACAAGCTTACCTACCTGACTGCACTGAAGGATTTGCATCCTAATGACAACTGAAGCCAAAAACAGCAAACACCATTTCCCCCCCTTAAATTCTGAATTGAAAGATAACTATAAAATTAAACTAAGCATCCAACTGCACCAATGAAGGGCTAAAATAAACTTTTTTTTTTTTTTTTCAAGATCAGCTTGCACAAGTACAAAGGCTTGGACAGACACAAAATTTTCCCCAAACAACTGCTGACATGTCTCCTTAGACAGACACCTCCACAGTGAATGTTTCACTGCACACATAGCTGGAAACACTATTTCCAGCCTTAGGGGACTTCACCGTAAATCTGACAGTTCTCAGCCTTTAACTTAAAAGTATTGTTCATTTTAACCCTGGAAGAGACTGGTCACAAATGACCAGATTTTGAAATGTCTACAAGGGCTTTTTTTTGTTCAATTTTTTCCTTCATAACCTATAACAAGAAATTTCATCATGGACTACTGGAACCAGGGTACTTAGGGAAGCAGGAAAATACACAAACATGAGAGAACAGAAACATACTGCTACTTTCTCAAGATTAAATCAATGTTTCTTATTTACTTAGCTGGTAATAAAATTCACAGGCTTCCCAGCACTTGGCTTGAAATTATGGGGACATTGCCTGTTTTGATTTACAATGTGTTGACTTCTTCAGTCACACCAGCAAGGGGACCATAAAGAAGCACTTCTTTACTACTCTGTAGGCATTGCCATCTATCTTATCTTAATCACTTTGAGCACTATTTCAGGAAAGATCCCTGCCATGACTCAAAAGCCATGTACCAGCACTTCAACCTTTTCAAAGCCTAGACGCAATTTCAAATGCTTTTGCATTTCAGAACAAAGATTTCTTACTGGGTGTACAAAAAAACCTTTAGCATTCAGCAAGGGAGGTGCAGAGGTACCACCGCCATTCTTTCTCCTCACTGACCAAGGAAATAATTACTACTGAGAGCTTATGAAGAGACTGTTACAGAATGTGAGACAAGAGTGAAAATAAGTGATTTATATATATATATATGTGTGTGTGTGTGTGTGTGTGTGTGTGTGTATAAAATAAAAGCTATTTGGGTTTACATTTCTAGTTGACAGATCATCTATTTAGAATAGAAGCAAATTCAGCCTACAAGAAAAATTGCACAGTGACACACTATAAAGAATTTGTGTTCGGATGCCTTTCAACACGAGTGATTCAGATGAACAATAATAAAAGTTTCTTTTCATTCTCAAGAGCTTCATTCAAGATTTGACAACCAAAAAATTGTCCAACAAGTTGCACAGCATAGAATGAATGCAGTTACTGGGAGGCTTACTTTATATATAATAACAGATGCTTTAGTTTCACAAGTCATTAGAATAAACATATGTCATACTGCAAAGAAAAGAGATGAGAAATTCTTCACATTATCTTCTCTCGCTTTCCCCTATTCAATGACAAGATTATTAATTGCAGATGGCAAAGGAAAATGTCTTCTTTTATGTTCACAGCTGCATAGTTATGTGGTAGAGATATTCTATGATTCTATGAACTTCAGATACAAAGTAAAATTCAAAATGTTGTGAAGCAACCTTCCAGTGCTGCATGAACTGATTTCAAACCACAGAAATGAACATCAAAAAAAAAAATTGTTTTAACTTTAAATCAGAAATACTTTTTTCTCACTTCAGCACAACACTTGCTGAAATTCCCTGAGTAAATCTCTTGCACTGTAAATTTCATTTCTCTTTCCCCTCATCTCCCACCCACAGGAACCTCTAAAAGGGAAGCACTGGGAGAAGTGCACTCACTGAAATACTGCCTGGAATAGTGATTTATACATCTGGCTGAAATAGCCAACCACTGGATGTCACTGTTACTCCACACGAAGTTAGCAAATAGAACCATGAGATTACCACCACCATAGAGTAGCTGTCTACTGCTAGATCAGGAAAAAACCAACAACAACAATAAAAGCCCTTTGAAAAATACAGTGACTTTAAAATTTAGGAGGAGTTCAAGAGAAAACCATGGGAACCAAGGGAAAACAAAGTCTTAGGGAAGCTTCAGTGCAAAGGGTGGTGAATGGTAGCCTATGTAACTGTGCAAAATTTTGGCTTTGAAAGAAATTAGAGGAAAAGTTGGCTTTTCCTTCAGAATGCAAGAGCAGTTTCTTCTTCAAGTCCTTTATATTTCTGGCTCTAGGACTCCAGGCTGTTTCCAGTTGCTATCAATTACATATATCCATTGTTCTGCAAGTATTTTTCTATTTGGAAGAAGACTGACTGACATGACTTATTTAGGTAGCACTGCAAAGACATACATGAACATGTTTAAAAAAACTCCTGTCAGTCCTCAGCTGAGTATCCTTTTCAGAGAATGCTTTCAGTTCCATTAGTTTCCCATCATAAAATGTTCTATGCTGCTTCACATTGGATTGTAAACAGAAATTTCAATATTCTTACAAAGAAAATAAACCAAGAAGCTTATGTTCTCCCTTGAATACAAAAAATCCCTTCTTGATCCCAAGTGATTTTCTCTGCACCAGCTTTGAACATGAAACTGCTTCAATCTACTGGATAAGGCAAAAACCTATTTATTTTTCTTTTGTGTGTCATGCTTTACCAAGCAATTGTTTCATCCTTATTTTAACCTCCTCACCTGGCTGTCTCTACTGTTTCCAGTAGCCCTTGAAAATACAGAAATAACTCAGCTTTCTATTTCCAATATCACCTCCAAAAAGCAAATTGGACCTGAGGCCATAGTATCTGAAAAGAGACCTTACTTCAATTTAATGTGTAACTAATTGCACTTAACAAAAAGTATGCTTCTAGTAAATGTGAGGTTTGTATAAAAGCAAAAGTAGCCCTCATTTTTAAGGGGTTATGATTTGTTATTAATACATTCATGTTATTTTTTTAGAATCAATTCAACTTCCATTAGAAATTCAATCTGATATTTCTTAGATACCTTCCTCTTTCAAATTACATGTGTTAGGAATGAAAATAAAATCAAGAGTTCATAATGAGAGTTTTGAAAGGTGTCTAAAATATGCAATCATAAATAAGGAAATATTGTCTCTAAGTACCAGAATTCATACAGGTTTTTTTTCACTATAAAATGAAGCGTTGATTACATATTTTTGCATGGCAGAAAAACAAACAAAAAAAGTGTGGGTCAGGAACTACAGAAGATTGAAGAGTCATGTAATTCTTTGCAAGTTAAAGATGCAGGAAATCAATAGCCACAGTAAAGATATTTCAAACATAGCTTTTTAAGTGTTTTTCTAGCTCCACATGAGAGAAGATGAGAGATGACCTTTGCTGAATAGCACGTCAAACCTCCTTGTCACTGAAATCATCAGGAGAGATGGCCCCAGCACTTCCCAACATGTACATGGAGCCCTCCATGTGATGAGCACAGACTCTGGCTGCCTGTTCTTGTGACCAGAATATTGACCACAGTTTAGTAATGAAATTGAATTTTGCAGAAGCATTTGTATTGATGGAAATAATTCACTGGAATAATAGACTGTAAAAGGCAGGCAACGATATGGCACATCACATGTTCCCTGGCCATAAAATAGATTTTTGTCTATAGTTTGCAGTTGTTTGACTTCTGTTTTCACTTACTGACTAGCCAAAGGATATGTGGGTCATCCAAAACCACAGTCAGCAACCCAGATTCTGCCACCAGCCGTGCTTTTAACTTCAATAGAAAAGCAGAAATTGGTCATAGAAGATTCATGAAAGCAGAAAAAAATCTCTAAAAAAGTTTTTTTATTGTCTTTACATTGTCATGATGATGAAACCTAGGCAACAGGAAAAGGGGCTTGAGAGTACCAGGGGAGAAGCCCTGATTACTGGAAGACCTCATACAGTATATTACCAGACAGTGGAAAATATACTGAAATTCCACAGAAAGTACCCTGAGGCATTTCCTGGCCTTAGATAAGTCTTAGTCTGAATTTTTCTCCCTTTAATCTTTTTGCACTGACTTTAAACATTTCCCTCTTCCATGGTGGGTACTTACAGCTCCTGGTGCCACCTGCACAGAGGAGCTCTGACATTGCAAGGCTATTTTCTTTGATGAACTATAACAAAATCCCTGTATGAGGCTGCATTCTCTTCGTCCTTCATAAAGGGATTGCTCATTAAATGGAAGGTAAACATATTAAGAATGACAATTTCCATCAATTCATTCAATTTGGGAAAGGACAGACACTCCTTGCAAAGTCAAATAGTATGGCAAGGTTATTCATAATAGGGATTTTACAGTACAGTTGTCAGCATTGGGAGATCATCCATTTACTGACAGGTATCACTGTCATTGTCCTTGGGCTTTTCCTGAAGCAGGGGAGAAGAGTGAATAATGACAGAAGCATGCACAGGACCTATGGCCTTGTGCATTCAACAGATGTTGATCCTGCAGAGATGACCACTGCTTTCAGGCTCACTTTCAGATGCATCCTTAGTTTATGCAAGAATAAAATAGAAAGGTTCAGTGGCAAAGGTGCCAGAACTGCACAAACATTTAAATCCTGTAGGGGATGATCTTGATTTGCTTCTGAGCTTGGTGGTTATTACTCTGAATAGTCCTACTAAAATTAATGGAAGTACTCAAGCAAATAGAGCTTCTAATGCCTTAAATTTCCTCAGTCTTGAGGTCCACAGGTGCATAAATGTAGATCATTACACCCACATGGAGTCCCCTGACTTCCCCCAAAAAATCTTCATTTAGGTGAAATCATCTGCCCACACTGTTCTTTTTTTAAGGATTAGAGATGCGGTTTGTGGCATAACATACCGGGCAATTTTTCTGAACTTCAACAAGAAATTAATTGTTTCTTGTTCAAACAGACAAGGAGAAGCTATTGTAAAGATACAATCAAGTGCCAAAATAGAATAAAGATTGAAATAACTGTGAATATAGAGACCGTCCAGAATTGGTTTTGCTGCCATAAAGAACCTCTACTTTTATATGGTCATAAAATCCTCAACAACAAATTACAGAACAGATCTAATTTTTTTAAAGGTTTTTCTGCTTTTCATTTGGAAGCTGCATAGTCTTTTGGACATGTTGATGGTCACTCACCAACATTTGTCTCCAGCTTCCACTTTAGAGACAGCAAGCATTGAAAGAGGTTAGAACACAAAATTTATACCAGTGTCTCAACATGACACTGTTTAGGCCCTGCCCTTCTTTCACCTTCCTCTTCTTTCAGGTTTTAGCCAAAGCTTACAGAAATTTCAAACTAACTAAGCACATGAAAGCTCAGAGAGATGATAATGTGCTACATCCAATCTTTGTTTGAATAGTTCCTACTGGATATGCAAGTAAAGATGACATCAAACAAATTCTAAGACTCAGTTCCAACATAAAACCAGTCCTAAAAATTCACCATATGATATTATTCTGTTTAATTGAAACTTAAATTATTATGGATACTGTATTTGGTTAATGGTTTTGTATCCATTTATTTTAAGAATTTTTCATTTTATCAATTCAGTTAGAACTGCTTTGAAGACTGCATGCAATATTGGATCTGGTAATAGTTCCCCACCTGGAAAGCAAATTATACTTCCCCATTGTTTATTGGATATTTAATTCTGCATTTACATTAGACACATTATGTTGGTACATTGGATTCACTCTGAATCCAAATTTTCTGCTGATTTCTGTAATGTGTGCCAGGCCAATCCGGGAACGGATTACCTGTACGGAACTCCGCAGGATACAATGCGAATGTAAAGCTTTCTGGCAATTACTGAAAGAACTCCTTTTCTCAAAAATCACAACTGCAAAATGAATGCAACCTGTCACACCAAATTAAGTGCATAATAAATGCATAGGAAGCCTGCTCTCATCTAGACATAAAATATACATGCTCCCAATGGGCTGCTGAGTCTCTGCTGACTTGCAGCGAGGGAGCAAGTGTGGGCCCATTGAACTCCTGACTCCAGTGACACAGAAACCAACCAACAGCTCTGGAAACTAAGCTACTCTATAAACTACAAAATGCTAAGAACCTAGACAATTTTCTCAGGGCATAGAAACATGGGGATCATTCCAGGTTTGTTGAAATGGTGCTCAGCAGGCAATTAAATTAACGAGCAGGTGACTTACCTTGTCAGTCCCTTTTTTATCTCTCTGGTGAGAGAGAGAATGTAACATCACTGTTTCTCCCCATGGAGAAGAAAGGATGTGTTTGTAGGTATGTGCAAATATGTATGACTGACAAGTAATGTATTTTGTAAAATATTTCAGGCAAGAACCATATCCTCTATATTTTGCATCATTTTACAGTATCAAACCATCACAGAAATCTTTACAAACACCCGACAGCTTATTTTGCACGAAAGAACTGAACATGTATTATTTTTCTAAAAAGTGAAAGAGCTGACTAAGATGAATCTCCAGCAAGCATTCTCAATTTTAATACAAATAGGTATTACTAGGGAAATCCTCATTCTAAAGCTGTGCCAATATTTGAAAAGGGTAAATGGACTGACTGCATGTCAGTTAACCCAGCAACTATCAGGTGCAAGAAAAGAACCAGTCACAGAAAAAATTGTACTGGATTTAATTAGTAATTAAAACTTAGGCATGTAAGCAGTCAATTCAACATTATACTATGGAAAATGTTTGGGATTTTTTCAGAGAAATATCAATTTATTCATTACCTTAAATTTGGTAGCTGACAAAGGGAAAGAAACTGTGTCCATACACACCATATTTCAACTTGTAAAAACATCTTACTTGATACTTTACAGAATTTTGACTGAAAAAATTAAGACATGTCTCAGTGATTTCTCTTCTGGAGAACACCCTAAATGAGAAAGACAGGTACTGGTTGAGCTGCTTGTAAGAGGGGCAAATTGAGACAAAATGCCTTAATACAGCCATGTGGAGACCCAGCTATTTAGGACAAAATGAAAATAAAAATTCTAAAACAAATATTAAGAATCATATAAAATGCAAGCTTTTAACAGGACAGAAGGTCAGTGGAGATGAATTCTCAGTGCATAGTGCTTTGGCAAACAGGGCTTACAGTAGTCTGGACTTAATAAACCAAAACCAAGTGGAGGTGGCTTGATCTCTCTACACAACACGATCCAGTCAGTGATGGAAAGGTGTTTTCATTTCTGATGCCCATTCTTTTACCTTTGGAAGCATGGGGATAAGCAACTGTGGAGCTGGCCAGCATTACATTTATCTACTCTCTTTGGAAGATGTATATCACATAGCTTTGAGGACTGATTCAATGTTCACTGGTCAAAAGGACTGTCTGAATGGGGTTGTATTGAGTGTCACAATATTGTGTGTGCCCTACACTTAGAGGAAATGTTAGTGATCTTCCCTTTGCCCTCCCCTAATATCCAGGGTATTATAAACCTATTATAAAAAGGATAATTTTGTATCAACAAAATTGATACGTAGGCATTCCCTTAACAAAAAGTTCAAAGTTTGCTGTATGTGGGTAAGGAACAACTTTAAAATAAATTCTTCCTTATTTATATTATTATTTTATACAAGATCTGAATGTTAAAAATAAAAATCCTTTTTATAGTCCATTCTTACTAAATCTTTACTGTATAGTGATGAAGGCACCTTTGGCTTCCAGGATAAGAGTGTAAAGCATTCATATGTGAAAAAAAAATAAAATTTGTAACTTATATTAACATGAATTATCATCATAAGTTATGTCATGAACTCCAAAAATGTTTCTACAATTTATTGCATGCCCACAGAGGAATACTCTCTGACTAAAACAGTTCAAGCCATAGCAGTATCTGCTCAACCAGGAAAAGAGTCCACATCATAGCTTTGCAAGAAATAACTTGATATGACAGAGTATCTGATAAAAATGTGCCTCTGCAAAAATTCAACAAAATGCTTCAATTTTACTAAATCCCAAAAGGCTGTAAAACCACCAGAAATTGGATATTATTTCTGGTAGTTGTATGAGAAGGAAAAAAGCAAATTGCAATTGGGATATAACCCCTCCATTCTTATAGAGAGAAGCTTTTCAAGATAGATTTTATGCTCCAGAGGATGCAGAAGTCTGGGGACTGAAAAGAAGGAGCACTATTGCAGATAATTTCTAAACCATTCTGAATTCAGGGCAAAATGCAGCCCAAACATCACAAAATCAAAAACATGGCTCTCCAGTCCATTTCCATCCTAAAGCAAGCATCAATCTCATCACATCTTGGGATGTTCTTATCATTTGCATTTATCTCCTTTTCATTTTTCTATTTCTATTATTCTATATTTTCTTTAAATTTTTTCATGAATTTGACATTATTTCTGTATTTGCAGCACCATGTCTGAAAGCACCATTTCTACACTGAAAATATCATCTAAGGTTTCCTTTGTATAACCACAGAGCAAGTCAGAAAAAAAAAAACCAATAAAAAATG
This sequence comes from Urocynchramus pylzowi, assembly GCA_013397555.1. Taxonomy (NCBI): domain Eukaryota; kingdom Metazoa; phylum Chordata; class Aves; order Passeriformes; family Fringillidae; genus Urocynchramus; species Urocynchramus pylzowi. Next base: position 644,433 of record VZRH01005651.1, on the reverse strand, counting down.
CAAAAAAGAGTTCAGAGTTCATTGTTCAAAAAAGTTTTAAAAGAAAAATAGGTAATTTTGGTCATTCATATAGGTCATTCATGATAAAGAAAAATATAAATTATTCTCATTTTGAGTGCTCAGGTATTTCTCACTTTCATAGTTACCATTAATACTTTTCAGTAGGGAAGTATAGACAACAGGGCTAATTCAAATTTTAATTAGCAATATTATAAGTAATCAAACAGGATAACAACACTAATAAAATTCACAATTTATACCAAACTGAAAGTTTCTGTAAGTCTTCATAGGATTGGGGTTATAGTGCAAAGGAACAATAACCTACCAAGAACAACTCTTCCCCAGACCTGAGGATTGCCCTATATTAGTATCCTCTATTAACAGCTAATTGAAAGTTAGGTTTTTAAGTTCTCAATAAAACACACTATATTTTATTAAAATGTGCTCACTCTGATATAAGGAAGTAATATTAATGACAATACACATTAAGTAAATGTAAAATAAAAGCATGTGCTTTGGAGAAAGCATCTTGGAACACACAAAGCAGGAGACTTTGACACCCTTTCTCCCAATGTAAGTCCCAAAAAGACTTGTTTTATAGGAATTTAAGGAATGTAGAGAGGCATGCGTAGCACAACTTTTTATTGAGAATTTGAGACCTTGGTTATATATTGCTATAGTTCTATATGTATAGAACTGATCTCTTAAACCACATGACTTTGTTGATTATACTCTTGAGAGTATCCTATGCAGCTTGAAGTTACTCCATGCTGCTAAATGGGAGCAATTTTGGAAGAAATGCACAGAGGTGGTTGAAAGGGTTCATTCATTCATTCATTCATTCATACTTTTTAAAATAAATATAGAAAAGTTGATCAGGAGAGAACAATAATCAAAAATTCCACATCCAAATATGTGTGTAGAAAGAGGGGTGCTCAAGGAGATAGAAACAGACATAATTAAAAATAACAGGATTCACATTTCTAAAATTAAAACCAGGTATTGATAAACTAGCTGGACTAATGCCTTTTCAACCATTAAATTCCTATTTATTGTCCTACATTTAATTGCAGACATTGTCTAAGAATTAATACCAGCTAATAGACTTGTTATCTTCCTTATTAGTGCTCATTATGCTAAGCTACACTGATGTAGCTTACACTGCTGTATTGGACAGCTTCCATTCCTATTTTATTTAAATTCTGTACACTAAATATATTTAAGCCATTAACTGTGGCCAAACACTAAAAATAAATGAAAGAAATCTGGGAAAGAAAATAGAGTTTATATGTCTAAATGAACAGAATCCATTTAATAAAGCATTATCAAGTAAGCAAGAATAAGAATAATCCTATTTGACAAAGGAAAATAGCAGGTGGGATAGGTCTTTTAGATCATAAATATCTACCAAACTGAGATGATGCTAAATCCTTTTTAAAAGGATTTATCCTTTAGAGGGCTTTAGAGGATAAAGTTTAAAATGTGTCCCATATCTCACTAGATGCTTAAATATTTATATCAAGAAAGAGCTGCAATTATGGGAAGACTGAGTTGTTATTATAGAGAGGTATTTTGAAATAGGACCAACAACTAGCTAGAAGACAATGTAGATCTTGCCATTTTCACGTAATTTTTCTTGTAAATTTTCTATTAGTTCATCAGAAGCATGAATTTTTATGCAATTAATACAGTTGGTTATATATAATTTTCAATTACTTTGTGTATTCTGCCTGATGACTTGCAAGTATTTTTGCCATTGCCAGTATCTTGTCATAACTTCAGTCTCATGCTTATGTTAAAACTTTAAATTTAGATGAATTTTTTTAATCCTCATATTGAGACAGTCTGAACAAGTGGACAAAGACTGAGGATCAGTGTGTGAGTAATTGAGCAGCACTCACTCCTGAGGGTGCTGCACAGTCACCCTGGGGGTGCCACTACAAAGGGAGGCAATAGAAGGATGGCAACCCACAGCTTCAGCTTTTCAGATGTTTTTGACCCTGTCAAGCCAAATGGCACACAATGGACTGACTGCAATTTTTTCAGTACATGAGAGGAACAAGAGTGTCAAAGATGAAGCACTAGAAGCCAAGAGTATATCTCTTTTGTGTGTGTAACTTATAGAAACTCATAACTGAAGAAAACAAAAAAAAATACATATTTGAGATTTAAGGTGTTTTTAAAAATTATTTTTGGAAACTAAATATAATTAATGCTAAGCCTTTTGTAGAATAAATTGATTTCTCTCAAAAAAAATTTAGTTAAATATAGGTTTTAGTTTTGGCTAAATAGATCACAGTTACAATTTAAAAGCTACAAAGTAATCACAACCATTTCTAGAGCATTATTATCCAAATGGATGATGAAAAAGATGAGCTAGTTGAGTATGTGTCCCTCATAATCTCAGCACTGATATCCTGCCCTAGTAAGAAGATTTATTATGCCAGAATTCATTGCACCAATGACATCCAAATTGGACACGCACTTTGAAGGTTCAGAAAACAAATTTAGCCTAATTAAGAGCCTTTCTAGAAACTCCTCTATTCTCTATCTCACTGAATAGGTTAATAGAAGGACTGAACTCGTGAGCTAAACATGCCAGTGGGATATCTAAAGTCTGGGGCAAACCTGGGCTATTTCTCAGTGTAGTAAGGCATGACCCCCTGTTTTTGTACAACCACATGTAAAAAATAACACACTTTACTCACCACTGGCTTTTGTCTGAAATCAAACATGATGGTACCAAGTCAAGGGGGACAATAGGTTTGAATTCAGGTGATGCCCTGCATTATTACATAACTAACCCTTCCTGTCCAGCTCCCATACACAAGGTTTTCCTGTAGTTCCCTTGCACAGCAAATGTCCATTTAAGAAGTGCAAGTTTTAAAATCTTAGCAATTAAAGAGATGAAGAGACATAGACAATTGTCATTGGCCCTCTACAGCTTTTATACCACTGTGAAGGCAAATACAACTGCTAGACCTTCCTCAGTCCACAAGCTTGTAGAAATACTTCAGGTTTTCTCTTTAAACCATTTTCCATCTATTACACTAAATTCAAGTTATGTGAACTGCACTGTCAAAAATCTGTGATCAGGAAGCTCAGTCAAAAGGTATCTCCGAAGAAGAACAGAATCAGTTGCTGTTTTCTTCTGGGAGTCCAAGTTCCCCAAGCACAAAAATAGACAACCAGAAAGCACGGAAAAGATTCCCTAATTTTATCTGCAGGACTGCTATGAATCAACTAGAGGGCAGGCTTGGGTCTTTTGGGCAATTTTTTTTTTTTTTAATTTTCAGATTATTATAACAAGCAATGAAATGGCAAGAGTTTATGTATCAATCCATGCATATACACCTCCAGCATGCTGATTCACAAAAAGTAGATGAGGGCCATAGGATGTCAGAATAGTCCTGGGCAGACCCTTAAGAATATGCAGCCACATTGAAAAAACTTTTACAATCAATTCTGTTTACTCTTAATTCTAGCAAAGTCATCCACTGCTGAAATTCCTCTGGCTCCTTCCTTCTTCCTAATTTCACCTGCAGTTTTCCAAACCACAGAAAACCCACTGAACCATGAGAACCGCTGCTTCCCACTCAGTGGTGTGAGGACAGACCTGCCTAGCAGAAATAGCAAAGAAAGAAGGAGAGGTAAAGAAGGAAATAAATTGATATTTTTACTTGCTGCTCTTGTCTAATACTTTTAGGGATGTATGAGCATAGCCTAATCCCATCAGATCACTTCCTTTTCCCAGAATTTGATATTGCCTGAGCTGGGTTGTTTTGAAATATCACCACTCCCTTCACAGCTCTACTGCAAGGCATGTCACAGTAAGCAGCACTCAAATAAGTAAAACATGACTACCCAAATGCTTAAATTATGCAAAATGCTAACAATATTCTAAATACAGGAAAAGTGTTTCTTTAATGCTCTTTTCTGAAAGTTCACCACAACTCCATCCATTTCAAAGGCTTCTGCTCCCCACACAGAATTAAATAGCTGCTACAAAGGTCCTTTGAACAAGAGCTGCCACCAGTGGGATAGGAACACAAGCAGCCTGGGGACTGGTATCAAACAGTCCCCCAAAAGAAAGATTATGAAGCAACCAAGGACATCTAAAGAGAGAAATCTAGGCTGAGGAATTATCTTGAGAGAGATTTCTTCCAGAAAATATATAAAATATGGTTAATGCTGTAAAGTATCTTCTGTCAGCATGGTCCAGGGCACACATGCATTCTAGTCTAATTTCAGTCCTGATAGCTGAACTCTGACCTTCTGCAAGTAAAGTAACAGCAGTCCTTGGAGTTATGTGACCTTTGATTGATGCTTGTGCATCGTGATGGTCTGTGTAGCTGTCTGGCAGCACAAACAGCTCTAATGCCAATGTGACAGTGCCATTGTGTCCATAACACTGGTGCTGCTGGCTGGATTTTCTAACTCTGCTACCCAAGGATTAAAGAACTGTACATTCAAAAGCTCTAAGACGTCACTCTGTCTTGGAAATGCCCCTTCTTTGCCTAGGTCATCAAGAGGATAACCACAAGTAGATGCTACTGTGATAGATCCTAGATAAGGAAAGGTATCCTGGCTGTTTTTTCAGTCTGAAGATATAACAAAACAGTACAGAAGGTCAGCTGCCAGAAATTAGAGGGAATATACATGTTCCTTTGGACATTTAAAAAAAGACACAAAATCTAATGGAAGATGCTCTTCATCACACGGGGAAAGCTGAGATCTGAAACAAGAAAACAAAGGACATAAACAAAGGAGTGCTACCACAGTGCTGTGTAGGGCTTAGTGTCATTTTGTACATTCCAGGAACAAGGCATACTCTTGCAACACTCAGGGAAAGGCTACCCAGTATTGAAAGGCAAGGAAGAGTTCATAGAGCAAGGAAACACAGAAGATGCAATAAAACCAACCAAAAAAAGTCTGGATTTACAAAGAAAACATTTTATCAGAGACTTATAATGTAGACAAAAGGAAACATGCTCATAAAGAAAACAAATAGAGATGTATATGGAACATTACTGATTTAAGTTAATTTAAGTGTGGTGAAGATCTCAAAGTTTATCAGTAAAGAATTCAGAAACTGGATACTTGGACTATGCCATGCTGCAAACATACTAATAAGAACTCCTCAAAAGTAATGTTTCTACCTAAAAATACAAGGTTTTTTTTGTATTCAAGACCAAAAGGTCAAGTGCAAAGGAAACTGCTTGCATGTTGCACTTCAGTTCAACAATCAGACAAATTACAGAATGTTGTAAGAACAAAACAGCAGCAACTGTAGTTCCTCTGAGATTAATTTTAGATTTTTTATACCAGCACATAGCTATTTCATTTTTTTTCTGGAGTAATGACTGATTTGTTGTCTCACTTTTTTCTAAAGAGAAAATAAGTTTTGTCTTACTATGGGGGAGGAAGGAAAACAAAGACTCTTCTCATGTTCAGATGGTGGTGGAGGAGGAGGTGCTGGCCTGAACCACTGGCCCACATTGTTATGCAATGTCCTCATGCTCCAGTGAGGAGAAATGTGTGCCACAGTGAGTGTGTATCTGCCTCTTTTTGCTGCTCTGCTCCAGCAGGTCACCTCTGACTAACACATGTAGGCATTGTTAGTTCTACAATTTCTTGCAGCAACAGCAGCAATATTTGGTGAGTTAGGATCTGGATATTGTCCTGTGATACTTCTGCTGCCAAACCAGCTTGTGCCTGCTCCAACAGTAAACAATTCTGTGTCATCTCTGTTTCATGAGGTAGAGACCAGTCTGGGCCCAAAAGAGTTGCTGTTGGGATAGTAATGGCACAAAACACTCCTGCTTGGTCTAGAAATTTGCTGTCTGTGGATGATGAACACACTTATCCTGGATTTTCTGATAACAAAATAATTACTGTTGTCCAAATCTGGGCAGGACAGCAAGCTGTATTTCCATCATCAAGCCAGCTCTTGCTCGTCTCACAGCTGATGGCATTGCAGGGATAGGAAGAGCACAATACACAATTTCAGGAATTATATCCCTCTGTTTGAAAGTTCTGCAACAGCCAAAACATAGCTGCATTTTCCCACACTTGCTACTGAGTGTTTAATAGGCTCACAGCTACTACTCCACCATAAACAATTTGTAGGGTATGTAAATGTCTGTGTCATCTGTTGATTTCCATTTGTTGTCTTCATCATGCATTTCTCAAATGATCTAATTTCCAGCATAGCATAATTGACTGCTCTAGGAGTCGCTTTGGAAGAAGGCAAACAAAAGCATCGGTTACATATACTCTAAAACAAAGTACCTTAGTTCATTTTTCCAAAATTGAAGCTTCTGATGAAGAAGTTGTAAAGGGAGTGAAAGTCAGTTTGAGTAACAGTGGTCAGGAAACAATTTGGAGATAGTGGCTGGATGCTTTAAAAAATCCCCATAATGGAGAAGATGAAAAAATGAAATGTTAGGAAGTTTGATCCTCATCACCTACCACACCCTGAGAGAAGTTCAGGATTTTTATGGCAAGACACAATGCTGCATGCCTGCAAATATTATGACAGTAGGGTACGTAGTGCTGCAATTAATTTCTGCCACTGCAAAACATTGTTGCGAGATAGAAGTGCTTTAGAAAAAGAGTAAAATATAAAAGAAGCAGAAAACCATAAAAAGTTAGAAGTTGTGTGCTATCAGATATTTTACTAGCACAATGATGAGTACTTACAAGAGGCAGCAGTTGCAAGTACTCATCAATGTACTAAAATGTTGTGCTAGTAAAATATCTGGTAGCACACAACTAGCAGTTCATCTATACTGGATTAAAAAATAAATAATCCAGGCTGTATCTTTTGAAATCCTAGAAGAATTAATGTGAACTCTTCCCCTTATTATGTAACAAGATGCAATAAGTAACCTGAAGTAGCATAAAAATGCTTATCATAAAATAAAAATACTTTTAAAAGGTATGTTTGTATGTTTGACTGCTACTGATTTAAAAGTCTATTGATTTACTGACTGTTTAGAAATATGAATCAAGACTCTAATATAGGCTAATTACTAGGGAACACTACCTTCTACTGAGTGTACTAAAATATCACAGTGTCAGTAACATATGAAGGTAAATCCTACATCTACAACAGCAGCTCCAAGTGGTACACTTGTCAATCAAAAAACTGTACAATCTCCAAATTTAAAGTAATTGAGAAATAATTCTGGATTACAGCTTCTACCCAGTTACATTGTGCATAGGGAAATCCCTGGGGTTACAAGGCTCCTTTTATAAACATGTATAGAATAAATAGCACTATATTAAGATGTAGTACAAATATTTCATTCATTGCTTCATGGTTCATGGATACTTTGCTGCTGGAAAATATGCTGCTTTTGTGTTGCATTAATCTTTTCATTAACTTGAGCATAAGTCAGTGCTGCCCCTCTAAGAATGAAGGAATAGAAAACTGTAAGGGGAAAAAGTGAAATTCAGTGAACTCTACAATTTAGTCACATATCAAATTCAGGACTGATGAACAAATGCTGGTCATATATGTTGCATTACACAGATATTAATCAAAATATTTATACCTTGCAGTTGTGTATGTATACATTTTCTTGTGAAAAATAATATATCAAAAATGTACTAGGAATTGTAAAATGATAACATTAAAAGTGTGCTTCTCATCCTTCTGAAAAATGTCTAAACTATCATTAGTAAAAGGTGAAGCAGGAGCTCTAACACTCTTTTGCATTTGAAAACAGTATGATATTGAATGCCTTTAAAAGCTAAATTTGGTGCTGTGATCCAGTGAGAATCTGGAAACCCTCCAATCCCACTCCTCACAGGCAGTAGACACAATACTTAGAAGCAATGACATTTTAAGGCACAAAAAAGCTTCTATTGACCTGAAAATTATTCCTGATTGCCCTGGGGTACAAGCAAACTTAAATCCGTATTTTGGGATATGAGCAGAAAATGCTTCTCTGAAAGAACCAGAAAGCAAAATCAAAATGTGCTTGTTCTGCATTCTTTTAAGAGATTCCAAATAAATCCACCCAGATCATAATGATAGAAAATAAGTAATGTATATCTCTCTAGTCTGCCACAGTTTTGTCCCAGATGGATGGAGGGAGGAAAGAGAGGAGGAGACTTTATTAATCATGATTCTCTATATAGCTTTAGCTATCTTCTTAGAGAGCTCATTTCAGAGGGCTTTTATACCAGAGATCTGTGTATCAGAAAAATTATGTAACAAAAATTCATCAAGACCAGGCAGCCGCACCCAAATCTGGATAGATTTATATGTGTGTTCATTCTTCCCCAAACTGATCTAAAAATTCTATTTTATCAGCCTAAACTGACTTTCTAGAAGAAGATTTTCTCTACTGCTAGGTTGGAGACAATTTATAACAGAGTGTGATAGCTTAATTATAAAAAGATGGGCGTCAGGGAACTGCACAAGAATTGTTCAGGTGGAACTCCACAGCTGAGAATTCCAAAGTGCTTTTTCAGAAAGCATTGCCATAGCCAGTATCTGAGTCAGCCACCACTAAACAGATGCAGCTCTGCTTAGGGTGAGTGGAATCAGGAGGCAAAGAAGCTCTGTGACTGGTCTCCACCACCACTCCACCAGCCAGTGCTGCAATAATGCCATTGGTGCATGATGTACAGGCAGGTTGGAGAACAAAGAGCAGAAAGTGGTGTTGAATATTTCAAATAATAAAGGTGTTGAATGGTGAACCATGAACCTTTTTTTTCCCTCTTCCTTTTCAATTGCCTGGTGCATAAACAGACTGGATCTTGTCCTGTATTACATCTTTAAAATAGCAGAGAGAAAAGTGAGGTTTGGTGCATGGGAGGTGTTACACGGTGTCTCTAATCTGGACTAGGATGCCACAGCATAGCCTAGGGAATATCCCTCCTCTTGCTTGGGATCCTGTCACAGAGATACCAGCCACCTGTGCAGGTGACAGTTAAGGAAGAGCTCTCAGGACTTTTCCAGTTATCTGTAGAGGTTGGTTACTGCAGTTTTCAAGGACTTGCTGGGTCTGCTTGACTTCCCCTTACTCCAGGGCACATCCTGTTCCTGATAGCAATGTTTCAATTAGGAACAAATGGAAGCACAACTGTTTCTTATTCCTTAACCTTTTCACCTATAATTTTGCCCTCAAGGCTTCGTTCAGACCTTTGGCACACCTGCTCCATCTAACTACTTCTCTACAGAACAGCATGTGAACGGACTCGAGTTGTGAATTAATTCTGCCGGTCCGAAGTCACCAGGGAATACGCCAGTGCAGATTAGTCATTTGCCTCATGGGATTACATGTCAGAAAGAAAATAGCAAAAATATACCAGGAAACCTAATGTGTCTGATGCTTTACACAACACATCACAGGAATGAAAGATATTAAGCTTTGATACAGTCACAAAGCAAAGAAAAAATTCACGTCACTTTAAAGAGAGATTTACATGGAACCCCAGTTGCATTTCTGGGTAATGAGACTCTACTGCAGTTTTGTCTTCTGTACAGATTTCTTTTTTATATTACAAAATCTGTACAGAAGACAGACATGTTTAAACAACTTTAAGACTGTAAATATCACCTGTGATGTGCAGGAAAAGTGTAGGTTAGTGGTGACAATTTTAACTTCAGATTGTCTGTTTTGGCCTAGATCTCAAGAGAAGAAATCTATTTGAAGCCTTTCCAGTGCACAAAGAATAGCTGAAACAAGGACCATTTTTAACTTCTGTTTTAATTTTGCTCACTTGCCTACTTTGTCTCAGATTTTTGCCTCTAGTCTTCATTACCAAGTTTTGATAATGGCTTCCAGCCCACCAGTTCCCAAGTCTATAAAAAGAGTAATAATAAAAATTATCACAAATATAAAAGAAATTTTAAGCAGCCATTTAAACAAACAGACATGTAACCAGTTTTCTTTTGTGATACATTTTTGTTAGGACAAAATGTGTGTTGGACTCCTACAGGCTTAGAGACTAAATTACCTCCTTTTTCACCAGCCTGAATAAAATCACAGAATTACAGACTATGCTGAATTAGATGGCACCCACAAGGATTGTCGAGTCCACCTCCTGGCCCTACACAGCACCATCCCAAAAAATCACACCCTGTGCCTGAGAGCACTGTCCAAATGCTCCTTGAACTCTGACAGGGTTGGTGCCGTGACCACTTAACTGAGGAGAAATGTTATCTCCTTCACATTTACACTGTTTGTATGAATTGCTAAGCAAACACTTTTTAGTTACTACTTTTATAAACTAAGAAATTTTCAGTTTTCCTCGTTCATGAAAGATTCAAGTATGATTTCTTTAATCCATATCACTTATCAATGATCTCTAAAACTGAAATTGAATAATCAGTATGAAAGCCAAACCAGAAAATTTAGGGAAGTATTAATAAAGGCAGAAAAAAAATATGAGAAAATAAGAAAAGCATCTTATTATTTCACATCTCAGAATTTTTTATGCCTGTGTTTTTCATTAGTTTCTCTGATGATAATAAAATTATACTATCAGACATATGGGCTTGAACTGTGTGCATTGATCACCTGATCTGGGTGTAGCAGGGATCACCTCAGTTAAGCAGCAGACAGATGAGAAATTCCAAGACTGAAACATGTCTGGGGGCTCACAAACCCAGCCATGAGGGAGAGAAAAAGCCATGCAGCCATGTGCAGTAAGCCTGCCTGCTGACACCCCTCAAGCCCTAGGTGCCAGCATGCCTATTCCTCTTCAATGGCTGGTGTTAGAGAACCTGGCACTGAATCATCGGTGGTCCTGCTGAGGAAGCATGAAAGTTGATAAAAAAGGGCTACAGGAAATGTTTTGTGAGAAGATGTCCCAGTGTGTTATGATCCAACACCCAGCCCACAGCAGATGCCTCCCCAGCATGGCTGGACTGCTGCTGCTCACGCCAGCCGTGCCGGTCCCTCACAGCCGGCAGCATACGCAGGCAGCAGAGCAGTCTGACACACCAAGACTCAACAGATTTGTTATTTCTTACATCTGAAGGGTAAGGAAGACAACTAATAAACACTGTGTAATGATCCCTAGTGGCAAACTGTAAAAAGATTTATTGATTTTTTAGCCATTTGTTTCATCCCCTGAAGCAAGCTGTGTTTTGACATGTACAATACAGCACGGCATAGAAAACTCTGAACTTATGAAAAACATATATAATTTCATCAAGTTCTGGAGAGACAACAATTTGGTTTACAGGAAGGTACTATGACATGGCTTAAGGACCAAGTTTTAACACTCTTGAAGAGAATACAGAGAATGTGTAGTTAGCTGAGCTTGAAACAGGAGCAAAGAACACTGTGAGGGAATGGTAAGTGTGACCCAGGGAAGGAAGTTTGCCAATCAGGCACAGCCTTGCTCTAAGCTGGTATTTAGCACCATTTGTTCTGAATGAGCCATGACTAGGAGAGGTCAACTGGCTTGGGTTTCACAAGTCAAATCTGCTCCTTGTAGCTGCAATGCTTTTAAGTGCACATTACTAAGCACATAGAAATTCAGAGCACAAAATTATAGTTTAACTGGTCATTGAGAAAATGTATTTTTTCTATTCACATTTCCCTTCTAACGTTCAGTCCTTTACAAAACTATTCGACAAAAAGACAAAATGTTCATCCCAGTGAAAACTTGAGAGAAAAAAGAGAAAAAAAAAAAAAAAAGTACCTAATCTACCATAGTAATATGTGAAAACAGGAGATTTAAATCAGATGCCAAGGTAAGGAATGAAGATAGTGCTAAACAATTGACTTGGATATCCTCAAACACACCAAATAATTTAGGTTGTCAGTTTTACACCTGTGTATTCTTCTAAAACATGCAAAATCAGTTGTGTCACTACTGTCTAACAGTTACTGTTATTGAACTGCCACATTAATCTGTTGCTTTACCTTGAGTTAAGTCTGTTCTGGCTGAAATATGAAAGCATTAATGAAAAAATACCCTTAAAGGTACTGTCTTTATTACATAAAGCACAGATGCATCCTTGATTGGTGCTGAAAATAAATACATGCAAGAAAAAAACCATCTATTTCTATTTACTATATATCCACTTACACATCATTGCACTATGTACTATATCTCAGTTTTATAGGCAACAAACACATCAGCTGTACAATTCAAGCACAACAAATAATTTTTATAGCATTGATTGGCAAATTTTGCTCACTGAATTGCATTGCTTCAGCCGTTTTAAATGAATGCAATTGTTACCAGTAATAATGGTTTCCTTTACCACCACAACACCCTCATTAAACCACAAACAAATCATGAAACTGCCCCAGATTCTATAAAATAAATCTGTCCTTTTATCAGAAAGGAAGTATTGCCGAGTCCCTTTAAAATTAGCTGCAAATTAGCTGAAAATTTTAAACCAAGAGGCAAAAGGACTTTTTTTAATGAAAGACTTATGTTCTACATAGATTTCTGTGTGCATGAAAAGTAAAAATTGATTTCTCAAATGTACAAAAAGCTAAATGATTTTTATTAGATCCATAATAATAACTGTGCTGTCATTTCTTCTGAGCTAATGACTTCCTTTTCTTTTTATTGCTTGTGTCCTCACAAATTGTTATACACATTATATACAACTACTGTTGTTCCAATTGTTTTGTGTATTTAAGAGTTTAAGAGATAATATTTCACATCAATAAAGGATATTTTAGGATTATATAAATATATATATATATGATAATAAACAGAATATTTTTGCACAATATTTTTTTAAATTTTGTATGTAAAAAAAAAAGATGAGCAAAGTTCCACATCAAATCTTCTATACCTGTTTTATGTTTCTAGCAAAAAA
>VZRH01005651.1:568475-631373 GCA_013397555.1 Urocynchramus pylzowi | reverse complement strand
GAACAGAAAGAATTACACGAATCAGTGATTAAGAACTGAACAAAACTTAACTTTTCTTATTTCACATGTGTCTAGTCTCCCTCATGGTCTGAGTTTTAACAAGTAGCTCTTGTCAAAGAAAATTAAAATATAATCACAACCACTGTCAGTGCTACATCAGGAGCACTCTTCAGTCATGTTTTGAGCTAAAAATGCAGCACTCTTAGAAATAAATTACCGTGTTTCCCTTGCATGGCTGCATGTACAAAACCAGGTGTGCCACTCCTAAAACCATGCTAATTAGAACATAGACACAAAAAATTTGAAAATATTAGTAGGATTTCCTAGAGCTAGTGCAGAAAGCTCTCAGTATGTGATATGTGCCATCTATGGTAATGTAGCACTGTTAGCCCTGGCAGTGCTACAATGATTCTTTGGAAGTAAAAAGGAAAATGAGCTGTTTGCAGCCTCTGTGGCTGATGGCAGACAGAGGTCACTTGTGTACCTGTCCTCTCAGAAACAGCTTGGGCTACAGGGATCCACGACCTGAGACCTCAAGGCCTGGAAATGCACCACAGCAGATACCCCACAGGACAGCACAGAGGAAGAGCAACCTGTCTGTACATTGCCTTGTGGCTCCTGTTCTGTATCACGCTCCTGGATCAAGGTCTCAGCAAAACAGGTGCTCTGCAAACGTGATCGCAGATGCTCTAGAGGTTGGTTGGGTTAACCCCTGTGCCCACACCTAGGCCTTACATGCTGAATCTGTTTTGCAAGAATAATGATTATTTGCACATCCTTATAAGAGGCAGAAATCTCCCCGGCATCCATCCCTGTCTCCTGGAACTGCTCTGACAAGGAGAAAAAAAACAGTATCAGAAAGCTCAGGAAACAGTCAAGGTGGCATCACTTTGACACAGGAGGTCTTAAATTGTACACTAATACAGCTCTTGGCTAATTACCACAGAATAAATAAATAACAGCAGCGATGTTTTCTTTACAAGAGCAAAAAGCACAGGAAGCTGTTGCTCAGTTGAGAAACTGCATAACTCACCTCTTGAACCTGCAATTTAAATCTTCATATTGAATTTGGTAGCTACAAAATATGACAAATATCATTGCATCATCAAGGAGTGGTATCTAGCATGATGCCAGCTGTTGGCTGTTACCAAAGATACAGAATACTGCTGCTGCTGAGATTACAATTTGGGGGAACACAAAAAAAGAAAAACTTCACAGAGGTACAGCAGATGTGGATGTGGCCTTGAAAAGTCTTTAAATATTGCCTTTGCTTGGCCTGCTTCAAGCTGTGTAGTTAGTAAGCACACAGCAGACAGCAGAATTGCAGCAGTATAAACCTGGCTGCAATCCCATTGAATAAGGCTCCACAGAGAAAGGTCATATCGGAACAAAGTCTATCTAGCCCTGTAACACAGGACAGCAGCCAAAATTACATTAATGTAGAAAGAGACAAGAAAAAAAAAAACAAACCAAGCCTACAACAACAAAACAGAAAACCTATGATGCATAGAAAATCACAATGACTACTTTCTTTAAAAAAGGAAAAAAAAAAAAAAAACAAACCAAGCCTACAACAACAAAACAGAAAACCTATGATGCATAGAAAATCACAATGACTACTTTCTTTAAAAAAGGAAAAAAAAAAAAAAAGCCCAAACCCATAAATCATATTCAGGTATGTTCCTGATGTGCTGGTGGCCTATATAAAATAAAATGCTTGTGCCCATTGCATACCCTCCTTTCTTATAAGGGCAATAAAAACAATATTTGCATGCAGTACAAGGGAGATGAAGTAGGGTGGAGGCAGATCTCTTTCAGTGAAGAAGAACAATGGTTTAACATGAATACATTCTTCACAGAAGATATTGGGCACTATCTTTATTTGTGACATGTGCAAACTAGATGATTCGTTCTGGATAAAGGATACAGGGCTATTATAATTTGGTTCTGGACTTCTAATTGTGGAATTTTCTTGTTTCCAATTAAATGTTTAAATCAGTTTACTATACACAATGGAGTAGTAGTTTTGGGAATTTAGCATGCTGATCTACACAGATAGCTACAAACTCTATAAAATTTGTTTCTTTCATGGTGACTACAATTACAATATAATGCTCTGCCAAAAAAATCACACCAAAACCTTCAAAACAATTATCTATTGCTGTAGTTTATGGCTTAATTAAAACCTTAAAATCATCACTTAAAACAATGAACATGCACTCCTTATGAACTGACTTCACAAGGCTGACATCAAGAAAGCACTACCACCATGACACTGAGTAATTTTGTGTGACAAGAACCCCACTTAAGCACATAAGGAATTTGTATTCCAAATAAAAACAAAAGTGACACCAGATTTATCACTCAACGAAAGACTCACAGTGTAGAAAGAACTACCTGCCCTAGGACAGACATTCAAATTATGGTATAATTCAGAGAGTTTAATTATCTGGACAATAGCCTCTGAATAATTAAGCACAATTCAGTTTAGTTATCTTCAGTAACGTATCACAATTGGCTCAGTAGTAGTTTTACGCCTCAAAAATACTGGGTTCTAGAACTTTCTCTACAGCAAACAAAATCAAGGTAAACTTATGCTCTACAATTAAGTTGCAGAAAGCCATCACACTCATTTAAATACTCTTTTTGCCATAAACTCTTGAACCTGGTCCATGACATTCTGAATATTATTCAGAATATTGTTATAATTCTGAATATTATTATTTTATTTTGAAGGAAGTCAGGTTAGAAATCAGTCTCTTCATTGCCAGTCTCTATTAGTCAGAGGATGCACACCTGTCTTTCAACAGTAATAGTTATATCCCATGCCAGTGCCTACATAATTTCACTTCTTGAAGTTTTTATACTTGCACATTACTAAAGCAAGCTAAAAACATAAAGAAAACTAATAGCACCGGATTACATCAAATATTTTCTAACCTACTTGTGGTAACAGAAGAAAACTGTTGCAGTAGGTTTATGTGGCTCCAAAATGCTTGACTGACCATGAACTTTGGCTATTTATCTTTTATTGCATGCATGCAAAATTCAAGCATCTCCTTTACACAATACTATTCTGTTCTGAAACATTTTGGTCAACATAAAAATAGTTTGAACACTCATGCTTTTATTTTTTGTGTTGTGGTGGCTTTTTAAGTCTTGAAGTCATAACCATCTATTCAATTGCTTCCTAATCTCTGTAATATTTCTAAAGTATACTTTACCTTCACAGCAAGCTCAAAGGTTGTGCCCTACTGCACAGCCATGTCATATTAAACTGCCCTCAAAAGAATTTATAGGCATTAAAACTATTTCCAGTTTTTGCTAGAAAATAAATCAGAGGGGAATGAAGAAGTGGTGCACAAGCAAGCTTAAACTCAAGCTTCTTGGGAAGACACATTTTGGAACACAATAAGAAGTCACATGAGATTTCACAGAAAAAAGTTCCTCAAGGAATATATACTTCAGTTATTACTGTTATACAGCATTCTAGTGGAATCCCCTGGAACTTAGTTTATTTCTAACTTGTGATAAAATTTCCTTTATTGACAACTTATGTTTTGATGGTTTTTTTGAAGATGCAAAAAAATGAAAGAGTATGCAGCATTTAAACCTTCATCCATGACTTAAGTGAAATATTTTTCTAATCTTAACACAGCTTATCAAAATGGTTTTCCAGTGATTTTCTAACTTTTTTCCCTTTCAGTAGCATGAAATATTATACTAGTGGTAGGATTATTATGCCATTTCTGAACTGTCATCTGGTCATCATGCCATTCCCTTTCTGAATGCTATTTGCTCCTTACAGTAAAAAGCAACTCAAACTAAAATGCACTCAGCACAACATAGAGCAAAGCTACTGGAAATCTTGGAGAAAATATAAACTATCCCTAAACACAGAAGGTTGAACTAAAATATAAATTTACTCTTAAAGAGCTTGCTGAACTAATCAAGTGTTGTTATTATTGTCTCTCACTTCATAAAAACATCACCTCTCAAGAATATATTAAAGCTTTTCAGACCTTGCAATCAAACTAATGCCAGAAAAACTGAGCTGTAAATCACAGCAATAAATGCACTTTTTTTTTTCAAAGTGCTAGAAGTTCAACTACTTTTGAATCCTTTTATGTGGTACCTCATTTTCTGTGATAACCTCATTACACCAGAAAATAGGCATATGTTTCATCATTCCACTTAATGAAATTCGGAAGTGAAACTTTCAAAAGCATTCACTCTTATCTGGGCTTTGCTCCAGTTGAATTTGGTGGGAGATTTCTCTAAAATGAACATATTTATGTTTGGGCCATTGGAGCTGCTGAAGGAGGTTATGAGCTACCTACATTGTAGCTACCAACCTGTGCTGCTGATCTGTGAGATTTCAACCAGGCACAGCAGCCACACATTACTTTTTCTTTGAGCTCTGCTGGACATCAAATGAAGGCCATCGCATGCATTGTTTTCTGAGAAACAATTTAGACTAGATAGTTTTATTTCATTTTGTTCTCTCAAGGATAAAAATGAAGGACTAGACCTCCATGGAAAAAAGGACAGCACTGAAGACTACTTAAAAACTACTTAGAATATTTGAGAGTAAAGATTTTTCTGTGCTCATTTTTAGCTTTGTACACTCAAATGAAAATGAACATCTACTATGACTCTAGCTTTGGACAAGAAACTAGCAAAACAATTAGTAGGAACCACTGAGAAAAAGCAAATAAAAAAGATAGGAAGTGGACAAAATATTAATAGAAGGATTTTCTATGCTCCATGCTGCTTACTGGATTTAATTTCTATTTTGAATCATTCATACCTCCCTTACTATATTCTTCTTTTTATATGTAATGATTCAAAATAAAGGTCTAAGATATATTTTGTAAGGACTGGGATAATAAATTTGGGGATTGATGTTAGTGCTCTAACTACCTCTCTGCAGATATCCAGAGCACTAGGTTTTGTCAATTGACTGAATTCAACAGTTTCCCTTTCATGTAGCAAATTACTCCTTTTAAAATAGAGTGTATAAATATTACCAATATATTGGGTTGCAATAAAAATATTTTTGGATGATAAAATTTGGGATAGAGAAGGAAGGAGAAGAGGATCAGGGGAGGAGGGGACATAAGCCTTATGGACCAGGAGGCCAAATGAAGCACAACTGGAGCATGTTCTACTTTTTGGAGCTTGAGTTAACTTCCCTCTCTGACAGATCAGTTCACCACTAGCCCAGAGGAGGAGAATCATAGAAAATCCTGATTTGGAAGAGACCCACAGGGATTGCCGGGATTGAACTCCAGGCACTTTACGGGACCATCCTGAAGAGCCACACCATGTGCCTCAGAGTCCAAAGGCTTCTTCACATCCTTGTTTCCATTTGTTCTACAATTTTTAACAATTTCTAACTTATTAGCATGTGTCACATGAAAATGGAAGTAATAAAGAAAATTAACCCAAATTTTATGGTAATAAAAATTCTTAAAAGATTCCACTAAGTTGTTTTTAATGCTCTGAAGCAGACCTTCAAATACCATGAACACATAATGAAACTTTTTGAAAAGGATTTAAATTAGAAAAACTTATTTTTAATTGATTAATTTCTACATTAAAAAAGGTTAAGCTGAAAGCACACCTAAGAAAGCAATACCATAGAAAAGATTTTTCAACAGTATGTAAAAAGAAAGGGAAAAACAAAGAAAAAGCTATATTACAGACTAATATGACCTCTACTGATGCTATAGATACCATTTAAGTTTACATAATAAACCTGTACTCTGCTGGTAAAATTCACAAATTACCTTTCCAATCTCAACATGAAAATGTAAGGTATATATTTATTCACATATTTTTCCATTATTTACCTCCAGTAACATTTATTTCTATGATCTTTTTATTCATAGGTCATTCTCATTTCAAAGCAATCTCTGCAGCAATTTCTACTGTATATATGAGGTTCCAGGAAGCAGTAGGTTCTGCTTCCTACCTACTCCTGGTAATTGTCTTGAAGAGCCACTCAGACTTGGGTGTTAGAAAAATTAATTCTCATTCCCATCTTACATTTCCAAGTTAACTGGAAAATTTTTATTACAGTATTTTTTTGGTTAAGGTATTTTTGTTTTTTATTAAGGTTTTTTACTAAGGTAGCCAGCATCATACTACTGGCTAGGTGGTACAGTATATCCTGAAGGCATTCTCTCAGAAAGGTCTTTTTCTTTTCCCTGACCACTGTTACAACAGTGTTCCTTTGAACAGCAATGAAAATAATTATAGATAATGGAAAATCATTTCGGTTAAGTTTTCCAATTCCGTGTGTGTGTGTGTATATATATATATATACACATATATATATGTATAATTATATTACAGAAGACTGCATTTATCTTTGGCTCTGCCCTTCTTATGGTTTAAAAGTTTAGCCACTCTTCATGTGCACTCCATTTCCTGTCAGAAAGGAAGCAGTAGTCTTAAGGAACAAAAGTAGGAAATTAGATGCTATGTTACACATGTACTTTTCTTGGAAAATCTTTTGTAGCTGGGTTTTGCATAATAGTCACTGATTTTAAACCCCTCAGGAATATTTTTTGCAGCCTAATACTCCATTGCACTAAGTATTTAAACTGCAGGAATATTGCAGAATGCATTTTCTCCACAATACAGGCTCTAATATTGACTTAAAAAAAAAAAACCCCAAAACCCCAAAAAACTTAAGGGGTATTTCTGATTTCATTGCCTCTATAGAAATTTGTTAAGCAAGCTAGGGACTGAAAGACAAATAAAAAGAAAACACTCCTATAGGAGTCCTAGACTACTCTTTGCTCCTCAATACTCCTGGTTTTTTTGGCAAAAAGCATAAGTTGGCTTTGAACATATTAATACTACTTTGACTACCAGGCAATTTTTAGGACATTTCAGTGTCTTCTAGACCACTAGAAGACACCATTTTTCAACACAAAATTAGTAAAACATCTGAAGCTGTTCTTTGATGTGAAAGGAGTGACATACTCAAAATACTTTCATATGCTCTGACATACACCATTTGAAAATACAGAAAGTGGAAAAATTACTCAAATGAATATATGAGGATTCAAATAAGTTATGTTGAGATGCATTCTTGAAGCCCAAAGTGAAATGCATATAATACACAATTTACATGGTGAACTACACTTAAGAAAAGCACTCAAGGAGATATATAGTAAGTTCCCTAGGGCCAGAAGTCCTGAGAAGAGAGGACAATGCAATGTCACACCAACACCTAGATATAGATGTTACTTAATTTTTTCAGTATCTTAGAAAAAAATAGTAGTTTAATTCTTAGATAATATTTTATGTTGTATTAGCTTTATTGCACAGAATAGATATCGAGCCATTTTAATATAAAGATAAGGAAATAAAAGCATCCTTTAAGTTCCCACCTTAAATCTTTCATTATTGCATTACTTTTAAGATGAAAGAGAAACTACTAAGTACATCTCATCAAAAAGAAAGAACCCTGCTCAATTTTATTGAACTAACACCTCTCAAATACAAAAACTTTTCAAGTTATGTCACTGAATTAAGTACAGAGGTCTGAATAAAAGTATAGCTATTTTTCTAAGCATTATTTACGTTTCAAATTACCTTCGATGCTATCAAAGTGTAGGTGCCAAGTCTAAAGAAGCTTTAACAGAATATGGCCTAGAATGCTTTTCATCTCATTGCATTTCACTTAATTGCTACCCATGAAATATGGATTTTATATTTTTAAATGATGTGATTTTGAAATCATTATGTATTATTCAATGTGTATGCTAAATCAGACATCTGAAATGATAATTTATGTTTGATCTGTTTAATATTGCTTTTTTTACCGTTCTCCTCTGCAGAAGTTGCACCTAGCAGACTAGAAGAGGGTCCTATTTAGGGAAAATTTTCCAAGATTCAGTAGAAAATACCAAAACCTGCACCTGGTCCTGCTTTGTCTTCATCTACAGCCTAGCTAGGAGATATCCATGGTCAAGACCAAATGAGCCAAATCAGGTTGTGAAAGTTAAGTTTTATCTGCATAGTGATAATGTGTCTCAAGATAAAATTCCTCTGGAAGAAATTACAACTTAATCCCTGTGTTCAGGTAATCCAGTTAGCTAACAAAACAGGCTTGAGAGAAGAAATAGTTACCACAACTAGGCAATAAAAAAAAGACAAAAAGCCCATTTTTAGGCAGCTACTTTGAAGATGAGGTTTTAGCCCCCAGCAAACAAACTGTATGAAAAAGATGTCTTTTCACTGTTCTACCACTGTTCACCATTTTGTTAAAATGATAAAAAGAGAGGACTTTTACTGAATCTACTGACGACACATTTCTGGAGACAGCATGTGGATGAACAATGCAACAGTTTTGCCATGGTTTAGTGACAGAAATCAGGGTATTCCACACTGCAGACTACATCAGGCTTGCTGCAGAAAGAATTTCACAGTTTTGTTAAATTCATTCTACCATAAAGTTACCTCAAATCATTTGAATCTGTCAATAATTTCTGTAGATATTTCCCACGTGATAGAAGGCTTTGTGACTACATTCAAACCACATGCTATGGTGCTATGTTGAATTGTTATGACTCTCAAAATCAAGAAAGCAATGGGAACTTCAGACACCTGCTTCCTAACCCTGTCAGAGCCTGGACAGAAACACCCTTCTAGAAAAATCTAGAAGCTCTGTGCATACTAGCTTCTACTGTTACATATTCACATATCTCAAATCTCTACCTCATCATTGACACTTTATTTATACTTCCATTACGATGATCAATGTTCTCAATTAAACAGCTTCTGAAATTATATTATTTTTTTAAAAGGAAGACAAGAAAGCTTACTGGAATTCTTGTACAGCACACATGGGAGTAGAAAAGCTACATTCATTTCTGCATGTCAAATTTTTTGGGATCACCAGGTGGAATTTGTCAACAAAAGAAGTTTCTGTCAGTATGACATTATGGGCATTTGTTGGCACTGCTAAGGCTCTGGTTTCACTCATGGAAGCAACAGAGTTCCCCCCTCACTGAGGCTACCCAAAAGCATGGAAACTGCTGAAGTATGTGAGAAATCCTTGGCATACTCCTTTATTAGCGTGATATAAGATT
This sequence comes from Urocynchramus pylzowi, assembly GCA_013397555.1. Lineage (NCBI taxonomy): Eukaryota > Metazoa > Chordata > Aves > Passeriformes > Fringillidae > Urocynchramus > Urocynchramus pylzowi. The sequence goes on along the minus strand of VZRH01005651.1, from coordinate 622,263 downwards.
GTAATTTTAATAACCTGTCATACAAAAGCCTGTCTTCCTATTAGTATTTCAACACTGATTTTTAGAATGGAATGTGACAAAGAAAAAGGTGCTAATGAAAATATTTGCTTTTTTTTGTTATGTGTTTTACCTTGTCATACTATAGAATAAATAAATGAATCTATTTATTTGATTGACTTTTTACAGTTGAAAGTGGGTATTTACTTCTGAATAAAAGAACAGTATGCCACCTTAACAAGGACTTAACCAGCAGAGCTGGCTTTCCAGGTCTCTCCAATCACAGAGTGATATCAACTTGACATTAACAGAAAGACACTACTAACAATCTTAAGCATAGCTAGAGAACACCCTGCTGTCTACCAGTGACAGGAACTGAGCCAGAAACTTTTAGAAAAAGCATTAGGCCATGAAATGCCAAATAAAATTCCTTCTTCCATTCAGAGACAAAGGAAAAACAGTATAGCACTACTTTAACAAATAGGACTTGACAAAAAAAAAAGCAAGAAAATAGATGTGAGTATTTTCCAACATTTCTTGTTTTGACAAAGTGAAGAAAGTGAAGAAAAGGAGGTTGTTTCAACTTCTTAAGAAAAAAAAAATTACATATGAACAAACCTATTTACAGAACTTCTGAAGTCCATCCCTTTCACAAAAAATATAACAATCTAATTATAAAAATATGAACTAACATATCCCTTTATGCACATAAAAAATAAGAGCCTTTTTAAATGAACTCGTATTTATGAAGGGGTTTGTTTGTTTGTTTGGGTTTTTTTGTGTGTGTGGTTTTTTATTTTTTATTTTTTTATTATCTAGAAATTTTACTAAAAATTATGGGAAGATTTCAGCATTCTCTCCATTCCTAAAAATCTTGAAAATTTGGTTGAGTATTTGTTTCTGTTTTCTGCATTTTTGGATCATTTACTTTATTAAAGAAATAATTTCCTAGATGAATTTAGAGCATCTCTTTCAAAGTAATTTTAGTTTTTATCTAATACCTTGAATGGCTAGAGTGTTACAATTACTTTACATCAGCAATATCTATATTAACAGCTAACTCATGGAGTTATTTTTTGACTTTTCAGTTAAACAACTAATCAGCATTTTCTTTATATTTCCATGAGTAATGTTTTATTGTTCAAATCTTTTAATGAAACTTCGACCACTATAGGCTCACACAAAAATGAGTCTATGGAAGTTATGAGGATAACAAGGTTATAGTGCAATTTTTAAGACCAGGATTGTGGAACTCCATGCTATATTTCTGAGTTTGATGTATCTTCAGACAAATAAAACTCAACATGCCTCATCACAAGTAATGAAATCTTTGATCTGCCAGAATAAAATGCCATTTAGTGTGAATGTTGCATCTTGTCTGTCTCTAACATGTCCCATGTCCCTGCACTTCCTATTAGGGTAACTCCAACAATTTCAAGTGAGGCTATTTTTGTCATGGCTAGTTTCTGACAATATTCACTAGTGAGACTGCTTTCATGTAGTGAGAGTGTTTTCACATGATTGGCAGAATTTGAAGTGAACCTAATATAATCTACCTGTGGATCACCTAATCCTAATCCTTTCCCCTGTCTCCTTCTTTCTCAATATCATACAATATCACATCCAAAGCTGTGAGCTGGACAAAGTAGTTTAGATACTACCTCACTATTCCTCATATTCCACCTATAGAGCAGTCACCTCCACATGATAATCCCTGAAAATAAAAAATCAGTTGACCTATCTTCTACTCTAATTGTGTCAATTGAAGAAAAGTGACTTTCACAGTTTTGAGCACCAGGCAGGACACTGATATTTGTCAAAGATGCAGTGAAATTTCTGTAAGTATTAAGGGAAATACCAATTTTATCTTTTATTCTGTTTTCAAATACTATTCTTCAGCCATCTTCAATAGTCAGATGAATGCTAAATTGGTGATAGAATTGCCTCAGCTGATGCTTCCTGAAGTTGTCACTTCCAATGCCTAAAAGGCTGATTCCTTCATCTCTGCTGCTGGTGCCAATAGATACTTGAAAATGAAGAGACAAGGGCACACTCCTGATCTTCAAATGTCAAGAAGAAATAGCCATCTCAGTCCTCCTCATGAACAACTAAATGTTGAAACAGAATTTTAAATGCTGTGTCTTCCTATGTTACCCTAACCCTTAAGAGAAGTTCCCCAGACAAAAAAGGGCTAGGGGGAGGGGAAGAGAAAAGTACAAGGTTGAAAGCAGTTTGAAATTAAAAAGCAGTTCTACTAACAGCACTTGTGTACTGAATAAAAGGAAGGAGTTCTCCCTGATACATTCTGTTCAAGAAGCTAAAAGAGAATGATGCTTACACTTATACAAATCCTTTCAGTAGCTACTGAAGTATAGATCAATAGCTTCAGATCCCACTGGAACAAATGGAAAAATTTCTACCAAATCTAAAAGTTATTCTATGCCATTGTAAAAAACAAAAGTAACTCTACAGAGATTGTGCTTTCAGATGGTTCTCTATTAATTATGTATTTACCAACACGTATTTTGTGCTTCCTTTTTGGCAGGGAACATCCAAACCCATCCTAGGGTAAAGAAAAAAGTACCAACAAGAATTCTGGAATATCGTTAATCCCAGGCAGGTCTACTTTTCATTTAAAATTTTATAAAAACCAAACCCTTTGTTTTTGTTTTTTTTTTTTTTTTTTTTAATAAACCCATACTCATCCAGTCATACATAACACTGGGGAGAGAAATAGAAGCCATCCTTGGCAAGTAGATTAAAAAAAATCGTATACGTCTACCTTTTCCTAACATCATCTAAGCTGCTTCTAAGAGAAGATATTTTCATAATATTATTCTGTTTCCTGATGATCTGGGCTGTGCTAAGTTTTGGCCTGTAGCCTGAACAGCAATGTGAAAGGGTATAATTGCTTAGGGGACATTAGTCACAACACAGAAGACACATGCTGGCCAAGAGGGACATGAAAAAGAGAACATATTATGCTTTTGAAATGTTGGCTATATTTTGTTTTGTGCCTGTGGTATGAAACCCTTTCTCTATATTTTTAAAATTCACCAGCTGTTAGGCAATTCTGCAATAAGTAAACAATTCCATGGTGAATTAGGCAATCACATCTCTCTTGTGGAAAACTTTGGGTCTTTAGCTCTGTACATCTGTGGAGGCACAAACATTGTATTCAGTTTTGCAGACACAATCACACTAAAGATTAAGTAATACCATGTAAATATCTGGTAATGCTAAAAAATCTTATCAGTCTGTTAATAAGCCAAAGCCTTCCATAACATGATGTGCTATTGGAAAAAAAAAAAAAAAAAACAAACCATGGATGCACAGAAGGGATTAGGCCCTCAGGTTTTTGTTTCACTTACTCAAAGAACAAGGTTTTCCTACAAATCCTGTCTGTTAAGTCCAGGTATTCATGGTTTTCCAGGTAGTGGCATCATGTCACTTTTGATCACAAAATGTTGACTGACAAATATATCAGAAGAGAATGTAGAGACGAGTCACATCTGAATTCAAACACAATAGGGTGACTTGTCTACTCACCCCTACTCCAACGTTTTTTGCTGCAGTAAAATTCAGGTTTTACTGCTGATTTTTCTTCAGATTTATGATTCCTTGTGAGACACCCTCAGGGAGAGCAAATATGTCCCAAAGGATATATTTGTAGTCTGCTAAAAAAAAAGAATCCTTGTCAAATCAACAGGAATCAGTCAAGAGAGCTTCTTGTCTGACAGTGGGTAGAATATGCTGAAAAAGCACTTCACAACAAAATCACCAGTGTAACCCTTCCAAGAGGAATTTCTGAAAATGGTCTGTTATGCCAACCTTGATACCTATGAGATCAGCAACTGTAATTATCAGAACTAGGCCAACACTTGGTACTCCAAAAAACCTCATATCCCTTCAATATTCAGGCAGTATTTTAGAAATTTAAAATTGGAATTCTGAATTACACTAAGCTGTGGGCAGAAAAGGTCCCACCATTGCTAGGAGTTATTCTGATGCTGTGCCACAAGTAGTGCCTGGTCAAGCAACAAGACAAATGAACCTCAAACTTTCCTTTGGGATGCCTGTTTCCATCTAAAACTGCCTCTGACTGAATGGTGTCCCAAATGAGGGAAAAAGGAGAAGGCAGGAAAGAGTCATATCCTATTCAACTCCTGGCCCTGAATGGGAATGAAGATCTAATGGGATATTTGTCTAAATGAGCATAATGAGCATATAAGATTATGCACTATCCATGGGAATACACCAAGGAACACTGTCAGGGAAAGCTGCCAGCAGGTAAAGAGGAAGATTGAGGAATTTGACAAACCAGGAGGGAAATCTAGACTTGATGCTAGCTATGTACAAGTTGCTGGACGCTTGTTTTCCTAGTCAGTTTTGTACAGACACATAAATATCAGCATTAAGACACTTACTTACATTGCAAATGAACTGTAATCGACAAATAGTTACAAATTTCCCTTTGTTGCAAAGGGAAACAAAATGTGGTTCCTAGCTCTGCTTTCTGAGGTTTGCTTCCCTGGGAAGGCTCCAGGGATAATCCCAGCCTTTTCTGTGGACATACTCACCCAGAGACTTTCACAGGTCTGCAGAGCTGCACACAAGATCCTGTCCCTGGTCACAGAAAATCCCATGGGGAAAGGTGGTGGAAGCCACCCTGTCCCTGCAGCATGTAGACATAAGAGAGGGGACTATGAACACCCTGGGGCAGGCCCCAGATTAACAAACTGCCCACATGTGAGAGGCCAAGGTAAGGGGTCATTGGTCAGGACATGCAGAATCAGCATTTCTATGGGCCTACCCAGATGCTCAGGTTTGCATACAGGATCCAGCCCATGGCCAAAGCTGCCTTAGAAACAGAAATATCCCAAATTTTTTCACAGGGACACATGGCATATGGGAAGATTACAGGGGATATAAATTTATCACTGACCATCAGTCACTAAGCTTAGCTACACATTTGCCTCTTCAAATGAAAAAATGAATGTGTTACAACAATAAAATAAAAGTGTATTATGGCAATGTGAAACAAGATCCTTAAAAAATCAAGAATAATAGGAAACCTGTTACAAAAATGTAATGGATATTGTGTATAAATCAGTCATCAAATGCATCTATGGCTTTTGTCAACATCTGATATTTACAGAACTGTATCTTTTATGCAACGCCCTCTTGTACAGAGTTGCTCACTACAATAACATTTTAAATATATCATCCTTCTTTGAAGTCCAATCATAAGGACCACACATGATACAGAATTATGTTGTAAAGATATGATGATAATTTATATAATTTATTTAATACACACATACTTGAGCCCACACCATCCCATTATAAGATATTAGGGGCACCTTATAAAGTTCCCTGAAATTATAGGATGCTTGCATAATTTTCTTTAATTACCTAGGTAAATACTATTCTTATCTTTTGTCTTGATATTATCAGCTATAAACTGAATATTATTATAAAGGTATTTAAAATTTTTAGAGAAATTTTAAAAAAGACAAAAATATGCATTTCATTATTTCATTTCTGCAAGGTAATGTGGATTTTTTTCTCACATAATGAAAGCAAATTTTTGTTTCAGCATCTGACTGAAACAATTTTTGACACAAACAGAAATATTTTTTTTGAAAATAGACTAAATATCTAAAAGCTCTCAGTTAATTTCTGTTAATTTATCTTTTTATCTAGACATGTAGCCTTTGGAAATAGCCCTGAATAACAGAAGAAGCATTAACTATACAGAAGTGATAGACAGCATCATATGTGTCTAAGTGTTCTACTCCATAGAAAGTTGGGGCTTTTTCTTACCTATACCTCTTCATGATGCAATAGGAAATCTCCTCTATCCTGCAAGAATTCCACTTATTATGAAATGGATTTCAAATTATCATAAAATCCTCCAAAAATTGTCTTTAATATTTTCAATATTCATTGATCATTAATGGAAAGAAGTAGTAGGAGTTTGTTTTGGAAACATGTTTTTGATAATTGTCTAAAATTTGAGGTTCCAAGTCCTTGGTAGCCTCCTTCCTTACTTGTATGCAATGAATGAGTAAGATTAAATAGTAATGAATGGAATATTTGAAATTTCAAACATGATCCTTTTTGCTTGGAAAGTGACAGTTGCAAGGGAAGCAAGTGAACAGAAGGCAAGAGTGGCATACAATAGAGAGTGAGATGCATTCAACATTTAGGATTATTGACAGCCCCAAATTTCTAAGAGCAACAAAGCAGAGAATAAAGAAACATCCAGAATAGCGTAGCTGTATTTATGCAACAAAACAAACATTGGCCAAAAATACAGGGATGTTACCATGAGAGACAGAATTGCCAGAAGCAGAAATTTGACAGACTTGATTAAGCTGCTAGTCCATCAAGCCTGTGCTCAGCCTTCAGCTGTGACCATTGCACAACAGCTCAGAGACAAACCTCCTTCAGAGCAACTGCACTATATGATGCTGTACATCGGGGAAAGCGTTCCTCTCGGTCCCTGGGGCAGGCATCCTACTTCCTGAAGCATGAGATTAGATTTTAGCATACCTACCTACAGTTACTACTCCTTGACATACAATAATTCTAAAATATCCAGCTGCAGCTGCAGACTTCTCTGATTGCCCATACTTTGCCAAGTTTGGAGGTGCAACTTTTATTCTTGGGGCATTTATATACATTCCAGGGAGAGAGAACACACATAGTAAGAGATTTTTTGCACAGGGATATGAGAAATATACATGAGGTAGGAAAATGAATAATTTAAGCAAATATTAAACTGTTTCTTACAGATAAAAAATTCAACTAGATTCTGGATACTGTAGACATTAATGAAACAAACAGGACATACATATTTGGTTTAAGTAGCAAGAAACAGTGCTGCATGTTTTGAGTCAAGTTTTGTTATTACCCACTACAGCATTTAAATTCCAGGAGGAAACTACGGCCATAGAGTAAGAAGCCACACTGAAATACTGTATCTTTACATATTCAAAGCAGCATTTTTCATTAAACAATATGGTTTATGAATAGTAGTTCAAGTAATAGTCATTTGTGGGTGTGAAAAACTCAGAAAGGTAGTAATCAACATAAGCACGAGACTTGAACAATAGTGATATCATCCTAAACATTTCTACTGATGATATCATTATAAGGTTTTCTGCAATACTGTTCTGCTCCACTGTGCTATTTATCCACTTTCTTATATCCCTTCTTATCACAGTCTCCTCATGTCAGCCTCATACCATTCATCTCGTCCCTTCTCACTTCCCTCTTGCCTTATCAAACTCTCATGTGTCTCTGCATCCCTCCTTTTTCTACCTTATCTTGTGTGTGAAAGCATTGGCTTCAGCACATTCAATCAAAAATGTGTTGAAAACCTAACCCACTGAAAAAAGTCATGGACTTAGTATGTGTTTTGTACTCCTTTTCTACTACATGCTGTAGCAGGGACATTTTATACTCTTTTGTACAATATAGCAGCGCTATTTTATCAGTTGTTCCTTAAGTACTACCATAGAATAAATAAATTCATTAGCAATTTTCTGTATTTATTTTTGGAAGGCAACCTGAGAGTCAAATTATCCACCTCCAAAACCAGATATAAATAAGCATAAATCATGCAGATGTTTTCCTCCTCCCTGTCAGTGTTTTCCAACTGCCTGGAACATGCTGAACTTGTTTACCTTTTGAGAGATGCAGCCCACTTTACAGAGGAATACAGCCCTGAAACATGCTGTATCCCTCTCAAAAAAATATTTTTCAATATGAAGCAAATATAGGTCACTTTCTCACTGATCCCAATTCAATAGAAAACAACTGGAAATGCAAAAACGGTATACATACGTAAGGAAGCATTTTAGTGGTAAGCCCTTGAAACAAGTGATTTTGCATAAAGTCTGTGCCTTTACACTCTCAAAAATACCACATAATCAGTTTTCAAAAGTCCTTACCAGGAGCTGTGATTTTCAAATCATTAAAAATACCCACTTTCCTCTCTCCAAAGTAAGCCAGAATACTTCCAAGATACAGATAATGATATCAGAAATAAGGTCCTATCCTTTTCTTAGTAAAGTCTATGCTGAAAGATAAATGTGTGGGAGCAGGTTGAGACCCTAAAGCATAAGTCTGACATAAGAAAGAAAATAATGTTTTATATTGATCACAATATTATGAGACACTCCACTCTGATGTGCTTACATTTACGAAACTACAGATACCTCAAGAGCAGTGAGATTTACCCTTTTCTGATATTTAGCATACTTTTGACCACTGGAAATAAAAGTCTACATCTTTTAAATCACAGAGCAAGCTCTATTTGTTACTTTTTCTCTAAAGAGATATATTACCAACTATTTCTACAATACTTTGCAAGGTGGAGAATGATTGCCAAAACATAGGTCAACTACTGTTGTAACAATGTTGTCCTGATGTCAACATTAACCTCTTTTTGATTATTCTTGTAAAAAATTTAAAATTTTAAAATATCACATTTCCTCTTAGGTTTTATCTAGTTTAAACTCCCTTCTGCTCTGTTTATTATAAGGTTTTATGCATCTTTGAACCTTCAAAGTACTGCACATACTAAGCTTTGCTATTCCAAAGCATGAAGTGAGGCTCTGGGAAAAGCTAGACAAATTTTATTTTTCATTTGACTTTGATTTGAACGTTAGAAATACAGACTACTTCAGTTCTTACTCTTTTCCAGGCTTCACTGAAGGTGCTCCTATGTTCTTCCTTGAGGCTGAATTTTGTTCTCCTCAGAGAGGTCAATTATGTGGGCTTAAAGAAGTAGCAGAAATAACAGCATTGGGAAGCCACTGAAATGTCAGGAGAAATCCTCAAAGGCTTTTTTTTCAGGTAAGAGTTGCCGAAGCGATAGAACAAATACACTGCTCAGCAACAGATATTGATGTTCTCTCTCTTTCATGAAGGCTGTGACACAGACTGATATCTTACTGCAACAGAAACACTGCCCCAACCAACGCCCTTCCAACACCCTCAACACTCTGTACTGGGGCAGATCAAAAAAACAAACCCCCACCTTACAAGAAGATTATTCTGTTAAGTGAGTAGTGTGACATTCCTAACTCTGAAATATTTTACAAAAAGTTGGTAAAACCTCCCAGAAATGCAACCATGTCTCTTTGGTATTTTCCACATCCTCCCAGTGAGGTTCCCACTGCCCCATACCCAGAAGAGGACCTCTGGAGCCACAGTGAACAATGGTGGAAGAGGGGACCAGGGAGGTCAGACCTGGCCCTGCAGGCTCAGTCATCTTTTAAATCATCAGTCTCACTAAAAAACTGTGCAGTGAATTCCTATGACTTCGATATCTGCTGCTGGACAATATCACAGGTGTACTCTTTCCTCTCTGGTTTAGTTCACATCTCTGGTCTCAGAAAATTGGCAGAAGAAATGATGAAAGAGGAAACACAAAAAAAGAAAACACAAGCAGGTTAGGATGTTCTAGGAAGGATTTTTCCTTGTATACATTTTGGATTTTTCTTTTACTCTTACTCTGATACCCACCAAAGACAGGTAGTACAGTGACAAACTGCTCCTATGATGAAAAAGGGAACCAGTAGCCCTTCCAAACACTCCCAGATATATCAAATAATTCTGGACAAAAAATCCATTGGTGTAAACCCAGAAGACTCTCATATCCTCATCACAGGAAAATAGGAATCATAAAATGGACTAACATATTATAAGTTTTACCTCTGAATTCATCCTGCTAAGATAGCAGGAAATCCTAGAAGCAAAACAAAACCTGCAGCCCCCTGGAAGCTGAACTAATGAACCACTTGCAAAGGGAGTTGATCAAAATTAACATCAAACCCAACGAAAGCTTCTGCCAAACACTGCACTGCCATCTTCCTGCTGCAGGCAATACCTGTTCCCCATGGAGAATCCCTGCAGCTGTACTCCCTTTTTCAGTGCATGGGGCCAGTTTCATTCCTTTTGATTTTGACAAGACAAAAACTGGGAATGAAACCTCATCTTGCTCACCCTTTCAAAAGGAAGAAAGGAATAAGACATAATTTTTGACTTTAACATATGAAGTCCATAACTATAATTTCAAAAATCTTCCTAGTAACTGAGATGGCTCTTTGTGGAAAAATCCAGATTCTCCAACTAGCTTTCACAGTTATTTAGTCAGTCATAAATATTAAATTATTCACAGTTCATTAAGCCATCTAAAATTAATTTCAGCTCACTTTAATAATTTTCATTGCTCACTAACATACACATAGAACTGGAAAGCTACCAGGAGGTAAATATATCCTATTTATGACTAGATACATATCGATATACAGATATAAGTATACGTAAATATACACACACTGAGAAATAAAGTTGGACACAGCAATCCAAAGCTTCAAAATAGGTGAGTTTAATGGGTAGTCTTTGAGTGAGCTAACTGTAAAAGAACAGGGGAAAACACAACATGAAAAGGCTCTTGTTCTCATATATCATATGATAGAAAATAATTAATTATGGTATTACAATAATTACTTTAAATGCATAGAAAAAAATCAGGTTATGATTTTGGAAAAAAAATTGGAAAAATTCTCCCAGGAATTTTGCAAAACCCTGTCAAACTCCAAAGATTCTTCTCCTCCTTTATTTGACAAGACTTTGATAATGTATGTTAGAGACCCTGGCTCAATCAATTCTCAAAGGACAGAATACAAATCTCAAGTGCTGCAGCAGGCAAAATAGGTATGAAAAGCTCTTGAGACTGATCTTCCTACACAATTTGCTGTCCTCCTGTTTCTGTTCCAAGAAATACTGACATAGCACTCTTCTATGATGTTTCTGCACATTTTTCTAGCTCTAATTCTGAGAAATAGTTGAAAAAATCTCAAATATGGCAGAATAAAGTGGAAAAAAAAGATCGACTCTCAAACTGATGCAAAAGAACCATTAAAAAAAAGTATTTTAAAAAAGGCAAGAAACAATGTAAATTTTCATTTTACAATCTGTTTGTAAAACTAGTCTGTCATTGTACCTTCGTTTTCTTCTAAAAGAACACACAGCAGCTTCACACATAATACCTTTCCTGTCAGTGCTGTTGTTTAATTAGCCAATGTGACGTGAACCTCATGATAAAAATAATTGAGCTGGGGCCTTCAGTCTATGAAGAGAGGCATCAACATGTAGGGTATTCTCACTAGATACAGCTTTCATATACTGTGAATATGAATGTGATGGGAAGTATGGACACCAAGCTATTGTGCAGAGAAAGGCTATACAGAACTTCAGTCTCAACTTAGACTAAAAATGCTACTTAGTCTACAAGGCATGCTTACTTTTTTAAAATCTTTATAAGAAATTGCTAATAAATATAAATATATGTACATTTTAGCTAACATTCCCATTATGCAGCAGTTTTTTTCAGTGATGGCAGTTGGCATATGAAACTTAGAAAAATTTCTTCTCCCATTCTCTCCTAAATTGCCAAGGGGAAAACATGTGACATGTAATACAGAACTTATGCATTTAGGTGCAACAGATACACAGAGGTGAAAAAGAGTCAAAAAGTCCACCAAGACAGTAATAGAAAGTGATTGATTAAAAAAAATTTTCTACAAATACTTATATAAAAATCTGCATACACTATTTCTTCATTTTGATCCTCAGGGAAGACAGGCTTCTCTCTGATGCTTTTCCATTTTATATTCAAATGCATTAGTCTTTAAGGTGAAAGCAGGCAATTGCTGAGACAAAAAGGCATTACCAGTGCTGTCAATACATTAATACGAAACAAACAAACCTGTATTACAGCACTGATGTTTTGAAATCAATTCCTTTAAATTTTTGATAATTTTTTTTCCTTCTTGAAAAAAGTGTATGCTGAAAATCATTTCATAGACATAACAAAGTCTTCCACTGTGTTTTATAATGTGTCAATTTGTGATTTAATGGGCCACTCATCTTTCATTCTCTGCACAAGGAAGAGTAAGCAGTACATTATAAAAACCCTCACTTCTTGCCTTACTTAACTTCATGTATCTTGAATAATTTCCAGAATAATACATAAAAACAGTGCCTACCACAATTTGTACACGTGTGGTCCCCCTGCAAAATTAATCATCAGGAAAAAACACGTCTTCTGAAATTTGTATTTCTTTCTGGAGGACTGAGAATGCACTTCAGGAACAGTGCTGGGCAAGAATGTACTCTTCACTGTGCCAACATATTAAAAAAAAATGCTCTTCATGCCATGATCCAGAAATTACCTCCCCCAACAATGCAATGGAACTGGAAAGTCAGTAATTCATTTTCTCTAATAGCACTAAGTATTTTCTTCAAGCTTTCTTCTTTCTGATAGCAAATATTGCATGTTTTCCTGGGATAGAATTTTTATTTTGAACAGATGTAAAAAAAATGTACATAATACTGCTGGAGTTTCCAGCAGGCAATTTATGAGGAGGAATTTTCTCTTTGTCTTGACATTGGCATTCAAGATTAGTTCCATTTTTTTCTTCCTAATTAGCTTTTGCAAGACAATTGTGTGTTTGAAACAAACAGAATACCTTCCCTCAGGGCATCAGAAACTTAATCTTTCCAATTTCCTTTCAACGGACATTGGAAACAAAGCAGTGTATTGTAACTCAGTTGGGAATTAAGAACTGTGTGACGCAAAAAATGGGAAATGCACTACATAAATAAATTTAACGGAGATGTCAATAAAAATATAGTAATGAAAAATCCTTTAAGCCACCTTGTTAATACCTGGCAGAACTGCCTGTTCATATTAAAGGCTGTCTGCCTTTCAAAAGAAGTTAAGACCCTAAATTTATACAAAACCAAGGAAATTTATATTCACAACATACTGAATGATTAGCATCACACCATTTGAAATATCATTAAAAATCTGAGGTCTTTCCAGTCACTTTATCCAGCAGTCTTCTTTGTGACTCAAAAGACTTTTTAAAAACTTTGATCATTCTGCAGAGGTAATAGTCCCTCCTTATATCTGATATAAAAAAATCAGCAATGCTAAGCATACAGTTACAAGATTATGGTGATCAACCAGAAGATCTTTTAGATGGAAGATGTACTCACAAATCTTATCAATAAAAATAATGGTTGGAGCAGTTTTTGGATTCTGATCAAAAAGTCTCTAAGAAAATAATTGCAGGTCTTTATTTAAAAATTTTGAAGAACTGAATTGAAAATTATAATCTTTGTGGCATATGGCACTCTAGCATGACAGCCTGCCAGGAAAAGAGCTCTATGGTGGGTGGGTTTTTTTAGGGTTGCTAATATTCAGACTTTCATATGTAGTACACAGTAATTTCTACTGTGTCCCATTTATAGATAATGCTACGCACAAGCATGGTGTGTGCAACGTACACAGACATTAGAGAACTTCTTAAAAGTGGACAGGAGTCTCATTCCTGTGTAGATTTCAACTTCAGCTGTGCCTCCTGAACAGAGTCCAGCAAGGTACTTACTGATGTGTAGAGGAAACCTTCTCCATTTAGGGCTATATACAACCCAGTCTTTACACCCTGGATGGCGACAACTCGAAGTCCCACTGGTATAAGGTTGAATAAAGCTGTGAAGAAAACACATGACCAGATATAAATATGCCACAGTTAATACAATAGTCTAATAAACATCATTAGCAGAAAAGAAAGAAAAATAGTTCCTGCATAATTTTTTTAATGCTTTTAAAATTAGACTAACTCAGAAAATCTTGCTACTTTGATTCTGGCAAGTAGCTCTTTATTTTCCTGGGCATTTTTATGGTTTTTGTGGCTTTTCAACTAAAAGGTGCCATCATTAAAGACTGATGTCAAGGGATAGGGACCTGTGGTTTTTTTTTTTGAATGATATATTTGATACAAGCAGTATCAAATGGTGTCAGGTAATGACAGAAGCTTATCATAGATCATAAAAGCACTGAAATATGTTCTTGATTCTAAATGGGCATAAATATTATCGAACAGAATACAGAACTTGGGGTAATAGAAAATAATCAGAAAACCACCTAATAATGAATACCCTAGAAATACTATATACCTCTGTAGTAATCCAAACAGACACAACTTGGATTAGTGTCTGAAAAAAGACCAGTGTGGAGAGTGGGAGTTTACCAGCCTCACCACAGAAAAACACTAGTTGTATAAGTAGGTGGCATGAACCAATGCTTCTAAAACTTATGCCAGCACACACCTATATTACATTTACTGACTCATGCTAGAAAATTAGATGCAAATCACACATCAGTTTTGGAAAAAAAGCCCTGGATGAGACAGAGTTTATGCTAAATGTTTTTCCACTGTGGATAAGCCAAGGACTCCCAAGTCCTTGGATGAAAACCAAAAGCACAACCTGTGTATCCAACATATGCAGTGGGGACTATGTTTCTACCAAGTCAGGTGTCAGGAACACAGTAACACCTACAGAGAGTTCTTCAAAATTTAAGAAGGACATCCATAGGTGTGACCAAAAAGTGTACAGGATGAGTCTATCTGTAATCAGAATGCCAGAGCTAAAGCCCAAATCAAGAGAAAAAGGATCATGTAATTGCAGTGGATAAATACATTTCTCAAGGTGTGAAAATTCCTGTTAGGTCAAAGGACAAAAATCCATCCAGTTTGTTTATGATGAATATGATCAAGTCTTTACAACTGAAGAAAAAAAACAACATAGGTAGACTACTAGAAATATAGGCATGTATAAAAAAAAAGAGACACCTTTTCTTCAGCATTGTCATGCAGAAAAAGAATGTGTAACATCAGATAATTTTAGGAATACACAAAACCAATATAAAGCTAGGAATTGTAGCAGAGTTCTTCCTAGAGCGGTAGAAAGAAAAATATATTGAAAAGAGCTCTAGAAGAACTGCAAACAATTTGGCAGGTTTACAAAGAAAATAAAAGAGATGACAAGAATAAGCACAAATAAATAGCTTTTTAATTTCTGTCATTTCCAAAATTCTCCATTATGCTAGGATATTACAGTGCTGTTTAGCAAAAAAATATTTGGTACAGATAAGATTCCTTCTCTAGTAAATGTAAAGCAGTGAAATATGGCGCTCACAGAAAAGACATCCTAAGAGTATATAGGACTAAAGACTGCATGGCTTGTGGGCTTTTAGTTCTATGTACTTTGGAAGTCAAAAATTAGTTATAAACTCCTCATTATTCATTCATTTCATTATCCTCAAATGAAACAATGTCAAAACCAGCAAAATCACTGTTGTGGGTTGTGGAGGGGGAGTCTGTCACACCAAAACAAAGTATCAGATGGCAATTGAGTTTTTTCCTAGAAGAAAAGAAATTGCAAGAGAAAACCATGCTAAAGGGATGAAGAAACAATTGAAGGGACACAAGGAAGGAAAAACAAACAATACTTATATAAAGAAAAGAGGTGAACACAAAAGACAAGTCAGCCATGAGAAGTAAGTCAGCTAATGAAAAATATCTTGTAGTCATAGTGGTTCAGTCAAAAATTCTGAAAAGTAGATATTATTTACCTTTTTTCCAATAAAAATAAAGCACCAAAGCTTAAAAAAAATTCCAACCACCACTGAACAAGAATTACAGGCCTGAAACACAGCACAGTGTTTTGTGCAGCCTATAAAGTTACTGAAGTGGCCTATAGTTGCTGGTGAATTCAGAAAGAACTGTGGAAGGCATGTAATGCATCTTTTACTGCCACCAAATTTTAATTGGGGATTTTCAGAGATCCTGTAATTAGCCTAAACCCTTAAAATTTTAGAGTGTGACCTGAAATGCTGCAATTCTGCTCAGTCAGAATATTCAATAAGCTTCACAGAATCCTTCAGACTTGAGGGAAACTAGGGAGGCCAGTCTACATTCAGCTATTGATTGAGAAATGTTCAGCAATGTGTTTCACACTAGGGACAGCAAAACATGCACCAATAAGGCACAGCATGTGGTTTCAATGCACTTTGAAGCAGGCCAAAAGAAATTCGATTTCCCCTAGAACCTGACTGGGCAGTACTCTTCACTGAGCAAGATTTTAGTGTTCAATTACACATTTCAAATGTTCCTAGGATTCACCTGTGCTATATGTCACTCTAGTATAAACCTGCTCTGAGAAAAGCAGAAAGCCTTCTAGAGTCTGCTGGCATTCCAGTTCTGCATAGCCAAACACATGTTCTTATCTGAGGGGGTTGCTAAAAAGAGCCATGTCCCCTGTTTCTTTCTCTCTTTAAGAAAATGATCTGCAACCAAAACCTGGGGAGTGGGGAATGAGGTCCCTGAACATTTTTATGTGCCTAAAGCCAGTCCAGTGAGTCCACAGATGAGTTGAGAGGGGGGGCACCCTCCAACAGCCCAGGAAATACAGCGGTGCCTGGTGCTCAGTGTTCCCATGCTGCACGCTTAAGTGGAAAGCCTGGCAATTCCAACTATAAGTAGAATGTGGGAACATCAGGGAAGGGAACTGATTGGCAAAAATGGTGCAAGTAAAACCCTTTCTCCTTGTCAGTGCTAAGACTGCACACTCTTTTAGCTTTGCTTTGTATTCTATCTAAACCACAGCTATAAAGCATCTGGGTTCTCTGCCTTTTCCTAAGCCTGCAAGCCTACTCCCACCACAAGAAAGATCAGATAATGGGGATGGGGACAGTTACCAGGAACAACTGGCATGAAAAATGGTTATTTGTTTAGGTTTCATGGAGGAGACATGCAGGAACTCCAAATCTGAGTTGGATTCTAATCCTCAAAAAGTATTAGCAAAAGTCTGAGTTCACTTTTTTTTATAAGCAATCACTCCTTTCTTGAGCAAAACACAAAACCACCGTATAACTTTTTCCTTCTTTTATGTTATGCCAACACAGTCCATTAACTTGAAATCTGAAATGCCTGAAATGAGATATTTCCATATAGTTGTGAAAGTCTATTTAGGTACAACTGACTTGTAGCTACAAGAAAATTGCTATTACAGATCACTGTTTTTCTCAAGAATCTTGCTACAGACTGACTGCTTGAGAGTTCTGAACTTGCGGCCTCTTCTGCACGCACACTGCCCTCGTGGCTGTTAACAAAACTTTCCACAGCATCAGATCTCCAATCAGAGCAAGGCAACTACTTCTTCAATTTATTTTCATCTGCAGGCCCACAGGCAAAAATGACAACTCCATCAAAACATCTTTTAGATTGGCAATGACTGCAAGGAGTTTGGTATTTAGAGAGTTGTCCATCCATTTCTTATGGAGCAAACCAATTCTACCTGCCCGATCTTACAGAAGGCATGATTAAAACTTTTTTCCTAAGTATGACTGAACATTTACATGTCAGACTAAGATTATTCCAGCGGGAGAAACAGGCTTACCTAACTCCCAGAGGTGGTGTAAATACATGAGTAAATGCCTGTATAATTCTTTGAAGACAAACTTCAGTAAAAACCAGTGCAAGCATCAGGCTGCAGATATTTCAGTGCAGTAATCCAAAATTAACATTCATTAATCCAAATTTAACAGCACTGCAGGTGTTTTTTCCCCTAATCTTTATGTGCTTTATTTCTATCTAATTATCTCCTTTACTTTACAAGGGTGCTGTAAAGGTTATTTTATGATTACCTTCAAACCAAAATATGATAGTGGTAGGTATTTTATAAAGATATTAAAAAGTTAATACTTCCACATTCAATTTGGAAGGTATAAATAGAAGTATGCATTAAAAGATGAAAATAAAGGAATGTTAAATGGTTGCAGGATTTCTTGAAGAGCAACTCTACCAGGTACCAAGCACCACAAAAGAAGTAAAGCATGTTGCAGCATAATGAAAGATGTGCACAGCACAGCCAAGTAAAATTTTCTTGGATAATGTTCACTTTTTCATTTATCAGTTTATGAAATAAGACTACCAATAGATAGTGTTCTTTTAATCAGAGAATATTATAAACATGTTACAAACACAACTGTAATTTCATAAGGGGTACAAATTGCAACATTTGAGTGTCACAATCAGGTCTGTCATCTATAAAGGAAAGTATCATCGTTTATGTTGTATTTTTTCAGTGGTTGTTGGCTGAGATACAGTCTAGGTGAATTAAAACAAGCTGTAGAACTGAAAGATTCAGGGTTCCAATCTCAGAAATTAAAAAGTTGGAACTGTCTGTTTCTCAAATTAATTAGTCTTCCTACTAAACCTACCCTTCATTCATGAGACAAAACTTTGAATATAGACCAAAGCCTAAAACTGAGCTGGTTTAGGTGGGGAGGACAGGAGGAGAATGTAATGCTTGTTACTACAAGCACATATGGAAATAGTTTCTATGTCTTTATGATGTCTTTGCAGGAGCTTGTTTTCTTAATTAATAATGATGAGACCAGTGAAGCAAGCTGCATTTGCACCTGTAAAGTCCAGGAACATTAGAGTGAGTGTGATAGCTACACTGAGTAGGACCTCAGTAACCAAAGCTACAGCTTTAACCACAGTCACTCCTGCCTTTGCTACAAGCAAGACACAAAAGCAAACCAGAAACTGAAAGGTATTTGAGAAATTAAATTTAAAAAAAACCCAAAAAAACAAGAAAAAAACAAACAACCAAACAAACAAGATATCACTGAGACTGGGGCAAAAAAAGGAATACAGACTGTACGCACAAGATTGCTTGGCTAACCACCTAAATTTGGGGAAGTGATTTAAGGAAACTCAGCACCATTAACCAATAGGTGCATTAATTATCATTGTTTCATGAAACATCATTATCTTGGAAAAGTTATAAAAAGAAATTACAACAATGAACTGAAACCTGTTGGTCTGTTTAGGCTGGGTTCTAATACAATGGCCATCAACATGAGCAGACAAAAGTACATTCATGCAATTGCACATCACATCTTCCTTCCTTTCTCATGCAAGTTTTTGCACACAGTGATACAGTAAAAATCTTGTCATCTTTCTCTGCAGTCTCTAGCCTTTACTCAAACTGGGACAGAGAGCAGCTGATTAAAGCAGCTGGTACAACTAATTTTGACTTCAGACAGAAGCAAATCTTAATCTTAGTTTGAGCTTACCTTTCTATAATACTGTGACTCCAAAAGTGTGTAAACTTATGTTTACTGACCTACATGTAAAATGAGTACAAAATTATATAGGCACTTGAAGGAATTTTAACTTCAAGTACTTCTCTAACTGCTATACACAGAATACATGGCAAGAGAACAAAAAGTAGCAGCATGACTAAGCTTCAAACAGTTTCCTTGCTGAAGACAAAAGAGGAACTGCATCTTTTTTCTCTCCCTCGCTCCTCGCTCCCTCTGGCTTCTCTGACACCCAGTCACTCAGTGGGCTCTCTTCAGGGACAGTGAATAGTGCAGAAGACAGGTGGAAGGCTGGCAGAGATGCACACCCTTTGGCAGTCTGTATTTCCTTTTTTTTATGAAATACACTTTGAATGGAAGTCATCCTCACTATCCAGGTAAGAATTCTTTCTGTCCTATGGACAGCTGATAGATGTCCATCCCTTCACCCACTGGGCACATTAAATAGGCAGCTGCAAGCACCATGGTCAGAAGCAGGATCTTCTCCCTTGGGCAGCTGCCAAAAGTTATTCACTTGTAAGCCTCAGACAGAAATTATCATGCTAAGGATATCACAAAATAAAATATAAAACCACTAGAAATTCTATCCATGAGAAAATTGTTGTTTTAAAGTGAAAGAGAGAAGGAAAAACAATGTATGCTACAATAAACAAAAGCAATAGAAAAAAAAAAGTTCAACAGGAAATGAAAGGCAACAAAGGGAAAAAAACTATGACTGGCAGCACAAAAGAAACAAACACATATGCATACAATAATGAATATACCAAATAGGTAAATCTTTTCAGTTCTTTAGATAGTGTTGATACATATATACCAACAAAATTTGAGATGTAGACTGGAAGTCTTCCTAGCAAACACATTAATTTTGCATTCTTCTGTTCTAAACTGTCTTTACAAAAAATTTTGGAAAATTAGAGTAGTTAAGAAAAAAACTAATCCCACCAGTTAAATACAGAAAAAAATTGTGGAAAAAAAAGAAAACTCCACAACTTTTTAGCCAAAAAATAATTTTGGAGTAAAACAAACTGTCTAACAATATTTATGCAAAATAGACAATACTTCTATATGGTATTTGGTTGAGCTTGGAGAAATTAAATATTTCAGAATTTTTATAATATAGAATATTCATTCTGCATTTTGGAAAAAGAATAAGGGAGATGGGCAGAGACCTGGAAAATGAGAAATGCACAGAGGAGGGGAAAGAGTGAAAAAAAAAAAAGAGGACTATTTGTGAAGCTGATAACATCAAAAAGAGAAAAGTAAGGCACTGTGGTCTAGCTTTGAAAAGACTCCACATCCATAGAGATCTAAGAGTTAAAAAACCTCTCAGAAATAACAATAAAACATTACAAAATTGTTGCAGTCATACACACCTTCTTGCTGAAGCTGAAAATAAGAGAGATGGGCAGAGGGAGAGAGATCTGCAATTATACCCTAAGAGAGTTCTTAGAGCTCATCTAGGCAAAGCTTGTATAAAAAGTGAGAGTAATCTTGTCTTGTTTCAGGTCTTAGTATGTACTCCAGTACCGCAGTAGGCGTGAGAGATGGACACATGGAGGGAAGACAAGAATCAAGGATGGGGGTGGGACGGGGAGGGCATGGAAGGGGAACAAAACCTCTTGGAAAACAAGCAGAGAGATACACATAAAAATATATTAAACAATTTTTCTCAATTAAAAAATCCTCCAAAACAAACAATAAAAGATGATCATGCTATCTGCTGATGAAAGGTGTTATAAATGACAGCTGTGCATCAATTAAAATAGAAACTTTACCAATGTAAGGCAGAAAAACCTCAAATACCTTAATTTCTGCAGCCTAATTTCAACATTTTTAAGGAAACTAAGGGGTTATTTATGTATGCATAATAAGAAGATAAATCTTGTGCATTAAAAGTGCTTAAAATAAAATTCAAGATGACACAGAAATGTTACTTAAATATGTCATGATAATTAAAATAAACAAAACACAAATCAACTGTTTCTAGAGTAAGAATAGGTTTGTTTAATTACCATTTGCAGCTGAAGTTATCAAACATATATATATATATATATGCTCATTGAACAAAAATATGTAGCAGTATCATAGGAAAAGCATACCAAAGCAGCAACCCACACGGCCTTTCAAGACCTCTTTTGTTTGGAACATTTTTTAAAATTGCCACTTTTGCCATCTCTACAGTGGCAAAAAATCTCTTAACATCATTGGAATTCTGGCTGGCATAAGATTTTTAGCCCCAAAAGTTTTAGTACCTTCAGGAAGGTAATTTAGCTTGTGTTTTATGAAGGTCTTTGATAGTTTAGCATAGTTTTATTTGCTTGTAAATTCAGATTTTTTCTGGGAAATTTAGTTTCCATGTCTTGTTATTTCTTTGTTATTTATTGGAAAAGCAAAAAAATTTTGTTAGATAAAGAATTTTTATTAAAAAGTTATTTTAATATAATTTTGCCACTTTTATAAAATTACCAGAAGACATTCATTGGCCTAAATATCTCCCTCCTAAGGTCCATGAGCACTTACACCTTCCCCTTCAGAGGCAAGACATGTAGGCCAATGTCCTGCACAAGCCATGTTGGCAGTCACCAGGCTTCGAAGGGACAGAACCCTCCTCCTTGGGACAAGACACATTCAGAAACCCTCCAAAGGCAGGCAGGCAGGCAGGCAGGCAGGCATTACCACGGTGCCTGTGCATACACATTCGAGCGGTGCGGTCTGCGTGTGCGATTAAGACATTCCCCTGGGGCAGTCACTTACTAGAATTACTGCTGTCATCCTTGGTTCCATCGAGACTTCCATCGGGGTGCATTTGCAAGTAGTAGCCTTGCCTGCAATATAACCTGGTCACTATACCCTTGAGCTGGGGATCTGAAAGACAAACATATTTTGTCACTAGCCTCAAAACTTTTTCCAAGAGTTATCCCTAGTTCTCTCACTGTAGGAGGATGTTTGGTGAAGCAGCAATGCTGTCTTAAAAGTAAGTGCTACAACAGGATGTGTGCTGATGGAGATGGAGAAAAATCTCTCTGCAGAATGTTGTTAGGTCAGCTCTATGTACTGTTCTCTACCTCCAACATCCTTCATTATAATCAATACAGGTAAAACAGAGAAAAAAAGAACACCCAAAATACCCACAGTCAAAAGCTTGAACCATATTAAGCCCTGCAAAAAATTGCAAACTTCAGCAACAAGTATAGCCCATTATAGAAACTAACAAAACATTTGAAAAACCCTACTGGTTTCATATATATTAGCAACTTACTGTACTGCACATAAGTTTTAAGGAAACTGTGAGGAAAAGGTCTGTTTCCTTTCCTGTCAAAAGTAGTAAACTTATCAGGTGCAATTTGTAACAGTACCATCTGAAGTTCCCAGAATATTTTAACCAAGCTAGAAGCAGATCCAACTCACCTGCCCTCTCCCACCCCCAGGGAGTAACACTCACGATCAGGGCAAGACATAACCTTTGTTCAGCAGAAAGAAAAAGCTGAAAAACCTCTCAGTAAGATAAAGCTACGGGAAATCCAGGTAGCTCGGAGCAACGAAGGTTCTCCATTTAATACTCGGCATTTATGAAAACTGCCAAGAATTGGGCAGGGAGTGCTGAGCCACAAACTCTTTGATTCACAGCACAGATGTTGCCTTACCAAACCACAAACTGAGCTGTTACAAAATTGTTTCAGGGAAAGAAGGCGTCACATCTTAAAAAAATTCAACAGAACTACCTCTATATGATATCAGTATTAATATTGTTAAACATTAACTATTAGGCCCAGTTCCAGGCAGTCAGTACACAGATTTGTGAGAACATTGGCATTAAAATATCTATATCATATCATGCTTAGCTGTGCAATAATGAATTAAATTCATAAATGCTTTGATACGGATATATAATAAAATAAACGTGAACTTCAAAGGAAGACAGAAAGTATTTTCATGCAAGCCTGTGGGCAGAATACAAAATTTGTGTATAATTGCTCTCACAATTAATCATGCTGGGTTACTTAGAGTATCCTAAGGGGATGTAAAAACAAACAGTGATAAACAAAACTGCCTCTAAATGGTATGTACTGAAATTTCTGCAGAGGCTTAGTCCTATGAAATTATCCTGCAAATGTTTTTATTAAATATCCAAATTACAAAGTCATATTAAACAATAAGCCCATCTGAATTAAAAATACAACTTAAAATGCAAATATAATAAAAACCTGTTACTATAAATAGTAACACTGTAAGACTTCTGAGGCATGGAAATAAATAATATAGACAATCAAAGATCAACATATAAGCATACTGCAACTTAAGTTTTTAAAATTTATTTAAACTGAAAATTTTGCTTTTGGTTACATTATCAAAAGTTTGTTTTTATATATAAATAGTCAGAAACAAATATGTTTTAAAATTTAAACATGTTAAACTGTAATTCACTTGAATGTACTGTCTCCATCAATTTCATCAGGCAATTCAAAAGTATTTTCATAATTTAAAAATGAAAATTGAGTTCCTTTTACAAAGGCACTATTTCTGTCAATACATGCTTTCACTGTGTACTTTAAATTGACAATTTTAAACATGCTTGCTTAACACTCATTAAAAATTCATCTCTAAATACTAAATAAAAGTATAATAAAATATTATTAAAACTAGATCTTTAAAAATTGTCTACAGGAAAAGTATCAGCATTTTGAGAAACACTTTCTATACTCAAGGAATCATGAATAAGTGATTTTTTATCAACATATTCTAGTGCAAAGAAGTTTCATAGGAAGGCAAAGTACAGTCAACTCACTGTCACCAGCTGTTTACATCTACTGCTTCAAGGGAAAAATGTCAAACTTAGAAGTCACTTTCAAAGTTGTTTTTTATACTCATTCCATTCATTTTTGTAAATCGAAAAATTAAATATAGTTTCTAACAATCATTCATCTATTTTCATCAAAAGCATTTGAAATTAACCCTGCTTTACCAGCTATCCAAAATTATATCTGAATGAAAGTGAAATGACACATCAATCTTGATGCAGTTCATAATAAGCAGTAGTCACAAAGACTACTCCATATAGCTTCAAGCTAAATATCTCCAAGATGAAGCAGACAATCCAGTCAGGCAAGAAGTTTATCTCTTCTTCTTGCAGAAAGAAATTACCCTTTCATGTCCTTTTTGAGACATCTGAGCAGCAAGCAGAGAAATCTGCTAGTCCCTGTATTTCTGTAGCATTTTATCTACCCTTTGTCTCTTAATAAGATTACAGGAGCAGTCTTAGCTTCAGATGATTTACAAATGAGTTTCTCACATCCTTGTTAACCACACATTTTAATTTTTAGGGTTTTTTTTTCTGTCTGCTAGACAGCAGGAGTGAGCAACAATGCCCAGAAAGAACAGCAGAAGACTGGTGCTGCCTGTTCACATGTGTACTGAGTGTGTCACCTCTTTTTAAACTCTCACCAGAGTGACAAAGACAGACAGACCAGCATTTATTCTCATCCTTTAACCCCCACACATGCTTTTATCTTCCCACATGTAAGAGAAAGAGAATGGCAAGAAAATACAGCAAAAAAAATAAAGCAGAAACAGGATAAGAGAGAGACAACCTCACCAAAGAGCTCCCAATTCTCATGATTTTATCATAGAAATTTTGCTACTACTTCTGTTTAAGTCGTAGCTGCCACAGTGAGGTTATTTTGTGAACAATATAATTTCTATTTAAACACCTTGATTTCAGGGGAAATGAACTAAAAAGAAAAGCAAACTTCACCATGCATCAAAAATTATGGAACAGTTTGACATCTCCTAATGATTCTTATCAATCTTTTTTTGCACCTTGATTTCTGAGGTAGAACAGTTCAGCATGACATGTCAGCAATGCTCTACGTTGGGAAAAATTATTCTGATTTGTCATTATTAGAGGTTGTCTTTTTCAAAGCTGTACTGAATGGACAAAGCAACAGCTCCTCAAGCCTCTCTTTCACAGCAATCTGTGTGACAGCAGCCACTTGCAGCCCACTTTTCTTGCTTTTTTTCCTTGTCAGTGGTGATGGCAGGATGCATGATTGCAGTTAGCATGAACACTCTGTCAGTAGCTTTTCTGATGTCCTCAACAAAGGCAGAGTTTAATTAAGATGTCTTCTCTCTCAAATAGTGGCTGCAAAAATGGCTTTGGCATTAACTCATGACAGGCTGAGTGCAGCTCTTGCTCTAGCACAATTATGACACTTTAAATTGTGAAAATTTTCTGTTCACAGAGAGAACGTCTTTCACATTTACTTCCCCACTCAAACACACTGACAGGACAGATGTATTTAGAATCTTTATAGATTTAAAATAAACTAGGGAAAAAACTTATTAAATATGAGTGTTAAACATAGATGAATTTAAAACGCTAGAAGAACAGTGGTGAATATGCCTGTTGTATATTTTAAAAATTAGTCCCTTAGCATCCACTGGAGTTTAAATGTTTAGTTTTTAGCAGAGCAAGGTTGGTTTTTTTTTACTGTCATTATTTATTTCCTCCTTCTTCTGTGCAAAGGTACTAAATAAATGTCTGCTGACAAGCAAATGCTTAATGGGGGGGGGTAGTCTCACACCAGCTCACATTCTTATGGAGAATGAACTGCACTATCCAGTCAGCTACCAGTCTGCCCAAAATGAGTCGCCCAGTGAGCCAAGTAAAAGCCAGTATTTAGAGGTACATTCTGCTCAGATAGCAGAGCATCAAACTCATCATAGCAGCTCCAGCTACTTCATGTTTTACTCGTCCTTTATTCTTTGCACTTCCATCTGACAGTTTTCACTTGTGGATATTTTAGTAGTAAAAGTACCACTCATATTGGTCCAGGAAAAAAAACCAGAGCATTTTCTGTTTAAGATTTATGGTACTCTGATACTCTGATAGTCACCATGACTTGGCTGTCATGTCTTGCTCACTGATGTTATGGTCAGCATTTGTTAGGAATATTCTCCCTCATCTATTAAATTTTATTGAAATATAATAAAACCCCATTGTAGTCTGTATTCAGATTTTTTTAAAAAGTCAACCCCCCAAAATCCTGCAACCACCAAATTCCTTTTGTACCTGGGAAGTAAAATACCCACCCAAAGACCAGAGTGTCTCATCCACTCCAGGGACATCTCCCTGTTATTTTGTAAGGCCTGGGAAAAGCAAAAAGCCCCTTTTCCTGACTTCTCACACAAGAGTACTCTAACAGTAAGGTGTGTGTAGGGTGTGTTGGACTGGAATTCTTGCCATCTCTCTTGCCGAAGTGTCTCTACTTTGTATAATAATTCCCCTGTAGGCAGGTTAGACCCCACATATATATATATATATCCACTATACCACAGTTCAAGACATCTTCAACCCCTCACCAGCTTCTGCACAGAAACTTATTGTTGCTTCAGATTAATGTCTGAATACTTTTTAAAACTTAAAACATGTCTCTGTGGTGTTTAGTATTTTAGAAACTTTCCACTGAGCAATTCAGCACTGGAAGCAGGGAAAAAATTCCACATAAAAATGACATATTCTTTTTTGGATTCTTATTTCAGGTACTTCAGTTCCCACTTAATGCTTTTCCTGGTTTTCAAAAGTCATCTTCTTCTCAAGTGTACTGCTTCTGCTATATTGCAACAGTGCTCAAACAGGTACAGTCGTTACAGATGATCACATTACATTTCTCCTTGTTTATGCCAAGCCTTGCACTGTCATTCCAGCACATAAAAGTGCAGGGTCCTCTGAAATGTGTGTTATACAATCGTAACAGCAAGCTTCCTGAAGCAATTACATCGCCAATAGGGAATTCAAAATGCAGAACTTTGTACTTCATTTAAAGGTGATAAAATCCTAAATAGGCATCTAAAACCATCCTTCATTATTAAAGTATTCAGCTGTTCCAGTGATACAGCTCTTGCATTCAAAAGCTTTATACACTCCTAACTTCTTTATTAGACTGTCCTATCACCTGGTGTCTCAATGTTTCCAAGTTTCTGATAGTTTTTTTTTACTTTCTCTCATTGTTAACAGGAAATAATAAAATTTGAGCATTTATTTTATATGCTAGTACTCTCTCATTTTAAAAATATTTTTTCAATATCTCACAATATGCATTAGAAAACGAAACTTTAATTAAAAACTTAAGAGAAAAATATTTTTGAAAGAAAGTTTTGCTCTATTCAGGGCAAAAGGGAAAAGCACATAATGTGAACTCAGAAAAGCAATAGCTTCCATTATTCCCTGTTCCCATAAGTAATAATAGTACTTGTTCTGAAACGAGGTGGCTTTTTCTTTGCTCACTTATTTTTCCGTTCTCATGATGATTACAGGGCACTCAACTTTGGTGTTTATTTTTAACTCTACTTTTTGTCCGTTTATGTCTCACATCACAAGCTCATCTCCTGCAGAACCCCGCTTTGAGAGCGCGGTTAAGAGACAGAGAGTCCTCCCACGTTCCTGTGCTGCCATTGTCATTGGCACTTCCACAGCATTTATGAAATTTCCTGGTAAACTATGAAAGCAGGCTGGAGTTCTGCAAAATGGTTGCTTTTCTTAAAAGCCCCCTTTGTGCTGGCATCCTTGTCTTTGTGTTGCAAATGTTTTTATGTTAACAGCAAAATGTTCTCCCTTTCCATTTGTGGGTGCTGACATTTTGTTTCTGGGTCCCACGGTGCATTTCAAACTACATAAACCTTGTTTCTTGCTACATGGCTTTACTCAAACAAATTTGATCATCAATAGAATTACAGGATCTTGGCTGCTAGCTGGGATAATTTATATCTGTTCAGATTTACAAGTTGATTTGATTTAATAGACTTGTCTACAGCCTAACAATTAACAGCCTCCTTTACCAGACATATTATTTTTGGAGGGTGTTTGTTGGAAAGGGAAGAAGATTAGATTGTTCAGAAAACACTTTGTTCCAAAATCAAAATTTTACACGAGCATGGTAGTTGAATTTTAGTAAATTCATTTAATAATTTGCATTTCTTTTCCTACTGGACAATACTGTATAAATCTGATGGTTCTGATCTTGCAACACATGGATTTGTTGGAAAATTCCTGCCTAAAAACTGCCTTCCACTTTTGACCCATGTTTCCTCTACTACACTAAAATTCAAAGATCTCCAATTCCTTTATATGTAAATGATATCTTAGTTTATGTTATACACAGGAATATTGAGAAGAAGCTGGTCTCTACTGCCAAGCTTACTTAGATAGCACTAGTCACATTTTAATATATTTAACTAAAAAGCATCATCTTCCACTACGAAAAAGCCCCATCTCAGCAACTCCATCCACTTTCTCAATTTACTTTGAAACACTAAAACTTCTACTGTCTAAATTCCATGCTATAGAAGTCTTGCTATTAAAATTTTTATTTGTTCTTTTCATTTTACATAGGCCCAATATGTCTTACTGAACCTCATTAATGTGGATAAAATAACATTCTAGTATTACGTTTTGGAGCTGTTCCTGTACCTGACCATCTCAGCTCTACCTGGCACATCCTTGATTCTCAATTCTAATAACAAAACATTAACATAATAAAAAATACTGCTTAGTGTTTCTCTTGAAAAGAAAAAAGCATCAAGCAATAGATCCCAGAAATAAGTAATTTGTGTCTTCAATTTGCAATAATCTTTACTTTATCTTTCCATGAAAAGCCTTTGTCAAACACTAAATGTAATTTTGCTCACACTCAAAAAATACCAAAGCACAATAACATGACAGCTTCTATTACCATTTAACCTATGTATAAAACTTGACTAAGGCACTGCCCCTGGAATCAGTAAATAAATGGGATTTAAGAATGAGAGTTCTCTAAAGACGTCACTGAATGTTGAAAGCACAACAGGATGGGCATAGATGACCTTTATATGTAACTGACTTTATTTCACAAAGCACCTAATTCACCAAAGAATGAATTTGATACTCCCCTTCCTAAATAATTCTGGTTTTAGAAGTCAATGTTTAAACATATTTTCACAAGCTTTACTACTTATCTCCTTGCATGCTGCATTACTAAACAATTAAATGTCTGAAGTCAGCTCCTATTTCTTTCACCAACTGACTTAGAAATAATTTTCAAAGTGCCCAAACAGTCTATTTTACAAGTGCTCAAAGCCATCTGGGTAATTTTTAATGGAGAGAGGATAACAGGATAATTTTAATGCAAAGTATTGAATCCTACATGACATTCCATTTCAGGAAGCTTCCATAACACCAAGTGTCGGGGGTCTTTAACTTGTTGTGGACTTTATTTAATTCCTGACAGAATACATAAAAGTCCACAAAATTAAGTATACTCCGTCTGCTTAGATATGCAAGACCATCACATCTGAAATATGCTTGTCAAGAACATAGTGTATTATATTTAGTTTTATGTTCTTGCCAATGACTCAAAATGTTGAAACAATCCATTCACATTACATTCAAGAAATTTTAGTTTACCAACTAGTCTTAAAATTGGAGAAAAACAGAAGATGCACTGCCAATGAACTGGGACAAAGAAGATTTTTTCCAAGTTAGGAAGTGAAAATTAGAAATTGCAAAATATAGAGTCATAGACTCATTTCATTTGGAAAGACCTTTAAGATGTTAAGTCTTACTGTTACCCCGGCACTGCCATGTCCACCACCATGTTCCTTAGTGCCAAACCTATACATCCTTTACATACTTCCAGGGATCCTGACTCTTCCTGAGGCAGCCTGTTTCAATGCTTTCACCCTTCCAGTGAAGAAATTTTTTTTCTAATATCCAACCTAAACCTTCCCTGGTACAACTTGAGATCATTTCCTCTTGTCCTGCCACTCATTACCTGGGAGAAGAGGCTGGCCCCCATCTGGCTGCAGACTCCTTTCAGGCAGTTGGAGAAAGTAATAAGGTCCCCCCGAGCCTCCTTTTCTCCAGTCTGAACAACCCCTGCTCCCTCAGCCACTCCCTATAAGATTTTTTCTCACAAGATGTGTCAGAAACACATTGCAGAGCAAAGATTCAATTTTCTTCGACTTCAGCTTCTTTTAAGCTGAAGAACTTAAAAGCTTTCCTGATTTCAGGTGCAGTAGATTTCAAATATATCCTATTGCAGCAGTCTCATTTTTTTTACTGCCACCACAGATGCATTACTACATTTTATAAAATTACAATAATCAAAAGTTGTCATTTTCACATGACAGTTTGTTGAGTTGAGTAGAAGGAGTTGAGATTTGTGCAGGTTTAAATATATAAATCAGAAAGGCAAAAAAAAAGGAATTATTCTTTTTCATCAGTACTAGCAATTTAGTGCACAAATGTAAACTCCTGATTAACAAAATAAAAGAATTAAGATGCAACCGAAGATAAATAAATCTGTTACAAATTTTAAAAGTAATTTAAAAGAAAATAAAGGTGTTGATAAAACAGTTACATTTTAAATTAGTATTCAATAATGTACAAAACAAAAAGATTTCTTCTTTATATCAGACAGGAAAACATTTACTGTGAAAAATTTGGATCAATAAACTGACTTACAACCTTTAAAAAAGTAGAAAAGCAAGAATTTTACTTAGTAGAACACTATGTATATCTATAAATTATTTTTTAATCCTTATGCTTTAACATAAATCCTCATTGTCAAACCATGTCATTCCCCAGCACTGTCTGAACAGATTTCTTTACAAAGACAGAATTTGTTTACAAAGAAATCTCAGCAAAATGAGATCTGTTAAGTGCAAATTGCATTTCAGTCCTCTTCATGAAGAAGCAATATTACTGGAGATGCAGGAATCCAAAGAAATACTGATTGAGAAATGGATAATCCCACTGTGAAAAGGAAATAACTGTATTTCCATATTTGTTATTAGTTAAGAACATTATTGTTTCTGTATACAGCAAGGTTCCATCAGACAAGGGGAAATGTGTGCTGTTAGTATGAATACAATGCATTATTTTCTTAGAAAAATATTTATTTGTCTAGGAAAGCACGAATGCACTGGCATTAATTCTTATAGAAGAGCTACAAAAGAATTTTTTAAATCATTACACATACAGAGTCATTAATTTTTTTTTAACATTTTAAATAGCTATACATTCCTCTTTCACAAAGGGTTGCTGTTTTCACTTATAAACTCCAAAACCACTAAGAGAAACATAAGTGAAAAGGAGGCAGCATTACCAAAAATAGTATAATTGAGGATGTTCTACTTTTTTAATTTATTTATTTTTTAAGAAATTATGTACCCAAGAAATGTGATGAGTTACCAGAAGCGGATTAGTAAGAACTATTTGAACCAGAAATAGCAAGTCATATTAAAGATGAAGTTCTTTCTTTTTTTTTGCAGTGTAACTAATTGTTACCTGGGAATGCTCTTTAACCAGGGAAGAAATAGTAGGCTATTTCCTATATTTTATACTACTATATGCACAAGCACTTGCATGCTGTCTTTGTGAGAGTACAGTGAGATGGAGAGACAGAAAGAGAAGCAATGCATGGCTGCTTTGGTTTCCTGAGATAATTTTTTTCCAAATTCTCCCTGTGAGAAAGAGAAAAATCCATTCAGCCTGCAGATTGCAAGGCTTTGTAATCTGTGGTACTAAACACCATTCAGAAATCCTAAGAGTAGCAGCTTGAAAAACTGATTTTCAAACTGAGACAAGAAAATAATCCCCTGCACTTGAAGAACACAGTGAGAATCTTTTCAAATTCTGAATAAGAGAGTAATTTCTTCTATCATTGGCATGACAAAACCATGCCTCTTTACTGAAGCTACTCTTTGCTTATTTTTTGAGTTTGAGGTTAATTTAGGCCACACCTTCAAGGCTTTTTTGTCTTCTTCTCATCTCTGCTACCCAAGAAAACTTGGAATACACAGAAAGAAAACAAACTATTATGAAGTTACATGACCCCAGGATCTAGGCTTTAAGGAAATCAGCAGAATTTGACACTAATGATACCGGACAATCACAGGAAACTGTGACAGGCAGTCACAGCTCAAACCTCTTTGAGGGACTTCAGCACAAACAACTTTCCTTCTCTGGAACTTCTCTTTTTCCAAGAAGGACTCTAGCAAGAACTAAAAGCCATGGTTATAACTGGCAAATTCCATTTATTCTACCTAATGCTCCTGGAGGTAAAAAGACAAACCAAAAAAACCCAAACAAAATCAAACTGTTTAGCCCACTTAGATTACCCTGACTGTTTTGGAAACATTATTTAGTCCAGATATTTAGCTACTAGGAAATCAGTAAAAGACACTATACTCATAGCATCTATGAGAAAATGTGTAGAATCAGTTCAGATCAACTTGATTATTCACTAATAAGGAGTAAATCTTCCATTTCTAAATCTTTTGATAATATAGTGGTGACACACTGAGCAGAGACTACCCAGCCACTCACTGCCACCTACAGAAAATGAAAGTATTCTATAACGTATCACAAGATTAAAAATACCTGCTAGGTTTTGGGGGAGCTCAAAGTTGGTTCATGTTTTGATGATGCCCAAAAATACCTCAAAAAACACTGATAGGTCTTTCAATCTCTAAATCTAAATCACATAGACCAGAGCATATAACTTTTGAATACATAACCTGAAAATTAAATTAAAAATAAGAGCTTTATAAGGAATCGCCCATCCTATCTAGTGAAATTTAGCAGTGATTTAGTGATCTGGTTTTTTTTACATCCTGCTTTGCCTCCAGTTGCAGTTCTCTCATCATGGAGAGCTGGCTATGCATCTACCACACATACTTTCTTAACATGTTCAGATTGCAAGCCTTCCTTCCACGGTTTCTCACAACCTGTCTTTCACTCCCTACCTACTGTACTCGCATTCCATTTTTGTTTCCCAGCTATATTCTTGTTCAGGTATTGTTTTCCAGCTGTGCATGCCCAACAATAGTGACTATACAAGAGGACATAAGAAGATAACCCTCTACCCTGCTGCCCAATCACATCTTAGCTTCAATAACAAAATAGACTTGTAAGCTTAAATAAATTAAACAAATTGCATTCAGTCACATATGTCCTTCTCTATAAATTTATAGAAACAGATTCTCTTCAGGCTGTGAACTTAACAGAAGATACAAACTCCACCTTGTAGCTACCAGGAAATGCAGTGCAGTCTATAATTTCAGGTTGTATCATAGAGGTATATCAGCACAAAGATCCAAACCCACCAGCAACTTCCTCAGCCATCAAGTGCATTTTGCAGGATAGTGAGTCAGACTGAAGAACCATGGCAGTTTAAAATGTATATTTTCTCTCAAGATATGTAATACAAAACTTACAAAAAACCCCAAACTAAAATATATTCTTCAAGGCTGCTGAGCCATAACACTTCTACAACTGTGGCTTCTTTCTTCACTGTCTGTTTGGCTAAAAGAGTTAACAGAATCATCATTCCTTGTCAAGTCTGGCATCACCTCTTAATTTCTTATAGATGTGTCCAATTATGTATGAAGATACTAAACAAGGCAAATTCCAAACCTTCTTTTTTGGTGTCTCAATAAAGTAACAGGTGACATTCCTCTATCCATGTATGAACATCTCCCCTGAGCTAGTGATCTTTAACTCTTTCAAGATGGAGTAGTGAGAAACACGTACCTCATTCTGAAGGACAGGCCAAAAATGCACTGAATTAAGTACCCCTGAAAGAGCTTACTTATGTACCCAAAACATCTATCATGTGCCCTTCAGACCTGCTCACACTGTGCAGACACTAATGCTCCCTACACTTTGGACAAGTCTTTCCCCCTAGACTCAACTCCAGCCCCGGCAGACTATTCTGGTTGGACTGGAATCATGTCCAGCTCCAGACAGCTGCTCATTCACTCTTATGTTGTGTTAGGAATCCTACCTATACTACAAACATGCAACCATATGGGCACAACTAAATTTAAACTAGCTTGCTTAGCATCCTCAACTATCAGCTGAGGATTTTTCTCACACCAGGACTTCCACTCCACCTTAAATTTGAATCTTGTCCTGAAAACCACTTTACAGAACATACAAGTTTAAATAGCATGTTTTAAACAGAAATCAGAAGCAATTTCATTATCCAGATCCATGTGCTACTGTAACAATAAATTGTGAGGACCAGTCAAGACTGAGGTGTCTTTCACCAGCACTCAAGAGAGCCAACAGGTATGCTTCTAGAGAAAAAATTACAACATTTTCTGTATATTAATATTAAACCCTCTTTAAATCTCTTATATTTCCTGCGCATTAATTATACTGACAACTTAAATGCTATTATAAGCTGAAAAGATTACACATATTGAAAAGTAGAAAATTTGTCCCTGGGATTTCCACAGCAACTTCTGCCTGTGCCTGGTGATGCTGCAGTGACAGCTCTGCCATCGGTCCATAGCACGGAGAAGTTGCAACAAGGGCCACGAATTTTACTCTGTGATAATGTCCTAAAGTCAGCTCTCAACTGAATGTTTCAGATCTCTTTATCTTCCCAGTGCTTGGCCTGAGCTGCCTGTCCTTC
Organism: Urocynchramus pylzowi; assembly: GCA_013397555.1. Classification (NCBI taxonomy): domain Eukaryota; kingdom Metazoa; phylum Chordata; class Aves; order Passeriformes; family Fringillidae; genus Urocynchramus; species Urocynchramus pylzowi. The sequence goes on along the minus strand of VZRH01005651.1, from coordinate 587,763 downwards.
CTGCATTTTCTAACCCTCACTCAGGCTGTCCAATGAGCAGTCCAAGGACTGATCCTCTGTACCACAGCAGAGGTGTTGCCGGTGCTTCACCTGTAATACAGCAGGTGAAATATCGTGTGCTGTCGTATCCTAACACATCTCCAGTGCAGATTTACACACACTCAAGAGCAACATAGCATAGCTGAAACACCTAGAACTTCTACTTTTTATCAAGACATAAATTCAAGCTTCTCCAGCTACCATGGGCTGGAAGTCATGGAAGAAAAGTCAAGCAGGAGATTACTAATTTAGAAATCTATCTGAAATTAATCTACTTCCTTTTCAATGAAGCTCAGTTTGTAGCAGAAGTCTTGCTTGTTTTTCAGAGACCTTTGATATAGTTCTCCGTTTCTCAACTCAAATACAGCAGAAGGGTCCAACATAACCCTTCAGATTTGACACACAAGCCCAACTTCTTTCTGTACACAAAGTGAGGTTAGCCTTCATTATGCCTTATTAGGTTCTTCACTAAAAGCTGTGGCAGCAGCCTCATCAAGTGGGTGACATTTGATGTTTCTAATTATTTCTGCCTGTATGCAATGTGTGGATTTACCAGAGAAGGAAGAGGAAGAAAAAGGGAAAGAGAAAGTAAAAGCTCCCAGGACTCTGACTCATGCACTTCTCAGCTTTGTGCTGCCACAAAACCCACATACTATATTTTTCCCTGTGTATTTTGTAGAAAATCACACCTGGTCACACCAAAACAAAAAAAATCACCATAAACTCATTTCCTAACAAATGAAATAGTTTTTTCAGTATAAAAACAGTTAAAACTATAAAGTTCAACTGACTGACAACATGAAAAAAAGACCTGCTTCAAAACTTGGGAGAAAATTCAAAATTGAGAATTACCTATCTGAAAATAAAAGCTTTACTCCAGACTGTTCCCAGGTTCACACCTGTTCCCTACAAGGAGAAACATGGTTAAAGTCTGTGAATACTCTTTTGTTTCTTTGAGTTCTACATTGCAAAAAAAGTACCTTGAAACATAGTCATGTCCTACCAAATAATCTAGCTAAAGCAGAGGCACATAAATCTTTTCCACCTGAGTCAATGGGATTGATTCTGAGGCTTCTGGTTCCAGCCCAGTTCTGATGTATAAGAAAGGACCTGAAATCTAAAGAACTTGTGCTAGGTATATGCCCAATTTGCAAACACAGAGACACCAAGGAAGCAGAGTACTGCTACCAGATCCAGATTCTCATAAGAGCAGGACCTACACCCTCTCACTGGGAAAGTGCTGTGTCTTGAGAGAGGACAAGTGTCTTCCATAGAACTTGCCTGGCTGCCTCCTGAAATCTCCAGATGTCCAGCTCTAATGCAAAGAAAACCAAAGCTAGTTTTTAATTTCTGCCTAAAACTGCATCAAAATTTGCTTTTGTGTTTCTATTTAGCATTCTTTAATTTCAGAACACGGTTAGCCTTAAATATTTTGAAATATATATTTTAAAGGCCATAGAGTTATTAATTGAAATTATTGTTCAAGTTCAAAGACGAGCTTCCTCCATGATATTTAGGTTAAAAAACATGTATTTTCTACAAGATTTTTAATGTGCCCTATTAATTACAACATTCTGTGGACTCTAGCATCCATGTTACTCGGACTCCAGCAGCATGAAGATGGTGAGGATAGCACTGTGGGCAAAGCAGAGGGGGCTCACTCAGGAGAGGAGTGAGGTCAGGCTCCACTTTGGAGGGAACTGGGCTGGTCCAGAGCACAGGGGCACATGTTCCTGGAGCACCACAAGCACTGGCCTCATATGTAAAGTCACAGTAAAAAGATTCTGCTGCCAGCAGATTTCCAGGCCATACCCAAACACAAGGGATTAGAATCACCTTTACAGACAACAAAATAAAAGAACTAAGAGGATGAACAGTTTGTCCAATGCAGAAGTACAAATGTGGTTTTCTGCTTCCTAGTCCAGTATGTAGATGTCCCTGCCAGGCAATACAGAAGGACTTAATAGGACTGGAAAAGACACCATTAATAACTGGGCAGACAGAAAGCACTATTTACAAGCATGTCAGAGGCCCCGAGTTATACATCACTTGTGTTTGTTTCTGTAAAGCAGTATTAATCCCACTGTGGAGGGAAATTGAAGGATTTTAAAAGCGGACTTTAAAGTGGGGGGAAGTGAAGGGGAAAAGGCTTGCCACTCTTAATAAAGTAAAAAGATGTCAGTGCAAATAGACATCATTTATTAGGAACCTCCTATCTGAGTAGCAAAATGTCATCTACTGATGAATGCAACTGGAAGGGGGAAAAAAATAAAAAAAACCCACCCTTGTCAACAAGGGTTTCCAAACAATTTCAAATCAAACAATTTGCTTCTAAAATTATGTTTTGGTTAATTCGTGTTAACTACTGGATATGTGTTGTTCAGAATACATAATTTCTCAGTGGAATTACCTCCTCTGAAAAGTCACAAATTATTTTAATGGCAGTTTTTGTAAACCATAAATAGCTCTAAGACTTTTCTAAAAGTCCTGAGACATTTCATAGAATCACAGAATGGCTTGGATTAGAAAGGAATTTAAAAATCATGTAGTTGCAATCCCTCTGCAATAGGCAGGGACACCTTCTTCTATACTAGGTTGCTCAAAACCCCATCCAACCTGGCCTTGAACACTGCCAGGGATGGGCCACACACATTTTTTCTGGGCAACCTGAATTTAAAGCTGAGTAAATTGGAAATTTGTATGCAAATTACTTTACATATTGTTGGGACAACAGCAAAAATCTAAAATGTTGAAGTTCTCAAAATCTCCTAAATAACCGAACATTACTAAATGCTTCTGGCTTATATCACAGAAATGTCAATACTCCAGGCATGGTAAAAGACAATAAATTTAAGTGACAAGAGCTATAATTAAGATAATCAGAATATTTTGGATGACAGAAATTGAAGGGAGATAACCCCAGGTAAATGGTAGGAAATTTTAGATTTCAAAATATATTTATTGCACCCTAAAATACTCCTTGTTCTTATGAAATCTGACTTCTCAGTGAGAGAAGAATCCAGTTTTCTCCTCAGCTCTGTGGCCACTGCTGTTCAAGGGAAGGCTCCCAAAGATTCAGGCTCCCAGCTCCATCAGGCACCTGCTGTCTCTCCAGGCACTGAAAACTAGGAGGCTGGAAGAGGAATATGGCTTTGTTTTGAGATGCATAGTAATATTGTGGGTCTCAGCTCTCCTCAGACCTGCTGTGCAGCATTTCAAGAACCAGAAAAAGACTACTTCTAGAGCAGACTCCATGACTAGAGTCATTAGGACTTCTACATCTGATGCAGTCCTCCTTGGCTCCCTTCACAGCTAGTGGACCCATCTATTTCAGGGTGTCACGAATTACTTCCTAGAAATAAATATTTTTTATTAATTGCATGTCAGTCAAAATATGAACCTATAAGTTACCCGAGTTTGGTCTCTCCATAGCAAGAATTTTCATGCAATTAGGTGAACCTAATCCCAAAGATTTAGAGTAGATCCATGGCCACCTATTCACTGGTTGGAAAACATACTTTGTTTTTCCTGGAACTTCAGCAGAATCAAAATATCCTAGAAGAACATTCAGATTCAATGGTAAATGACCACAACAAATAATGTATGATGTAACAGATGATTGCAAAGAAACTTGTCTGAGAAAGGTTGTGAGTCATCTGAATCCAGCCAGTATGTAAATCCTTTAAAATGTTATCCTTAAGGTGGAACTTTTTCAAAACTGAACTTAACAGGAAATTATCTCCTAGCAGGAAGAACAGGGAAAGGTGCTAAACAACTGTTTCTCTCCAAATAAATTAAAATGACTTCCTTAAAGGCAGGATTCCACACAAATATGTGATTATGGTTAAACCTCTCCTGAATGGCACACCTGAAGGGGAACAGCCCCTCTGCCTTTGTGACACTCACCCACAGCATTTCAGCATCCCATCCTACTTGATACCTGTCTTGTGCAGTCCCTTGAAGAAACAAGTTTATGAGATCTTTCAATGGCAAAACACATGTTGCATAAAGATCTAGCTCCCATTTACACCATGCAGGTAACAATAGTGAACATGTGCCACAGGTATTAAAATAAACAACTGGTGTCTAGAATCAGCATGTGGATGTGGGGAAATGCATAAAACCACCCCCAAGGGGGTTAAAGTTTGTGTCTTTGTTTAACTGAAAAATGGTTCTAAGACATTGAAGGGATTCTTTTTTGCTTTATCTGCCTACAACTATCATTGCTCCACACCACCAAACCCTCTCTGATAATGTCCTGGCATTTGTAATAAACATCAGTCACCTGTTATCTACGTCAGTGTATTTTGAAAAAGCTTTCCAGACAGAACTAAGCAGAAAATAATGTTCCCATTGTGAAATACTTTTTCAGGATAAAGCCCATAATAAATGTTTCTTAAGAAAACAAAAGAATTTAAGGGAAGGAAAACTATTTCCATGGTTACTCATACAGGAATAACTATCAGGTTGGGGTTAAAGGGTTTTTATCTGAATTAAAGTGAGTAGGAACTCAAGACTTGAAATGTCCACATGACGAAAAAGTGTTCAAGCTGCAGAGCTGCTTTTTATGACCAGGGATTTAAAAAAAATATAATTCTCCAGCCTTAAGACTGTTTTCTAGCAGAAATTTTAACAAAGCTCTCCTGTTTTGATGGAAGCTTGGCATTTGGCCTAACCTGACAGACCAGTAAAATAGTTTCAGGCAAAACCAAAATATCAGTCCAAAAACCTCTACCAGAAGGGCAGAAAAAAAATGTGGCTCATTTGCCTGGGAAGAAGGATGATGTGTGACAATTTCACTTTACTTTATCACCATAAAATATCGGGTTAATTCTTTTCTCCTTTCCTTAATGATGATATAGAGCCCTAAAGAACTGCTCCATTTTTGTGGGTTTTGCGTTTTTTTTGTGTTCTTTTTTTTTTTTTTTTAAAAAAAAAAAAGGAACTATAGTTACAAGCATAAAAAGCAAAGCAAAATGCAAAATTAAACATAGTGCAACAGAAGGTCACTTGAAGAAATCACAAAATAAATTACCCAGATCTCATATTCATTAGAGCAGAGTTTCATTACTGCTACAACAGCAGTAGACAATCTCAAAATTAGCACAAACATGTGTGCACATTCTACCCTCTCTAGCACAGGTGACTTTCCACTGTCATCACTCCTTTGTCACTATGTGAAAGCACAAACCCTCACAAAGCTTATGTTTGGCTGCTAAAAATAAAGCCTAGATAAATGAAGCTAATTTCTTAAAACATACGCTTATCTCAGTTTGCTAAACCAAGGACCATACACATCTCTGCTTCCCTAGAATGATAACTGGAACTTTCTAACCTCCACAGCTCTTGATATCAAACCTCACATGTTGCTGTACTTCCATATCTGAAGTTTGTCAGGTTTGTTTACATTTGATAGTGTTTACATTTGATAGTGCAGCTCCCCTAAGAAGACCAATGCCGTGTACTGAAACCTATCTGGCTGTCAAACATGACTCATTTTAGTAAGCACTCAGTAAAATTTCCATCAACAAAATAATTTTAGTTATATTTTAAACCAATTCTGATTCTTCATGAGACAAATAATAGCTTGATCCTTGTTTTGGCTCGGGGAGGGGGGGAAGGGGTTGGGTTTTTTTAAAGCTTCCATTCAATTAAAACCTTTAAATGAAACATCATTTATTTCTAATAGGCCACAGCAATTTAATTAATCCACAGGTATATTTCCTTATATTCAGAGTGGACACGAACATAAAGGAAGATATTTTTTTGATTCATATATGTACTACTTCCAGACTACTTCTGATGGACTTATTGTCTGGTCTCGCAGTCTTGCTTGCTAGTTCCTGTGGTGAACTCAGAATGAGGAGCAACTTCTGCAGCTTCATGTGCTAGAAGGAAAAACTCAGTCTTGAAAGATTTAGATAACTTCTGCACTTACAGAAATTAGCGAAATGGAATCAAAATGTCTGATTTTGTTTACCAAAACCTGTACAAAAGTTGGTTGTGGTCATTAGCAGATTCCAAAATTGCAGTCCCAGAATAAACCAGTTATATTTTATTTTCACTTGACACAATTGAAATGAATTTCAAGTATCTGCCTATTTTAGTAATAGAAAGCTTTAAGAAAAATAAGCTCAGTGAAATAGACTGGGGATACAGGGATGGGCCTGAAGTTCAGCCACAGTACAACATGACTTCACTGTCAACCCCACTGCTCTGACTGAAATTACATTAATTGTTGTCAGGCAGTTGGTTGTCGCAAAACAACTGTTATTTCCCTTGGTTGTGTTTTAATGCATGAAAGTGCAGGACCAGAGCAGATATGAGGCATTGAAGAACCAATGAAATAAAAGTTAAAGCCTGAATAGTTCATATAACTACTCTTTGAACAAGTCTGGTATATCCACCATAGTTTTTGAGATGGAACAAGATATGAATGGTGCATTTGTCAGAGTTTTCCCCCCATTCCATCGCCCTCCTTGGGTAATCAGGTGTTTTACCAATATGGTAAGTCAGGATGTGTCTGTCAAAACAGGCTTTGACTGGAAATGCTGTTCTGACAAAATAGAAAACACATCATGCTTTGCAGTGAAAAACTCCACAAACCTAAACGACAGTTTGCTTTCCCAGATGACAGAACAGTCATTTTCTGAACAGATTTGTTTAATAAGTTGTTGGTATTGCTGCTACTCTGATTTTCAAGATGAAGCTTTTCAGAAGCCAGAGCAGTTTCCAATGCACTATGTCCTTCTGTTTGAAGCTTCTTAGGGAGAAGACCACAAAAGACTACTACTCCATTTTTGGGTTTTGAGCAGTCTCAAGATGTGGACCTAAGGCATCACGCCTTGCAGTGGTCTAAGCTTTGTCACAGCATAGATAACTATAACTGTGGCCTTGTCTACATCAGAGTGTCATATTCTTCGGCTCAAGAGTCCAAGTGCTCATGGAAACAACATTACCACCTTACCTATTTGCCACAGCAGACATGCAAATACCCAGAGCATTAATACCCAGCAACCTTAACATTTAATAGCATAACTCATCTGCATATGTGATGCATCTGCAGGTCCACCCTATTTCTAGGATAGTCAAAAGAACTTCTTCCTTTTACTGTTTTTCTTCTAATTTAATTTGAGGGCACATAGTTGCCCAAGTGGCATATAAGGTGATATGCCACTTGGGTATATCACTTGATTGCTTAATGACTGAGCAACAGCCTCATAGAAAACCTTATTTCAGCCTTATCTTCACAATGAAGAAGGGTGGCAACACAGTCCCTGGGATTCTGAATGGCATGACTGTGCAACTGCATGATGGGATGGTTGGAAAACAATCCTGTTCTCTTTCAAAAGCATCTCTGCTGAAGTTTACAGGCAAAGGTGGTAGCAAAGGGCTTTTGGAGATACAGAAATTCATATTTCTTCTTCCTCTGCAGGAATGCAAATAGGAAAATTTCTATCTTGCTCTAAATACAGTCTAAATGACCCCAATTAAGAAAATCTATTCAATTTTTTCATCTTCCTCTAAACAAAAGCTTAGATACAAGTCTACATAAACATTAAAACTAGTTCCATTCAGAATCAGCTCATTGATGACCTGCCTCACAGTAGTTTATAAAACACTGATCCAATGCCTCCCTACAAAAAGAGAATAAACATAACCCATAAAATCAAAATGTGGAAAGCCCAACTGCATCCAGTGTACAAAAAGACCAAGGTCCAATTCATCATGAAAATATTCTCTCAAAGCTTAACAAAGGATGCAAAAATAATAATACTGGTATTTCAACAGCTTTTCACCAAAGATACTTTTCTGTTTCCATGGCAGTAGCCAGTAGAGTCCAAAATGGCGTAATTTTCATGTTACTTAAAAAAAAAAGAAAAAAGCCTTCTCAGAGATAAAATTTCAACCCAATAACCAAATGGAGGCACTCAGGACTCACAGAGCTGTCAACATACTAAAGCCACTGTGCAAGACATTGCTGATATTATGGCAGAAGTGAAGAAACATTTTTTCACTTCCTACACAGCTATGACATATCCCTAAAAAAGAACTCAGTATGCCACAATCTATTGGACTCAGGATGTGAGTTGTGCCATTAGTCCTCTGGTGTCACATCTGAACAGTCCTGGAAAATCAACAGCAAACACCTAAATTGTCCCTATGTAATCACACACATCTATCTGGAAACCAGTTGGAACAAACACTATTATGCATAAAATAAATATTATGCATAAATATTGCACAATCAAAAACTAAATAAAGTAGAATAAGTAGCAAGTAGTTAAAGACTGTTTCTACATCAGATCACATTTGTTGTAGTTTGGGTCATCCTTGATACAGCTGATTGCAACAAAAATACCTCAAAGGAAGCAAAACCTTTTTGCTGCTTCAGGCTCCAAATGTAGCTGGTATCCCCACTATAACTAGGAACCAAAGTTCTGAAGTTATCGTACAACTTATATTCAAAGTTCATTCAATTCAAAGAGTGTGCTTCAAACAACTCCTATTATGTCCTGGATGGATGCTAATAACAGGACAGAAATAATAAAATACCTTAAAAACTACTTTGTCTTTACAAGTCTGTTTAATCTAGATGCACTAAGATCTCTAGCCAGGTTGCTCAGGTGCATTTAACTTTCCCTTTCCATACATTAACGCGACTGAAACTTCTGAAAATTTAGCAAAAATTTTCAGTGAATGTTTTTGTAAAAACATCAGCAGAAATTTTCTACCAGTTCATTCCCCACAACTACTTGTCCTCAAGCCATGTACTACTTACACCTAAACACTCAGCAAAAAGTAGAAAACAGGCTGATCTTCCTTGCATTCCTCACTATATTTGAAACAAATGCAAACTGTGAAAACCAAAATAACAATACTGTGTGAAGTTGGTAACAAGCTGACAAAATTATAGCTAGGAACCTTTAAGCATAAACAACCTTTAAGATGAGATTCACTATGGTCTCCACGGTTCTGCTGCTGAGGCTGCTTAAACCTCATTTGTAGCTGTTTTTATTTAAGCTCTGAAAGTGGAGAGTTTTAGTTACTCACATCCTGAATTGTTGACTGTTTATCCCTGACAAATTTTGAACACAACCTGCTCACTGAGATCCATTGACCTAAAACCATACAACAGCCAGTAATTCAACAAAACTGTTTGCTTACGGTGCCAGTTAATTTCAATCATTATGCTTGCAACATAAACCACTGGTAAACAGGATGATGATTGATTGATTGATTGATTGAATTATACTTAATATGATAAGTGAAGAAAGATGGTTATTGGCTTGATCCAATCACTTTGTCATCACAACAATGAGATACAAATGACTATTCATACCTTAGTTTAATTACAACAAGATTATTCAGGCTTAACTTGCATTGATTTCTGTAACTTTCAACTTTATAAACACCTGATGAGTCTGTTTCTCTCTTGTTAGAGAAAAACACTTTCAAAACAAAAAAAAACCAAAAAAAACTCTGAGAGTGCTGATAAACCTTTCTAAAACAGAGAACTAGAGAGTACAGCTAATGAGAATGGTTTCGTTTTTCTTCCTTTCTGTGGTTTGGATTCAATTATCTTATCTCTACTGTGATAGTCACTGTTTCTAAAGAAAGATGGCTGCTTATTAGTAGCATTCAGGGTTTCCAAAGTGTTATAATGCATATAAATCTTAGCAATCCACTCATTTTGATTTATTTATGTGCAATTTTTTTTGCTCATTTTACACAGAACTTGCAACAGAATATTTCTTGTACAGAGCAGCACATATTAATTTTCCAAAGATTCCCCAAATCATGTGCATTACATCAAAAGATCTGGTTTTAGGGAGTAACATCACGACCTTACAGTTGTTTAGCCCATATAAGCAACTTAGACAACAGAATTTAATGCATTAATTTACATATACCAAAGTGCTAAAATGCCATAGTTCTAAGTTGTACATAAACTGCAACTTTGGGGACATTTAACTTGAGAGCTGAAATTAAAAAACTTTTATTTCTTTTTCCTTAAATATTTCCTCAAAAAGTCATTACTGAAGCTCCATGGAAGCAGGTTTCTCATTTGTTTAGCAAAAGTCTGTGGATGCATAAACTAGAATGACAGATATTTATACTTTGTCAGAAAACTAAAATATAACGGGAAACAATAATGAAGTTGGATTTATCAATCTAATGCCTTGAAGAGTTCAGCCATATACTAATCTCTGCACAAAAAAAAAAAACCCAACAAACCTGTTCTCAGAATTCAGACTGTTATTTTAAGCAAGTCCAAGCTATGCTAATAAGGAGGTTAAGACTATAGTCTTGATTTTTTATTTTTTGAGAAAGATATGTAAGTAATATGTGCACCAGTATCTGTTAGGAGTTTGTGATAAACACAAAACTTGATTATCCAAAGTAAGAGCAAAAGAAAGTAAATTAAAAATAAGATCCAAAGAAAGAATAAAAGTGTTCAGGTGAAAAAATTACTTGCTTGGTAGTAAGAAATGATGATGATGAATATTTTTCACTATCAATAATTTTCTAATGAGTGCCTTAGGAGGAACATATAAATTCTCAAATCCTTAAGACATACACAAGCTAAGTTCAATAACACTTGCTAGAAGCAAAAAAAAAGTTGGCTTTTCTTCAGATTACCTATATCAGCAGAGATCAATCTCTCAATTTTTCAGCCCCAGGAATAGTTTTCTATTAAAAATTTCTAAAGTATCCTGTGCTATTTTAGAATTATTCCTACTTCTTGGCACAGTCATGATCCCAGATAATTTATAAGATGATTAAAAGGAATTACTAGCAGGAGGAATTAATAATTAATTTATTGTGTATCCTTACACAACCATACTTAGGTCTTCATCTTGTCATCATGCCTCTAGTTGCCTGATGGCAAGCGTGGCTAGTCCTCAGGACTGATGCCAGATGTGTACTTCCATGTACAAGCCTGACCAGACCTCTGATAAGACAAAAATTGCTCTGGACACAAGGCAAGACTTGCTAAATTTTGCTGCTGCAAAGCCCTTCCTACCATGCAAGTTTCTTTCTAATGCTGTAGAAAAAGATTCAACAGTTCATGGAATCTTATTTTTGTTGGCTTTAATAATACAGTTTAAAATGCTGTTTGGAACAAAATATTACACATTTCATGTGTATTTGCTTTGATTACATAGAAGGAACTGTTCTGATTACACAGCGAGAAAAGTGAAAGAAGAAAATAGAGCAATGAAGTTTAAGAGTTCATTTATTTAATAGTTGCTGGTATACAGATTACAGAGGCAAATTATTCAACTCATCAGAATTTCATATGAAGAGATACAGATCACTAATTAAGGTAGAGGAATCCAAGTCTCAGTTATACGTAAACTACATGGATGAAAATGAGAGGAGCATCTGCTCAAGCTGGAATGTTCACAATGCATAAAGCAGTAAGTGTGTGAACAACTAAACACTGTAAATGTTGAAAGATTTTGGAACAGTTACTATAATCCAAGAACTACAGAGGTACAAGGAGGAATGGCTGGAAAAAGTTCTTACTTCACCACATTTCTGAACATACCAATTTGTTATAAGATTGATCCTCAAAACAAAGAAAAGAAGAAACAATCAAGGATTAAAACAAAAACAAATGTTTTAATTCACTTTATATTCTAGCTAATAGACTACTCTTTATGAATTACCAATAAGCTTCACACCCACCATTTTAATCACAAAAGTTAAGTTTGCTGTTGCATAAAAAACTCTGCTGCAAATTTGGAAAGAAATCCTAAGAACCTTCACTTGGTTCATTGCAGAACATACTTTAAAAAAAGAGCATTTTCATGATCTAAGAATTACATATGTAAAATGCTTTCACATAAGTAGGTTTATATAACCCATAAATTTAGTACTTATGATCACAGACGTCTGAAGTAAATAGTTACCTCTCACAGAAAACCCTCTTTCACACTACAGAAAATACTAAAACAAAAAAGCATAGTCAATTTGCTAAAAGAAAAGCCCAGCTATTGCTCTAGTTTTAAATGGTAAGTAAGGAAGTCTCTCTCTCTCCCACTCAGGGAGTGCAAATGCTCATCAAAATCAAACAAGAAACACCTATAATATTATTGAATTAAGGGAGACCCTTGTTCCAGCTCCCACCCCTAGGATCATAGTTCCACGAGAATCTTTACTGCAAATAAACCTTCTGACCTTTTCTTAAGCCTGACATATCTGCTGTGTGCTGACTGACTTTGAAATTCAGTAATAAAAATGCCTTGAGGCTTGAAAAGTCCTTTTTCATTAGGACATGAAATTCCACTCATATTCACCTGTAAAAAGAAAGATTAAATTTCAGATTAATTTAAAACTAATTTCCTTCCTTCCTTCCTTCCTTCCTTCCTTCCTTCCTTCCTTCCTTCCTTCCTTCCTTCCTTCCTTCCTTCCTTCCTTCCTTCCTTCCTTCCTTCCTTCCTTCCTTCCTTCCTTCCTTCCTTCCTTCCTTCCTTCCTTCCTTCCTTCCTTCCCTGTTTTTCTAAAAAAACACTTTAAACAATCTAACAACCAAAACTACATGCTTTCTAGGGCCAGGCTTCACAAGGAGGAGCAGTTACATTTAGTAACTTGGATACGTCTTGGAATTTGCATGATAAAGTAGAAAAGGCAGGCTTTGCAATGGAAATGATAGTAAATTATGGTGGTTTTATTTTTTATATTTTTAAAATTAACTTCTCCAGAGAAAACAGGTTGTGTGCTTGTGTTTGTGCTTGTGTAAAGGTCAATTCTTCTTATGTGAAGCAAAATGCTTGATTAATTATTTTTAAAAAATACTGAGTTCAGTCGTTTATTTTTGCTGATTACTGCCAATCAGCTGTCCAGTCTGGCCCAATTTACAGTAGTTTTATAGCACAGTAACTCCACTGCTTTCAAAAGTTCTACACCTAAGTAAGGGATTAGAATCAAGATCACAGATGTAATTAAATTGTTTAAATTAGTTACATCCTAGGGATTATACTTTATATCCCAGAAAAAAAGTATATTCTTCACATTCCTGTTTCAGTCACCTGTCTCTAGCTTCATTTATGAGAATCTGACTGAACATCCAATATCATGCTTATAAGCTTCTACTCACCAGTTTACAAAATGGCAACCATAACAACAGGGAATCCTGAAGACCTTGTAGAAACAAGGTTTCTGTAATTTTTTTTCAACACAGTCTATCTATCTAAATTTCATATTAAACTTTTACTATTTAATCTTTCCAATCTTATACTAGCTTTCCTTTGAATTACCAAAATTCTCCATTTCTTTGGTTATGTATTTATTTATGGAAATATAAATTTAGGTAAATTTAGGTAACTATTGCTGAAAACAGCTATAGTTTATAAGATAGAATCAGAACTTGGTAGTCCTGGACTCTACTCCTGCCCATCTTTAACTTAATGCAAATATATATTCCTAAATCCTGGCATCAAAAGCAGCTAGGTTCTTCCTTGGCACCAGGAAGGCATATGTTCCTTAATTTTCAGTCTCATAGGAAAATAAATTGGAATATCTACACTGGACCTCAGCAGGTTATCTTACTTATACAATTGAAATTACAAACTAAACCCCTGAAGTACAGAAATGCTACTGTCTACAATATAATTGAAAGCATGTTGCTGATCTTTGACCATAATAAAAGAAATTTAAAGCTTTACTAATTTTCTCATCCTTTTTCTACCATGGAATAGGACTATTCTTTCTATTTTCACACTGTTCAGTGTATGGCAGAGAATAAGATCTGGGATGATAATAATAATAATAATAATAATAATAATAATAATAATAATAATAATAATAATAATAATAATAATAATAATAATAATAAATAACAACAACTCTTGAAAACAAAAGTGTGACAGCTTCATCAGTAAAAGCTGATGGCACAGTAAGAGTACATGCCCAGGAGTACACCTTTCTGTCTATCACTAACTCCAGTACTTGCTAAGGCAGAAAGGAGCTTACACATGACCAATAAGACAGACCTCTGTTTACTCACTATGAAAAATGGGGATCCACAGCTGTGTATCTTCAAAACTATGCTTAGAGTCTAAATCAAAAGACTTCAACAGAAAAATGTGCTATAATAAACTTTTTGAGTGTTATCTCTATATTGAAATTGATTACTTCTGTTTGTAAGTTGCTGACTTGAAAACTCATCATTCAAAACAAATCTTAAGTTCTGGATTTTTTTAAATTGAAATCAGAGCCTGAAACAACAAAAAATTACATCTGTTAATAGATAATATATTGTTTAAAGATAGGATTCTGTCTTTAAATGCAGTATAGAAACCTGACCTCGCCTGTAAAGTTTCTATTGGTACATCACCATGAATCAGAAATCACTTGTACTGCAATCTCCCTTATTATCTATAATTATCAGATAATTTAGTTCTACAATACATTTAATAGATACAATAAGGCATATACTTTACAAGAATATATGTGGACTGAAACTGCCTGAACATTAGAGATCCAGAAGATCACTCAAGCTTGAGGAGTTCATTACCTAATGAAGAGTTAAATTGCCAATTACTAAGTCAAAACATTCAAAAGTAATACTAGTCTGTGAATGATATTCTGAAATGACACTGCTACAGCACTATCTGTACATTAAATGCCCACTATTCTATCACCCCTGTTTGAAATATTTCTAAAAATCAATAGTCCCTACAATTATGTTACCATTTTCAAGCTATTTTTTCCCATTTGCTCTCAAAGCCAACTCATTCATCACATTTAAATCTACCAGTACCAGCTTAGAATAAAAATTTCATCCCAGCCATTACTGTATTTCTTTTAAAAGCTTCTGTTAGCAAGCAAGGGTTTATGTGAAATACTGAATGCATGGGAAAGAAAGCTTGAGACTGAATCTAGAAAGTCATGTTTTCAAAACTATTTTTTAAGTATGCTTAGAATATATTACATGAAATGTAGCATATTTACACTGTTTCAGCTTGTGATTATCATGCAGTCCTTTGAACAGGTTAATGAAGGAATAAATGAATGATTTCTTAAATAGACTGTTAGTACTGTGTTTATATTTCCAACAGGTTTGTGGGTTAATCAATTTCATTCGAAGAAAAGTAATGAAAAACAAGCAACATCAGTTCAATACCCTGAAAAATAGACAGCCTTGCACCTAGACAATGCAAGACCTGTGGACTTGAGTGAACTGCCAAGAAGAATTAATTCTGAGGACAATCTCATAGAAAAGCACAGACACGTGTCTTGGTCTGCTGAAACTTTGAGCAAGGCAGATCATGCAGTGCTGGAGCTTGCTGATGGGAGTTGATGTTCTTTCTTAAGCTTTGGGAAACAAGTCCTGTACACTCACAAGCACAGATCTCCATTTCAGATTCACAGATCTCCTCTTTGTAGTTCTCCTACTTTGTTCCACAAATAGGAGAACTAGAAACTACTTAGGGTACTATGTATATTGGGAATTATCTTATATCTGAGATTATGGGCCACTCCCACATTTGCCAAAAAAAATTAACTGATCTACTGATGAGTTTTCCAAAAATGCTTTCTTTGGAGAATTAAATTACCTTTGTAGAAGCAGGAAAATCTAATCAGTGCATTTTCTGAACACGTTCCCTAGGTCTCTGTTTCTTATAAATATTAATGTTCAAAATCAGGGGCCAAGCCATCCTGAGATTCATACATTCTGTGCATAAATTTAGAAGTCTTAATGTGGTATTAGCACACAGAAACAGTAAACATCACACTTGGTTTTTAATACATTTAAATGTTGAGTATTTTTCAGTAGAATACTCCCAAGGGACCTAATTAACCAAATGAAGATTTTTCAGATTAGCAAAGCAGCTAGATATATAGATGAAAATACAGGCTAAGAAGTTTGAATTTGCACCAGTGACAAGCATATGTTTTAATCTCTGTGCTTTGTAGATGCATGAGGTGAAGTGACATTTATTTTCTTTTCATTGGGTAGCCCCAGGTTAGATAAGGTTATTTCACATGAAAACAAAATATCTGTCAATCCTCCCATTTGTGATTATATTAACATCAATTAAACAATAAACTATTATAACTAAACAACCTGCAATGCAAGAGAGGAGGATTCAAAATTGATTGATGTCTGGCATCAGATAGGCAAGATCTTGGCTTCATGGTTACTCAGAAGTTAATGACAGTGGTTTGTTTATCAGATGACAGGTAGAAAAAAATAAAAATTAAATAAATTTGAAATATCATAATACTAAACAATATGAATGATGTCCAGTAAATTAAAATGGTTTCATCCACTCAGTGGATTAGCAGACAAGTCTCCCTAAGAAATCACTTTGGCAGTTTAATTCATTTATCAAAGTCTTAGAAAGGCTGTTTAAAACTACTGTGGCATCTATCATGGGAGCAATTATTTAAGTAAATACAAATATTACTCTTTATTCTGAGTGAGCTCCTGGATGTATCTTTAAAGCTACCATTTCTAAATGTTAGTCTCCCAAAGCACACTTCTGTTGATATTTTAGTATGCCCCTAAAGGAAGGACCATGAACAGAGAATTTGTCACAATGACAGAAAAAAAATTAATCAGGATATACACATGATTGAAGAATTTTATGCATTCATAATAACTACATTTTTTTCTAAAATAAATTCCACTGAACAACAACAGTACTAACAGGCATTTTTAAAGGAGAATTTAAAAATCAAGAAAAATTTTTTAAAGTTTGCTGACATGTTGGTATGTATGCATATATTGTGTATATCTATTTACCTAATTCACATTAGTACATATATGTACAAGGTTAAATGTGTGTTTTTAATTTAAAAAGTAGCATCACTAGTTTTTGCTGCCTGACTGTTTCAAAGATGGAAAGACAATTACTTTTCATATGTAAGTACAAAGCAAAAGAGGTTTTATTCCAAGAAAAACAGTCTTGCTTTTACTGCTCTGTCTACATGAAAAAAAAAAAAATTTACATATAATTCTCCTCTTCCATTGAATTGTATGAGAATGCTACAGATGGTTTGTCACATCTCGATTAGCTCATTTTTCACAATGCTCTTGTGACACTCTGTATCATTTACACAAGGTTTATTTGTCAAAATCCCATAGCACCTTTTTGACAGCAGATGTTTTGAAATTCATCCTGTTTTGCTTGGCAAAGACTTATTTTAATAGGTTTGACAGTATGATTTCAGTGACAAATTCACTGGTCATTTAAATCAGTTTAGAAAACCTAAAATCAGACTCTGATAAATGTTCATTTTGTAACACTTACAATGTATTTTAAAGCAATTACCCTTATAAAATGTGGTTTGTTTGGGTTTTTTCACAAATGATTATTCCCTCATAACTATCCTGTATAAGATGTTTAAGTTACGACTTTGGCTTGATTGTTTCTTCAGTTTGTCTCTTAAAAAGAATGCAACTTTGAATCCACAGGTATTCCATGTATCACTTTGTGCATCAGGAACATAGATGGTAAAAGCTATGATGGCATTTTTATCAGCAGGAATTCTTACAGATGAGCAGTAATTCTGAGACCTTAATGTAAACCAATGGATAAACATCCCCATTTCTCACCATGAAGGAAGATAAACTCAGGGGTCTGATACTGCAGATTTTACTGGTGAACAGCCCTTGTTCAGATTGCTCTTGCTGAAGTGTTCTGTGTCAGTGGTACAGGTTAACAGCAGAGTTATGCTCTAATTCAGTTCTCTTTTTCAAGAATGTGACAAAGTGCCTTATGAAAAAGGAATGAATGAAAAAGGATGAATTCAAAAGTCTCTTTAAAGCCCCTTCTCACCTAAAAAAATGTTTGGCATCTCAGAGCTGCAAGCCAGTCCTCTCCTCCTCAAATGGCAATATTGTCAAATACAGAGTTTTCCACCAAAAAAGACTGCACAAGTGGAGTCTTTACAAGCACAATTGCTGTTAGCAATCCCTAAACTTGTTTTCCTGAAGAGTATCCCTTATAAAAATCCACCATCATAAACCAGATAGTCTTTTAAAGCACACACAGACTGCTTTGAGAAAAAGCCACCATAGATTTTTCCACTGACACTTTCCTGCTCATCTTCGCTGTATCTCTGTACTATCGAAAAATGGCAAGATTTGGCTTGCATTAGGAGTTACAACAAATAATTTTACTGCAAGAAAGCTATGTAAAAATAAAATTGTGTGGACTTTGTTGATTTATGCTTTTCCAAATGTGAGCCATGGAAAAGAAGGCGGAAGCATCAATCAGGAGAGTTCCCTGATTATGCTTAAAATGATCTTCCGACCCAACCTAAAGAGGAGCTGTAGTATACATACCAAACCACAACACATGGTGGCATTCTGTATAATGTAACAGAGGGTGGTTTGTACTTTATCATTGACTGGTAGGTATTAGCCATGTTTCAAATGATACTTAACATTTTCACTCTTCACAATATAATACTTTTGTTATAAAATACTTGTTTCCTAAGGACACAGAGTAAGTTATTACCATTTCTGAATGCTGTTGATTACCACAACATTAAAAAAAAAAAAAAATAGAGAAGTCACTGCAACACCATTTTACTCCTTTTATTTCTAGGGTTCTAATACAAAGTACTGGATAGAATGCAATCACCACGGTACCAGTTTTCTCTGCTGACTCCGGGTCATCTACCCTGAAGAAGAGCTGCCTGAAAAACCTGCTGGTTTGCATGGCAAGGCCCTGGCTGGGAACGGGCAACAGGCAGATGGACCCGCACCGGGGTTCCCACAGGGATGCCGAGAAGCTCTCCCACAGCTGCCGGATGTGCCTCACCTCTCACCGTGCTGACTGGGAAGTCACCGAGCACTGGCGAGCGACCCCTTCCCTATAGCCAGGCTGCACCTGCCAAAACCATACCGGTGGCTCAGGGAAGGGGCTGGCGACCGACGGCCCCCAGACACCGGACACCTAAAGGGCTGTGCGCTCTTTGTCCTTCAGAGAGAAACACAAGCGCGACGGGGAGGTGCGGGGCGGCGGGCAGGTGTCCCCGAGGGGCTTGCTGCCCGCAGCACACCTGTCGTGACCCACAGCGGAGCCCCGGCACAGACAGCCGGGCAGCAAGGCTGGCCCCGGGGGTCCCGACCGAAGGTCGGCAGGCTGCAGCCCGCGGAGCCCTTCGCCCGCTGCCGGGGAGCCGGGAGCCGCCGGCTGCAGGACCCGGGGCGGCGCCCGGCCCGGGAAGTTTCTCGCCACAGGTTGTCCCCTCCCGCCCGCCCCCCGGGAGCCCGCGGGCG